>JAAGVU020000002.1:23513069-23544886 GCA_011763525.2 Mormyrus iriodes
ATATATATATATATATATATATATATACACACACACACACACACACACACACACACACACACACACACACATATATCAATTTAATTACCTATTATTACATATTATAATAGTATAGTCATTAATTGATTATTAAATTTAAATCTACCGTTGCCAAAAATGGCTGTAAATCATGTGATACCATTCCCACCACATGGTTTTATGATGCCTTTTGGGGTATAACCTTCAATTTAAATACATCAGCAAAAATAAGAAACAATTGCTCTGGCAACTTTTTTTTTCTCCTCTCCTTGTTTCTGTAGCAGTTTAAGTGGATCTGAGTCCTCCTACTGCACACCTGAGTACGACTAGGTGTTATCTTAATTCTGTTCCCTCCATCAATAGATTTAATAAAACAATTTTTAAGAAACCCCTTTGCATCTGGTTTTAAAACAAAAGATATAAAATTGTCAAATGCATCAATTTATTCTAGAAATAGACCATTCCAGCTAGAATTTCGGTGTGTAAGCTAATTGTGAGATGTGCTGCTTAAATGTGAAGCATGGCACTTTGCCACCATCTGCTTTTCTTAAAAGCAACAAAGAATTATTTTGCTAATTGTATACCATATTTCTGTCTGTATATAATTTGATAATAGTTTAGTCAGGCTTAAAACTATTTAATGAGAAATGAGTGAAACACAATGCAGAGTGTACATCCTAACTGTCATTATCCCACCTTATTAGAAAAGTACTCTATGCCTAAATGAATATCTGTATAAAAGATTGGGAAAACAAGGTTATGGGCTGATTAGAAAGGACAGCCTGTTGGAGCAGCTTTACCTCCTGTCTCACCATCCATTCATCACTGAGCTCTCTACTAATACCGGATAATAGCCTTCATTTAATGTAACACAGCAGCAGAGATTAAATGAACATTAATGTGGTCTGAAATAATAATGGATTTCATAGCTTTTTTTTTTGCAAATGCCAATAAAACCAGTCAAAATCCCACAATGGTTTATGATTTTAGATTTAAAAAAACCTGAGGACTAATGGCAATTTTCAATATCATGAATAAAAATTAAAAAGGATATGTTGTACCAAAATAATATACAGCATCATTTGCCCTTTTTTGAAAAGGAAACATAAATTGTCATTCTCATCTGCTACTCCTGCTTACACCAATACCCGTTACAGGATTCTAACATCAATGAGAAAGACAAGTAAAAGTCCAAACGTGTAGTCATGAAGGTTTTAGCCAGAAAGGTATGTGATGTCCATTTATCCAGAATAAATGTTCAAAAAGTCCACACAGCCCTATTGGAATAGCAGAATTTTGTGATGTAATCCAAATGTAAATCCAAAAAGCCAGATCAGACATTTTTCCATCTTTAATGTAATCAGACAACCAACAATAATAAAAAGAGAAAAAGAAAGAGATAGTTAATAGGACAGATTATCTGCATCGGCTTATAAAAGGTGTTCGTGATAGTGACTACATAAAGGGAAAGATTAGAAGGGAACGAGTTTTCTTTGGCCAAGTAAATTATTTTTACTGATCTGTTTACTGTTTGCACTGTGTAATGTCTTGGCACTTTGTCTGTTTGATATTAAATGTATGTTTACCTATACTGTGGGTGAACAGACAAATGTAAAAAGTTTCCCAAATTTAATTGGGACAATTGACTATGCTGCCTTTGCAGTAAGGGCACCGCCAAGTTAATGCATCAAATGCACAACAGTATCCAGCAGTAGATGCAGACAGAAAAATGAGTGCTGATTAAGCTACTTTTGTCAATTGAAAGCCATTTCATTCTATTAATGCAAAAATTGTCTGTGATGCTCACATGACATTGACACCAGGATTCATTCATTTTGAGTTTCATGTACCACCTCAGTACTTCCAGACTGCTCTGGCACAACATCGCATAATAATGCATCCCCTATCATAGATACCATATGCATGTTTGAGGGTGAAGATATGAGTTTACCCCTGATTGTTACAGTTACATTGGTTCTGGGTGCAGCAAGTAATTTCTTTCTCTCTATCTTAAGATCTGACCACTTTTTGGGGAAGTTTTGTAGAGGTGATGGAATTTACTGCAGTGAAGTTACCATTCAACAAACATTTTAAGATTCAGCTTTATTATCATTGTATGAAATACAAGTACTCTGACAATGAAATGCTGTTTGGCATGTAATCCAAAAGTACAAAACACTGCAAAAGTGCTAGAAACAGCTGTGTAATATAAACGTGTGATAAATACATCATTTTAAAATGTACTTCTAAACATTTCCTGGATGTGATGAATGTACCTAGGGCCCCAAATATTTTGTTGTGCCCCTGTCTGTTCAAAATTCATCTTCTTGGATTTTATTTACAGCCACTGTTGTTGGACTTTGCTGCCAGAAAGGCTTGATTTGCATATTATATGAGCATGCAGCTCATTTGCCTTGACCATTTATGGTATTTGGTGGGTGGCAACTGAGCAGGATCTCAGGCTCCGGCATGTACCCACATTTATAAGATAGTTCCAAAATATCAGAGGGGAAATGTGCCTATACCAGGTTTGTTAAATCTTAATTTTTGTGTGTAAGCATTTTTTCTTTTAGTGCATATACATTTTTTCATGATGAAATTTATGCATTGTTGGATAAATGATGCCCCTTGCAAGAAGTGTGTTTCTGCAAATGTGACTTGAAAAGCAATGAACAGCAATTCGGGGTACCTAGCCTTCTTAGAGAAAGAGGGTGAGGTCCTTGAAAAGGTATAATGTATAGATTCCCTGGTTCTACTAAGAGACTAAAATTCTCACAGGGGGAATGGTTAAGATGTCTGGAGCGGCGTGACTAGGAAGAGTGGCCTCTTAGAGCTAAACCTGAGTAGTGAATTGACCTGTGCAGACCATGAATTGTTCATGGCAAACACTATGTTCAAACACAAGGATGTTCTTATATGTACATGGTACTAGAGCAGTGTTTCTCAAACCAGTGCCCAAAGACCCCCAGACGGTCCATGGTTTTGCTCTCTCCCAATTCCCTTGGAGTTGGAAGGGAGAAAAAACATGGACTGTTTGGGGGTCCGCAAGGGCTGGTTTGAGAAACACTATACTAGAGCACCCTAGGTCAAAGGCTAATGGTAAGACTGTGGGTATGTCATCTGAAATGTAACTGTGTTTTGGACACTTGGGTAAAGAGAGGGGGAACATCACCAGGATAACTTCACCCACATGCTGAGTGATTTTGGGGCCTCTGAAACTAAATGAACGAGGTTCAATGCCTCAATTGTTGCAGCAGCTGTAAAGATCTGTAGACACAGCCTGTTATGGCTGTAGTAGGAGGAGGTGAAAACTTATCCATTGTAGGAGTTTGGGGATGCCATGAATAGCCCCAAACATGTTTTGGAAAACTGTTTAACGTCTCAGGAGCATAATTTCATCCAAGGTTGGAAAGTACTAGCTATCTCTAGGGAGATTGTTCAACAGCAGAAGGTACAGTACAGTGAAGAGGTTAGGAGTTAGAAACAGTAGAGAAGGCATATGAGCACGAACCCCTGAACATGCAGTGAAAGCTGTTTCAAGAATATGGGGTATTGGGGCTCCTACTGTGTATTATTGGGTCCCTGTATAAACGCAGTTATGAGTACATTCTTGGCACAGAATTAAAGCTGTTCAAATTGGGTGTTAGCTCCTATTAAGGATGCATTTTTATTCGACTCCTGTTTCTGATTTTCAAGAGGGAACATAAGACTGCCAGGAGGATATGTTTGGTGCCTGCAGTTCTGCGGGAACATGGGGAGGTTTGTGATGGCAAAGCAGGAGTTGTGAGATAAGACTCATGGTTTACTGATCAACCTATGCCATGATATTCACCTGTGATCAGGAGCTGTGGATTATGACCACAGGAACAAGGTGACAAGTACAAGAAACCAAAATGAGATTTCTCTGCACGGTTCCTGGACCCACTCTCCATGACAGTGTGAGGAATTCAGAAATCTAAGGGATCATAAAATAGATCTGGTGCCCCTTCCGATCAAGAAGAGCTCGTTTAGGTTATTCGGGAACCTGTATGGTTCCTAAGGGAGCTGTTATGAGCAGGTCCCACTGTGCAGCGGCCCCGGGGCAGACTCAGTACATGTTGGAGGGATTATTTCTCTCAGTTGACTTGGGAACATTCAGCAATCCCCCAGAACGAGCTACAATCTGTGCCTATGGAGAAAGATGCTGGGCCTGACTTGCTCGGCAGGCTGCCACAACAACGCTCACCAGGAGAAGCAGATAGAAACTAACGCTACATAGTTATTAGCCTAACAAATTCCTGTTTTGATATGTTAAAGTAAATGAACAGATTACACAATCTGTATTTCTTGTATCGCAATATACCTGCATAAAAATATTATTTAGAATAATGCATTCAGTACAACACCAACTATTCAAAATAATAACTGATAAGAAGGAAAAAGGGATCTAGAGATCAACAGACGGATCGGTGCAGCATCAGCAGTAATGTGGGGAGGCGTTTCAGGCATGTCCAACTGGGAGGAGGCCCTGAGGTAGACCCAGGACACGCTGGAGAGATTATATCTGTCAGCTGGCCTGGGAACACCTTGGTATTCCCCCGGTGGAGCTGGAGGAGGTAGCCGGTCAGAGGGAGGTCTGGGCATCCCTGCTTAGATTGCTGCCCCCACGACCAGACCCCAGATAAGCGGCAGAAAATGGATGGATGGATGGATGGATGGATGGATGGAACTGTTAACTATACTTCAAAGTTATATCTTATAATACAATAGTTATAATATTAAATTATATCAGAATCCTTACAGTCCTTGTAATACTGAAGATTTCCAAGCAATCACTAGGGACTTCCCTTGCTGTAAACTGCAGACTTTGACGTTGTACTATGTCCTTTGCCTTTTACCAAGGTGGAGCTTTCACAAACAAACCATTACATACCATTCCTTAATACCTACAAGTAAAATATTGTGTTCTAGAAGATAGAACTTCAAATGTACAATGCAACAGAGGCTGCAAAAAGAGGATCCATATTCCCAAAGGTATCTTGAATGTAGGATTAATGTTTTGCAAATGGGATTAATTAGTTATATGGGGGCCAAAAAACATGGTATTTAGTGCATGTAATTATTTTTAAATTATTTCAGTTACAAAGAAGCATGGACACATGGTTTAATTGAATTAATTGAATACTGCATGGTGTGTCTGTTCAAAGGAGATTTCAGGTTGAAAAAATATTAAATTTGTGCCATTTATTATCCACTTTTGGGATTCACTGTGAAGCTTTTCAGGTATTTTTTAAATATTTGTCATTATGACAATGGCAAAGAGGCTTATACCTTGGGAGCAGAGAGTGCGAACTATTTATGAAAGTCACCTTTAGTTTGTAGATGTAATCCAGCATATCAAAAGGTAATAAAGAGATTAATAATTAAAATCAAATTCTTTAAAACGGCTTTTGTTTTTTAATTTGATTACACGGATTTTCTAGAAGGCAAATGTGCAAGGCATTTTGAGATTTGGGAAGTGAAAAATTAAAAAATGAAAAAAAAAAATTCTGGTTTACATAGATTTGCATAGATTATGCAAATGAAGATTCACCAGAGGAAGCCAAAAATATTAAACTTGTACATAAAGTAGTGTTTTACATCTACTGCAAGTATCTCATCCTGAGGGAGGTATTAAAACTGTAGTGGAAATATGGACAGATGAGTACTATATAATAATACTTAATTATTTCCCAAAGAAGACATCAGGAGCATTAGCATGCTTACAAGTAAAGGCACAGATATGATGTTTGTATGTGTTTTTCTTAAGAAACCATATCTCAGAATCATTTTGTGTCATATTTAAATCGCCTACCAGTTTCAGATGATGATGATTATTATTTATTAGTTATCACTGATGATGTAACTACAATAAACAGCGTTTCTCTAGGACCTCATTCATTCGTCCATTGGAATGGAATTAAATGATAATTTTATTATATTTTCATGTAAGCTGACTTCTGCAGCCAAGCTGCATAAGGTTTTTCTGACATTCATGATCTTTTTTCTTGCCATCAGAAACATTTTAATGCCATCTGGCATTTTTCCTGTATTGCAGACAAAAAGGACAAGCATTATTGATTGCATTAATCATCTATCACAAGTTAATTACAAGAAGCTCCGTTTTAATTATTGGACTCCAGTGATAAAAGGAGTTAACATCACGTATGTCAAAGGCATCAGATTTTCATTTGAGAAATAAAACTTTTGACCAAAATCAAGGAGAAAGACACCGCATGTGATATGCCTTGGATATATTTAAACATGATATGTCATGTTTAAAAGCATTGGTTTGATAAACTAATAAATGTATTACTGATTACTACAAATATGTATGTTTTAATAATCTTACATTTAATAAGAAAAAGAATTTCTGGATAATATGATCATCATAATGCAGGCAGAGAATAGAAAATAGTTTGTTAAGACAGCATGTATATATTAATCAGTACGGTGCATTGCTTGTTAGGCGTTACAGGACTTTGGTTTTGGTTTATCTTTTCTTCAGACACATAGAAAACACAACAGGAGGAAAAAAGGGGGTCAGAAAAAATAAAATTTTGGTATTATTTTTAACTTATGCACATTTTTGTGGTTTCTTAGTGACTACCACACTAATGCACTATTTTTGTTCAGAAAAGTTAAAGGAATTAAACTGATGCATTAGTATTAGAAACGCATAATTAGAGTCAATGACTAACTTGGATGACTAAAATGGAGTGAAGGCAGGCACTTAAATACATACAGAGAATAAGGGCAAACAAGGGACAGGTGAAAATCATAATAAAATTAACCAATCAAAAGAACTTGGGTCAACAAGGAACAGATGGGTTGGATTACAATTAACAAGCACTGAAACTGGAAAATATTAACAAACACTAAAGACTAACAACACTAGGAAAGACTAGGAACAGAAGTGCCTGCAGAACATAATGACATAGCATTAGAAGGGTAAACCCAAAACAGAGGCAAAAAAAATAAATAATAACAGACACTAGGAAACAGAAAACCAAAAACAGGTGAACTTGTCCTCCAGCCAGCCTCAAAACCATGACTGGAAGATACAGCCTCAGAGCCACACTTTTAACCCATTGAGCTACCCGGCAGCACAGGAAATAGGGAGACATACTATGGCACAACCTGCTGGGCAAATGGGGACAAAACACATAGGCTAGGGACGGACTGGCGCCGACCCTGACAAAATGTCTTTAAAACTCTGTTGCAGTACTTTAAACTAAAAGAAGTGAGGTATAATAAATTGTTTTTTATATGATTATTTAATATTTATTTATATTTTTATTTAAGTATCACTATAAAGACAAATGCAAGACAGGCAGACCATTCCATCCCCAATATCAGGTTTCCTGCAGGACAATTAACAATACCTCTGGACAGTACACAGCAGGAAACAGGCACTATATTGATTTGAGGCTGCTGACGAGATGAACAACTCCAGCATGAGGTGTACTAAACAGACTAAGGTACAAAGAACTGGATAAACCAGGAACAGGAAACAGAAAATGGGGATGTAATAATAATAATAATTTAAAGAATATAGAAGTAAATAATAATATCGACTATCTCTCCAATGACTAAAGTTAACGGTCAAATAAATTACAGACTTATATGTTGATTTTCACTCTATAGCCTTTATTTTATTTATACTATTTCTGGACTATTGGCAGTCTGAGGCTCTGAGATTAGCACTCTGTGCCAGTGATTGAAAGTTTGCCAGTTCAAATCCTGTGGCTGGCAGAGTGACTCTTGAGCAAGGCCCCTTACCCTAATTTTTCCAAGGTGGCTGGAGGCTGGCCAGTTCTGTTCTGTGACCCTAAAGCTTGCTCTCACCTGTATCTCTGTTGTGTTTTTCATGGAAAGCAAGATGGAATAGGTGAAAAGACAATTTCCCCACAGGGAGGAATAAAGTATCATTATTCTGTCTTGCTATTCACAAATGCCTGGTTGTCAAGATAATAAAAGAAAGCATCTTGGAATATTGTGTCCATAACTGTTGTTGTATTTCACTTATTAATTCCTTATATAATCAACTACACATATTTTCCTGTGTACGGAATAATGAGCAAGTAAATGACTGGACAATTTCTAACACTCCCAAGGAATTCTGAACAACGCTAAAAATTAACTCCAGCAGCCCAACACCACATCTGGGGAATTCTGGCTAACCAGAATTACAAACCAAGAAACAAGATACGAATAACCAGAATCACAGAGATAGAGATGAGGTGCTGGCAACCAGAACCACAAAATCGGAGACATGATGCCAGCAAAACAAACAAACAAACGAATATATAACATAAACACAGATAAGCAGCTTAATAACAGCCTTCAGACCCAGAAACAAAACGACAGTGAACTGAGTTCTTTGCCTGATGCTCAAAGAACGATATGACCTGGTCCTTGATCCAGGCTTGCTGCTGTCTAAAAGTTCCCAATAAAGTCATATAAACCTGGATCAATCCTGCAATTAAAAAAGGAATGTTACTATCCTGAAGAGTTCCATTTAGTGTTGTTGAGATGTACATTACACAGAATACGTAACTAGAGAACATGGTCGGCTAACAGTGTTAACACATTTTGAAAAAGTTACTTACGTATATTTATAGCATATTTATATATTTACCATTATGATTTAAAAGAATTTAACATTTGCTATTGCCAACATCTGGGATTTGGGAACCCCCACTCATGGCAAAAGTAAAAATTTTATATATTGTTTCCACAAGGTTGGCCAAACGGGGAAATGACACTTGGACTAAGGCAAGACAGGGACCGATCATGACACACTGTCTTGTTGGACAGTATACATTTGCATCTGCTAGCATGGAAAGATATAGTTTAATTGAGTTTCACTTTAAAGTTGGAATAGGGTTGCCAGCCATCCCGTATTTTACTGGACCGTCCCACTTGGGATGTGACTTTTCCTGTATTCGCAATCTGACTCCCCCCGCCAAATTTCATTGTCACATATTTCTTTAGACTGGCAGTGGCAAGTCTAGGTTGGAATGACCTACAAACACATCCTTAAAAGCCTTGCATTACAAGGAATAATTGGCACTTATAGAGAATATTGAGAGCCAAGGCACTTTACCAAACTAATTTGTTCTCTCGTTTTAGTTAAACCGTGGGCATGTTTTATTAATTAATTCCCACAATATGCTTAAACTCAAACATGGCCACTATATATATACACACACACACACACACACAGTGCTCAGCATAAATGAGTACACCCCCTTTGAAAAGTACGCCCAAGCACGCTTCCTTAATCATACTGAAATGTTTTTGTGTTATAGAAAACATAGGGAGAAAAATGCCTTCGCACATTACAATGGAATTCATTTAATGCATTTATTTTGTGGCTTATTTGGAGTTGCTTTGGGCACACTGGCACACATAGATTTTTCAAGTATGCAGTGCAGTGATTTTTATCCATGTTGCCTATATAAGAAGATGGTCTGACATTTCACCAAATATCTCAGTTTGTGCATAATAATGTTGCACCGGATACCAGTACTGAAAAGGTATTGTGGTACTGCGTTTTTTAAAGCTGTTCCCATTTCAAAGGCTCCTTCAAATTCAGTCTAGAAATGCGTCCCTCTTTTTCCCAGTGGTGGAGGATCCCCCATTGAACCATTCGCAGCCCAACATATTCCAGGATTCATTGTGCAGAAGTAAAGTGGGTGTGTCCTGGCTAGGCGATGGAAGCGGTGCTTCATGACTCAATGATAATAGTGGAAACAGAGGCTACACCTTCATAGACCACATTCTTTGAAGGATGCAGCCCGTGAATTTGGACTAGCCATTATCTGTACAGCCTACATGATCCATTCCTTCTGGGCTCGGGACAGGTATAGTGTACATGTACGCATGTATATGTCAGTCGCATCATTGACGTGATGTCTGTGTTCCGTAACCCAGGCACAATTAGCGATCACACTAGATGCGTACCGTCTCCAAGTCTGACTAACTGTGCTCTGGCCCACCTCACCAAGTAGGCCAGGGCTTGGTTGGTCGTACTGTGCCTGGACACAATATGGAGCGATCAGACTAGTCAAACAAAATGAACTTTGGGGGTGAAATATACTAGGGCATGGTACGGATGGGCTAATGTGATTACTGTACACCCTAAGATACGGTCAGAAGTACCATAAGTTGTTTTCCTTTCTTTGGTTTCTAAGGTCTTTTGTGCAACTGTTTAATAAACTTTAAGGAATTCCTTAAGTATGAAACCAAGTTAAGGAGAAAAATTTAAATACTTAACTGAACATTTTAAGAAAAACTTAAGGAGACGACTTAAGGATTTTTGTGTAGATAATTTTATTTTATGGATACCTTGGAAATTATGGAAATCTTACCATAAAATCTTTTGTGCAACTGGCCCCAGGCCTTTAATGTCATCTTGGGCAAAGCCATCAGCAGTCTACTTGTCTGCAGAGATACCGTTTACCTCATTGAGAGGTTAATTTACCTTGGCAGCAACATTCATGTCTATGGTGGCCTTTTATATGAAGTCAGTAGACGGATTGGGAGAACATCAGGGGTCATAAGGTTGCTGGAAAGGGGTGTGTGGCACTCCCGATATTCATCCAAGAAGACAAAAGTCTGGAGTCCTGGTGCTTCCTGTCTTGTTTTTTGGCTGTGACACATGGATGCTATCCAATGACCATGAGACGAAAACTGGACCCTTTGGGACTGTGTCTCTTTGGAGAATCTTTGGGTACTGCCATTTTGACTTTGTGTTGAACGAGTGGTTGCTCAGGGAGTCCCGAATGAGGCACATTACCTATTCTGGGAGGGACTGTCAGTTATGGCACTACAACCATGTGGAGCAATTCCCAGAGGGTGGTCTGACTTGCAGAATTCTCATTGCTGAGGACTTGAGTGGCTACACCAGGCCAAGGGATCACCCACGTAACACCTGGCCGCAGCAGACAGATGGTCACTTCTGAAAGGTGTGACTGGATCACGTGACAGCCTGGGGGGGTCATCAACTGGGATCCTGAGCTTTGTCATGCGGTGGGCTGCACTGTACTAGTGCATCCTCCCCAACCTGACCTGACAGTGGACTCAGTATAAGTAACTTATAGTCAAAAGGACTTCAAACCAGGAAAACTACAAGTGAAACTCAAAAAATTAGAATATCGTGCAAAAGTTAATTTATTTCAGTAATTCAACTTAAAGGGTGAAAGTAATATATGATATAGACTCAATACATGGAAAGCAAGATATTTCAAGCCTTTATTCGTTATAATTTTGATGATTATGGCTTACAGATTATGAAAACCCCAAATTAAAAATCTCAGAAAATTAGAATATTACGAAAAGGGCCAATATTGTAGGCTCAAAGTGTTACATCAGCTAATTAATCCAAAATGCCTGCAAAGGGTTCCTGAGCCTTTAAATGGTCTATCAGTCTGGTTCAGTAGAATCCACAATCATGGGGAAGACTGCTGACCTGACAGTTGTGCAGAAAATTATCATTGACACCCTCCACAAGGAGGGAAAGCCTCAAAATGTAATTGCAAAAGAAGTTGGATGTTCTCAAAGTGCTGTATCAAAGCACATTAATAGAAAGTTGAGTGGAAGGGAAAAGTGTGGAAGAAAAAGGTGCACAAGCAGGAGCCTGGAGAGGATTTTCAGGAAAAGGCCATTCAAAAGTGTGGGGGGCCTTCACAAGGAGTGGACTGAGGCTGGAGTTAGTGCATCAAGAGCCACCACACACAGATGGATCCTGGAGATGGGCTTCAAATGTCATATTCCTCTTGTCATGCCGCTCCTCAACAACAAACAACATCAGAAGCGTCTTCCCTGGGCTAAAGAAAAAAAAGAACCGGTCTGTTGCTCAGTGGTCCAAAGTCCTCTTTTCTGATGAGAGCAAATCTTGCATCTCATTTAGAGACCAAGGTCCCTGAGTCTGGAGGAAGAATGGAGAGGCACACAACCCAAGATGTTTGAAGTCCACTGTGAAGTTTCCACAGTCTGTGTTGATTTGGGGATCCATGTCATCTGCTGGTGTTGGTCCACTGTGCTTTATTAAGTCAAATCAGCCAAAGAGTCAAAGCAGCCGTCTACCAGGACATTTTAGAGCACTTCATGTTTCCTTCCGCAGACAAGCTTTATGGAGATGTTGACTTCATTTTCCAGCAGGACTTGGCACCTGCCCACACTGCCAAAAGTACCAAAACCTGGTTCAATGACCATGGGATTACTGTGCTTGATTGGCCAGCACACTTGCCTGACCTGCAATGCAGAAGAGCTGAAGGCCACCATTGAAACATCCTGGTCTTCCATAACACCTCAGCAGTGCCACAGGCTGATAGCATCCATGCCACGCTGAATTGAGGCAGTAATTCATGCAAAAGGGGCCCAAACCAAGTACTGAATACATATGCATGATTATACTTTTCAGAGGTCCGACATTTGTCTATTTAAAATCCTTTATTGATTTCATGTAATATTCTAATTTTCTGAGATTTTGAATTTGGTGTTTTCATAATCTGTAAGCCATAATCATCAAAATTATAACAAATAAAGGCTTGAAATATCTCGCTTTGCATGTAATGAGTCTATATCATATATTAGTTTCACCTTTTTAAGTTGAATTACTGGAATTAAAGAACTTTTGCACTATATTCTAATTTTTAGAGTTTCACCTGTAAATCTCCCAGTCACAAAGCATACACTGTCCCAGGTCCAGGCAGTTCTCAGGGTGTCCACCAAAGGGTTTTAGCAAGACCTCCTTGTTTTCATAAGGAGATTCAATAGATTTGAAGAGGGTTTCAAACAGTCAAGGGCCAGATTTACTAAGCAGGGCAAATTAGGGTCAGGGCGCAATCAAAAGAAAGTGCCAATCAGAGTGGGCAGTTCTGTGGGTTAGCTATGAAAAATGCACAAATTTCTGAACATAGACGCAGCCAGTTCATTTAAATAATCACTGATTCAATCTACCAAGGATAGCGCATGGTGCAATAAACCAGACTAAATCACTTTGTGTCATTTTTAAAAAATACTCTCCTCTCCCAAACTTTGCACTTTGAAAAGGAACTACATATATAAAATGGTCAGTTGCAAAATTAACCGTGTCGATACCTTTCCACCACCAACTTTTCACTGCGCATCTTTAGTAATTACTGACAATTCTGTTGGAATGCCAAAAGAGGGCTTGCACTGCCACAAACCATTTATTAAATCTGGCCCCAAGACTGTTCAGCATCTCCTTGTGTTCCCATTGATTTACCGTGTGTTAAGTTTTGAGCTAGCTTGGCTTGACATGAGTCAGCTCTTCCACTTACCTGGTTATACTTTTGTTTTTTGTTATATTTTATGTAATTGCAAACTTGTAGCTATCCCCAAGGAATGTTTGAACATGGTTCTTGGTTAGACTCTCAGTTTTAATATACTTAGATGTATTGCCTGAACATTAATGCAGCTAGCTTAATAATTTGTAGCAGTCACTCACTCTATCTATCTATCTATCTAATGCTCCAGGGCTACCCCCCACCCCCTTTATCCCCTTTACCTTTCTTCTTCTAACTGAAACATTGAAAATGATTTGAGAATCTTAAACTAGAATAAAAGACTATTCAATGCCATGTCTACTAATAAGTCACACCATCTAATTTTGTTTGTTTGTTTGTTTGAACCTTAATGTTACATTTTGATTCTGCTGGATACAAACATTTATTTTATAAGATAACATTTATCGTGTGTGCTCACCTTCCACAAGTGAAAGGTGGGGGTCACGGTCAGTGCCATTTGTGCATCTAATATCAGTGCAAGAGACGTAGACAAATCAAACTTGGTTACTGAACAGTGACTTTCAGAATATGGGATGTTACCTCTCAGGAAAATAGCTTGTGCCAGTGTGGGAGATACAAGACATTGTCTAGATAATCAGCTTTACCTCCATGTATAATGTGGACATGGGAACCAAACCTCTTGATCACTGGTGGTGTCTCTCCTGTCCTGGAATTCCCCATGGTTAAAAACCTTAGTTGGGTACGGGTACACTCCCAAGTCCTAGGCTAAGAGCAGCCCAGTATAGAACTTTGCTTAGGCTATACATGGTAAGAGTGAGATAGTGTTAAATAACTAATAAAAAAGATATTGTTCAACAGTAGAAGGAAGGCTTTGAAGTGCTTCACATCCTGGTGGATATGTCTCCTCCCCATAATACTGTGCTGGAGCCTTTTGGTGGATCAGAGGCTGTCACCGCAGCTGAAGTCAGTACAGTGGTTGTCATGATTTAGAGGCCTTCATGGTAGAAAAGATGCAAGAGTAGATAAAATTGCTAAAGCGTAGATAAAATCCATTCAAAGATTTTGAAAACACTGGATGTTATTTGGGTGATGTGGCTGACACACCATTTTAGTGCTGAACTGGTTGCCTGGTTAAGTACCTCTAGACCAGGTGGTAGTCCCTATTGTTGAAAAGGGGGACCAGATGCTGTCCTAGAACTGTAGGGGAGACCAGTGGTGGTGTCACGCCCACACGGGCGGGACGGAGCGGCTGCAGGGGATCACCCCTGATTACCGCCGCTTCATAAGCGGATCGAGCGCTAAGGAGGACGCGAAGTATTGTTGCTATATTCTACAGCATTACCGAGCACTCTCTTGTCTATCGTCTCCCCCAATCCCGGTACCTGCTGCGTCTAACCCGTTTGTTCTGCCTCTCCCGTCTGCCTGCCCTGTCCTGCCGTCCCGACCTGCCCGTTCTTCCTCACCTGATCTCCTCTCCTGACCTGCCTGCGTCGACCCGTCATCCCTGCCGTCCTGCCGTCCCATTCCTGTGTGTAGGACTGACTCCACTGGCCTCCGACCCTCTCCGCCTGGACCGACTACGAGTGCTGCCCCACGATTTGGCTTTGTCTGCTTTGGGTTTTCTAATAAACATCGCCATTTTCCGCTACCCGGGATCTGCCTCCAGTTTTCCATCTGCGCGTCACAGGTGGAGGCATGATATTGACTTTGGGTATGTCAAGGGAAAGCAAGGTGTGCAAAACATAAATACAATAGAGTAATGGGTACCTATAATAACTATTGCTTTAATCTGTTCCTTAATGCTTAAGAAAGTAACAAAACAAAGTAAAGAACAAATATTTAATTTCATTTGGGTGTGCAAGCTGAAGTTTTGGGTGGCAGAAGTGAACACTTCTCAGTTTCCCCAGGGATGATCTCATACTCAATAGGAAAGTCCATCTTGATGAACCTCAGACACCTCAATAATAAAGTGTATTCCAGCCTGGCTGTGAAAAAAATGAACTAATTACCCTTCTACACAAATCTGTGTGAGGATTTGTGAAAATATGGTGATAATGTACATGTGTTTTGTAAATTTTGAGAAGGCATACGACAGGCATAAACTCTGTGAGGCACTGCAGAAATATGGGGTACTGGGTGCCCTACTTTGTTCTGACCATTTACAGTCATATGAACAGATGTTGGCCTTTGGAAACAGCATGTATTATGCCTGATTGTGATATTTATGAACAAGATATGAAGGTGCAGACATGGTTGGAAGGCTGTCCAATATGGACGGTTAGAGGTGACATCCACGCTATTTAAGGAGGATGCTGTGCTTCATTCAGATGGGACCTCCTGAATTTACTTGAGTGGTTCAATGTTATGTAAGTGATGCAGCTGGAATGAGTGTCAGTACCTTCAAATTCAAGGCGGAGGGGGTGGGATCTCTCCATAGTAGAAAAGTTTATATATCTGAGGTTCAAGAATGATGGTAAGAAAATTGACAGGCAGACCTTCTAGTCTAGAGAGTGCAAAAAGGTCTATTGTAATGAACTGGGAGCTCTGTCATTAGATAAAACTTGTGGCTTATTAGTCAATGTCCCTATCCTTAACTATAGCCGTAAATTGTGGGTAATGACTGAAAAAATTAACTTGCATGTACAAGCGGTTGGAATAAGGTTTTCCTGTAGGACTGTAGGGCTTACTATCTGCAAAGGGGTGACAAGTTGAAGGACCTCAAAAGAGGACTGTTGCACCTTTGGATTGAAAGGAGCCAACTGAGATGGTTTAGGCATCTTATAAGGCTGCCATCTGGTCTGGTCCCAAAGGAACTTTTCTAGGCATGCCACACTGGGCAGAGGCCCCAGGGTAGACCCAGGATGTGCTGGAGGGCCTGTATCTTCAAAATGAATTGGTAATGTCTGGGCATCCTCCAAAGCTAGAGTCTGTGGTAAGAGAAGTCTGGTCTGATAGAGGTCTGATTTATCACACTGCCATTGCAGCCCTCTCCAGGAAAAGCAGTGTTTGAAGATATAAAGAGAGAGCGGGTATTTAATAATAATTTCTATAGTTGAAATCAAGGAAAATGACAAAACTACAAGATTGCATCACCACAATTGAGTCATTATTGAATTTACCTTAATCTTAAGTTTACTGACTTCTAGAGCAATACACATTATATGATAATTCTTTTCATGAGATAAACATAACTGTTGTAATAGCATCAAATTATACAATCTAAAAGAGAAATATAGGGTGGCAGTGCATAGCACTGTTGTGTCACACCTCTGGTTCACTGTGAGACCTCGATAAATTTTGGTGATAGTTGACAGCAGCTGTCGACTATTTATTGAGTATGGATGTTCATGTCAAAATAAATGAATGTATTGTTGTTATTATTTGTATTATTATTGTTGTTGCTGCTGTTGTTTATTACGTTGCATTTTCAAAACAACTGGTGTTACTTCTATTACGGTCTTAATGCTTTTACAGGCATATGTGATAATAATGAATCTAAGACAGTGGCCAATGCTGGAGGAGCAGGCCCTCTCTGATTCTGCTGTAGGGAGCACAGCCTAGCTGACATGGCCCTGGATTCAGAGTGACAGCTCTGACAGAATAAAAATAATAGCCGCACTCAGCAGGAGCCTCAGATCTGACAAACATTTAAATGCTATCACACAGTAACAGGGATAACTACAGTGCAACTGGGATTGGGCCAAACCCATCAGTGGCAGAAATGGCCTGACATCTAATCTCATTGGACAACAGCTCCACATATCAAGTCTGACTCTGAGATTTAAGTAATTGATAAAAGGTAAAATTATGGAATTTGAGTAAGTACATACCAGGCTCACTAGAGATAGCCCAGAAGCACTGGTGCTTAACTTTTTTAAGTGCAATATTCTTCCTACATAAAGGGACATATTATACTTACCTATAAAAATCCTTAATTTTAAACTTGCAAATGCTTGTTCTTATTCTATTAATTTGTATACTATTATTATTAATATCATATTATCATCATTATTATTATTATTATTATTATTATTATTATTATTATTATTATTATTATTAATAATAATAATAATGATAATAATAATAATAATAATAAACTAATATTTCTACTTCTTGAATAACAATGATTTCAAATTACTTTTGTGTCTGCTTGAAAAGAAATCCAAAGTTCTTATGGAATTGCCAGTGTTTACTTGATATTCCTTCTAACTCAATGACTGTTAACTCTATTAACTCTATTTAATGTTGTTAGTTCCAGTTTCTGAGAAAATATCTGGGGTATTATTCTTCCATCATTCATATTCATAGAGAAATGTTTTGTCAACACAGTGTTTATCAACACAGAGATTGCCAGTGACCAGAGGAAAATACAAGGTTCTGAACCTTTTATTGAGTAATAGGCAAGCTTACTCTGTTGGTTGAAGATGATGTTAGGAGGCAGTGTTTTTGTACAAATTTATGTATGTGAATAAAGCTTGGGAACACTGAACAACAGTCTATCACCCCCACACACATACGCACATGCACACAGTGTCAAAATAACAGGTTTCTATCAAATTTTGAGGACATTGAGGACCCCACGATGTTATATATATATATATATATATATATATATATATATATATATATATATAGTGATTCATGTAAATTCCATCCAACTGTTCTTCTTTATGCTTGACAATATGCAGTGATGAGTTGTTTTTTGCCCCGATTATATCTAATTCCAACACATGTCCACGACTGGACTATTTATTTCATAGCCATCACATGCATTTATTTTACTTGTTTTGCATTGGCTCTGTCCCACTATAGCTCTTTTACATGCACTTCTCAAGTAAACCTGATGTCCTGTGCTCAGTCCTTATGTCTGTTTGCAGCAATTCTTAGACTTGGCATTAACCTTTGAAAGCCAGTATTTGTACTGCAGTGTTTTACAGCTTTGGATCTATGCTACACATTTTGGGGCATCTTTTGTCCAATAACAACAACAATATATCAAAAAGGGATAATGTAGAAATCGATGACAATTGTCAGGACATCAGCATTTTAGCGCGTCTTGAAGCAAAAATGCTAAGCACTAAAAAGGTTAAGCAATTTTGTATGAACATGGACCAAATAATATTGCTCACCAAATACAAGTTAATTTTGTGAAGGACAGGAAAATTAATGCAGGGTGTACCCCAGGGTAGCTAATGTGTGACATTTTTATAGGTTAACCTCAAAGGGATAAATCATGCTAAACTGTGGTTTCTCAGAATATTTGGGGCCTAACTATCATAAAAACAGGTTTTGATGTCTGAAAAAGGCATAACTTTTCTAACCCTAAACCTAGCTTCAGTTGGCTAACCCTGATTTGGGGACATAGGGTGACACAATAGGCCATTGGAAAATATGAAATATGCCATTAAATCAAGTTAAACTTGTTTGCCATTATATAGTTGCCATGACCTGTCATAAAAATGTTTTGATGACTAAAAAAGCTGTAACCTTTCTAAACTTAACACTAGACACACTTGGCTAACCCTAATGTGGGGATTTAGGGTGACAGAAAAGGCCGTTGAAAAGTATGAAATATTCTATTAAATTAAGTTGAACAGTACTTTCTTGTAATACAGGGGTCCTGAACTATCATAAAAACAGGTTTTAATGTCTGAAAAAGCCATAGACTTTGTAACCCTAACCCTAGGTACAACTGGCTAACAGAGCAGGTCATCGCAAGGTATGACATATGCTATTAAATCAAGCCAATCTGTGAGTTCCCATAATGAGATTGCCCCAAACTATCATAAAAACAGGTCTTGATAACTGGAAAAACCTCTCTAACCCTAACTCTAGGTTCAGTTGGGTAACCCTAATTTGGGGAATTAGGCTGACAGATCATGGTTCTGGCGTATATGAAATGTGCCATTAAATTAAGCTTAAGGGTGGTTTCTCCTCCTACAGGGTTACTGAACTATCATAAAAACAGGTCTTGATATCTGAAAAAGCCATAACCTTCATAACAATAACGCTAGCTACAGTTGGCTAACCCTAATTTGGAGATTTAGCAGGAGAGAACAAGCTGTTGGAAAATATGAAATATTCTATTAAGTCAAGATTAACTGTGGTTTCCTGTTATACGGCTGCCCTAAACTATTATAAAAACATGCTTTGATGTCTGAAAAAGGCACAAGCTCTCTAATCCTAACCGTAGGTCCAGCTGGGCAAGTTTAATTTGGGGACTTATGGGTGACAGATCAGGCCGCCGCAATGCATGACATGTGCCATTAACACAGTTACCCAGAACTGTCATAAAAACAGGTTTTGAAGTTTGATAAAGCCATAACCTTTCTAACCCTAGTCCTAGCTACAGGTGGCTAACCCTAATTTGGGGACATAGGGTTGCACAATTGGCTGCTGGAAAGTATGAACAATGTTATTAAATCAAACTAACCTGTGGTTTATCATTATAAGGCTGCCCTGAACTATCGCGGAAACATGCTTTGATGTCTGAAAAAAGCATAACCTCTCTAACCCTAAGCCTAGCTTCAGTTCGGTGACTTTGACTTGGGGACATAGGGTGAATATCAGGCTGTGGGAAAGTACGAAATATGCTATGAAATCAAGCTAAACTGTGGGTTTTCCATTATACAGTTGCCCTACAGTTGTATCATAAAAAACAGATTTTAATGTCTGAAAAAACCATAACCTTCCTCACCCTAACCCTAGCTTCAGTTTGGTAACCCTAATTTGCGTAATTAGGGTGACATAAGAGGTAGTTGGAAAGTATGAAAAATGCCATTGAACTGACCTAAACTGTGGTTTCCCATCCTTCAGAGGCCCTGAACAATCATAAAAACAGGTCTTGATGTCTGAAATGGTCAAAACCTTTCTAACCTAACTCTAGCTTCAGTTGGTTAAGCCTAAATTTGGGACTTAGTATGACCCAACAGGTTTGTAATCGTGGCCCTAGCCTTAGTTGGGTGACTCCAATTTGTGGTCCTAGGGTGACAGAACACAAAGGATGAAATATGTTATGCTCCAGAAAGTATGAAATATGCTATATGCTTTGTCTATGACATCCAAATTACTGTGGGGGAAATAATTCAACCTAGGTTAGCCAGTGCGTGACTTTTTTAGAGTTTAACCTCAAAGGGTCAAAAATGTTGCAGGGAATTTTAAAACAACTGTTTAGGAGGAGGGTTCTTGTCCTGCTTCCTTTAGTCACTTATCTCACTCCAAGGGTCCTCCTAGCTATCATTTACTTGGAAACCACTTTCTCACAAATTTTCAACAATGTTAAATAATTACCTTCTGGAAATTGCATTTGTTTACTTTAATGCACTCGTATATTTCAATCACCCTATGATACTGGAACGGAAGAAGGGTATGTAAAGCATGAGAAAAACACAAAGGGTTCAAGCAACCGGGTCCAGGTGATATTTTCAGATGCATTATTTTTATAGATGGATATATGGAGCCAGATTAAAGACACTTATGCTATCGTTGATTCCAAGATTTTAATGTGTTATGCATTAAAATAAACTACTGTGCAATATATGCCCTTAAGGGGAGAACTTTGACATTATTTCAAGCTAAATTGTGACAGTTCATCACAGTAATCTAATTTAATAGTGCAATTATCACTACTCTTCCGTTCACAGCTTAGACACGTCTTTATTTAAAAGATTGGGAACAGAGGTGTAAAATCTAATATTTGTTTTCTTTTTCAACAAGATAGTATAGTGTGAAAAAATAATGTATTGTGTGACGCTCAATGTATATATATATATATATATATGAGAACCAGACAACTTCATATTCTTGTCTTTTTTATGTTATTCTACTTTATACATACAACAGGCTGTCTCGCCACGCTATATTAATTCAGGATAACTGGCCATAAATATGTAAAAACATTAGAATGTTAACTCTTTTCCAAAAACTTGTGGTGCATTGCAGAGGAAACATAGAAGAATCTAGGGAGAGACTGATAGTTAGGTTTGTGGTACTGGTTGAATTTAATGAAAAGATGTTTAAACCTTTACATGATACAAAACCTTTAAAATCATGATTGGATTTGAACAACTGATACAGTATTCTACTCCATCCTCTTAAATCTATAATCATTAACATTTGGTCTGTCTTTCTTCATTGAACTCTTTTGGCCCTGTGAGACCCACTTATCCTACTTAACTCCCCTTCAGCTAAGTCAGCAATGTGGACATGAACGAAAAGAAGCCGCTCCTAACCCCACTGAAAGGCTTTCCTTACATCCTGCCGTCATTGAATCGAGGGCATGCAGAATTGGTGAATGTAGAAGTAAAGGATACATGGAATAAAAAAATAGCAAAACACAATATAAATAAATCTGTAGTGACAACAGAATTGATTTAATTCCTATTTGTATTGTTTCCATGTTTTTTTAATTCAAGATGTCGCTGAAACTGAATATTGACTCAGGAAAAGCAAAATTTAAAAAAAAGGGAAAACTTAATTAGGGAAAGAGAACTCTGAAAATACTGATCTTGAAGTAATGAGACTTGAGTGTCACATATGATTTGTATTTTTTTAATGCATTAATTATTCCATTAATTGATTTTGTTTTTAATTTATGATTAAAATATTACCTGCCAGCTGCTCCCATATATCTCATCTAAAATGTCAGCTTGATATCACCTTGAACTGAACTTAAATGCCCTCTTTAAATACCTTTTACCAGGAAAGTTTAGTTACTTTTAATTATTATAAATCCCCCTAATATTCCTAAGTATGGTAATATTAATTGGCAAAAATCTAAAGTAATTCATTATCTCATGTTTGATATTGCTTGAGATTTATTTATTCATAGCACTGTTTTTTTGGTGCACTATTTTTATGTAACGAGCTTGTAATTTTACTTGATGGAGTAATTTTTTTTTGATGCATAAAGTAAGGCATCTGTATCTCAATGCAAGTATCTCGGCTTACTCCACTTACTGAATATATGATCTGTTAATACACTTTACTCGTTATTTAATGCACTTAGTGGTTCCATTGACCTAAAAGTTGCTTTGGAGAAAACTATGAAATGCATATGCATAAATTTAAATATGATTGGGCTGCCCAAGTAATGCGGATTAACACTGTATCATATTACTCTACCAACCTACCGTAACCTATTAACATAAAAACAGAGTAAAGTTAAGCTGTATATGTATGTGATACGAAGATCCTTTGGGAATTTGCCATATACTAGCGAGGGGTGATCAACAGTGAGGGACAGAGAGACAGACTCAGTCAAAAAAAGGTTTTGTATGATATACTAATGAAATACCAGTCAAACAATTTTTGTAAATAGTACATTTTACCCCCACATTTGTGCTCTTTGCACGTTAATATATTTGGATTATTATTATATATTTGTATATTTTGATTCCAGAAGACTGTGTTATGTTCACTGTGGAGCAATGGGTGACAGAATTGATGTTAGCATATGATGTCATCCGCCTGCTCTTATCTACAGTAGGACCTGCTAAATGAGTAAATATTTGTGGCTGAGTGCGAAGCAACTGAAAATAGAATTAGTGTTGTACATGGAAGGCTACTGTTTTCTACTGGAGAAAATGGTATACAGTTATAATAGGGGAATGGGGGAGGGACGTATCTTCTTGGAAGAGTTTAAATATCTTGGGGTTTTGTTTGAGTGGGGGGGGGGGGAAGCAGTAATATCGCTAAATAGAATATTTCATCAACTCCGTGGGTGCTGTACTTGTCTGGTTATGCTGAACCTAAATTTGTGGACGAAGGTGCTGGTTTATCAGTAAATCTACATCCTTAATTTTCTCTATGGTAATGAGCTTTGTGTAGTGAATGAAAGCCCGAGGCCACAGATATAAGTGCTTGAAATGGGGTTTCTATGGAGGATTTCTAGGTTAGGGCAAGGAGTTCAGGGATCTTGGGCAATATTGGAGTAGAACTGCTACTGTACTCCTCAACATCTAGAGGAGATGGTTGAGGTGACTCAGGGATTTTTATAAGGATGTCTTCTTATCAGGCTCCATTGGATTGGTGCCAGACATGTTCCACTGGGAAGAGACCCCCCGGGCAGACAAAGGACACACTATAAGGATTTCATTTGGCAGCTGCCCTGGAAATGCTTGGGTTTCCACACAAACGACCTGGAACATGTTGCCGGGATAAAGGAAGTCTGGGCTGACCTTTGGAGGGATGGAGGGATGATTATGAGTATGTCTTTAGAAATATGAAAATGTGACAGTAGTTTGCAATAGTTTCGAGCAAGGGCATAGGAACCAGGGGTACGGGGGAGGGACCTGTACCCACAATGTTTAATTTTGCACCCCAACCACCCGGCAAATAGAATTTAAATTAAATAGGTTTTGTCCCTCCAACATGAAACGTTCTCCTACATCCTTGGTTTTGAGTTGTAATATCTAATAGTACGTATGAATTTCAGTTCAGTTAAATATAACATGTGATGCTGAAATAAATCACCCTGGAACTGTGATTGTCTTCCTGTTTTGTTCAGCTCTCACATGATTACTGATACCAATGTTATGTGGAAGAAGGAAAGCATGATTTATCACATTCATAAATAAAAGGATGCATGCATATAGCAGCAATTTTTATGACAAACCATCAGTTAATTTAAAAGGCAGATATAACAAGATAAAAGTAAATTCAATTCAATTTATGTTTATATAGCGCCTTTCACAACATTTATGAAATTTTGTTTTTGTTTTGGTTTCTCCCCAAGACGCTTTACATGGGTGTGTTTTGACATCGAGAGAGTAATACAAAACAGAGAAAAGGAAAGACAAAGAAATTAGCTAAAGAAAGCCAGATGGAAACAGATGACATTGGAGGAGAGGAACCAAAAATTCTCAAATAAGGAGAGAAAAAAAAACTCTGGAGGTCCAAAGTCAACTGGCTGCCCAACCCCCCTGGGCATACTAACATTATTGAAACAAAAAGGAGTGGGCTTGCTTGCTAAAAGCAAGACATAAGCTGTGATTAATATCAAGCCGAATTCCATCAGTGAGTCTGTTCTCACCTGTGTAGGGTGGCAGAGTGGGAGCTGCACCCACAATATTACACGTCATAAGTCACATCCACGATGTCACCCGTCCATGGGAACGAACCAGGACTCCAGCTCAGATCCTGCCCTGCACGGGCACCATCCATACATGTGGGATGGCAGAGAGCATGAATGATCAGAACATGCACCGACACATTAATGGACAAACATAGTAGATAAAAATGGCATGTACTGTAGCAACAGTAGTCATAGTTACGGTGTATTATAAGTAAAGTTGTGGGTAAACTTAACTGAAATAATAGGTCATCATTCGAAATGTAAAGACTGAGACTGTTTCAGCATCCTGAACATAGCTTGGTAAACCATCCCACAATACAGAGGCCCTGTAGCAGAATGCTTTACCTCCAACTGTCACTTTATTTATATGTGGAACAACAAGGAAACCTGCATTCTGTGATCTGAGTGGATGATGCGGCTTGTAAACTTGAAGTAATTCTGTCAGGTAGGCAGGTGCTAGACCTTTAAGTACCTAATATGCAAGTAGGAGAACTTTGAAGCCAGTCCTGAACCTAACAGGAAGTCAATGCAGGGAACTAAGAATAGGGGTTATGTGTTCAAACTTCCTGCTCCTGGTGAGAAACAAAGATCTAATTTGAAGTCCAAAAACATAATTCTTGGCATAAGTTTCATGTCATACACCATGCCATAAAATGAGCACAAGAATGGGAGGATGGGAAGGGATGGATATTGATGGAAAGAGGGAAAATCACACATAATATGGTGGCCATATTGTGCCAATGAACCATGAAAAAAATGAAGAAGAAAAAAAAATCAACATTTCAGTTCTGCTTCATCCTCTCTCATTTGCTGCAGTTATCATGCATGGCTGATTAGGATAAAATCCCACATACACTGTGCACCTGGCATCAGTATACATATACTGTTGGGATACACTACTGAACATTAAGTAAGCATATTTCTGTGAAATGCAATCTATGTGAGCATATCTATGTTTTACAAAGTTCTGCATGTTACATTTTACATCGGATTCTTTTTGGATGGATTTTGCTGGACTTTCCCTCCATAGTGGAAATGTCATGGACAATTACCTTCTGACCCCGCCCTCCTCTTCCCTGTCTGGCCAGCAGGTATTGCTGGCCATTCTGCCTTTTCCATTCTGCAGTTGTATCCTTTACCATCATGTGTTTCTCTCTACTTCTGGACCACCATGTAGCTCTGTGGGCTGAGTCTATGGCTCAGTCTATACACCTGCGGGTTCGAGGCAGGCAAATGCCAGCCTCACCTGTTCTGTTTTTTTTGTTTGAATTTTGTTATTGTCAGTGGGTGTAGTTTTGGTTTTGGTTTTCCTAATGTTTATTTTCTGTCATAGTTCTCCCATCCATGGTCCACCCTCTTTGTGTTAGGTTCTGGTTTTGTACTTATTGTATTCTGTAGTAACCTTGTTTTCCCAGAGTTAGATTAGTGTTTCCTAGTTTGGTAACCTTCCTACTTCCTTTATTATCCATGTTCATTAGTTGTACCTGTTGCTTGTACTCTGTTACAGTATGCTTGGTTGTCTAGTTAATGTTTCTCTCCTGTGTCCTCATTAGCGCAATTTGGTTTGTGAATTTAAGTTCCTGCCTTAGTTTATTTCTTCAGTTAGTCATTGTATGTGGCTGTGTCTATGCTTTATTTTGTCAGTAGCCTTCTTATGTTGTCTTGGAGCTGCTGGTAGATTGTTGCCTCCTATTTCACTCCTGTGCCATGCCCTGCTGTGACAGGAAATGTTTTATAAGATGTCCACAACATAAATGTTTTTCCTCCTACAGTCCTAAGTTTTCTATAGTGTGTCAATGTGGTTCTGCTTCCTGCAACTGACCCTGATCCCATCCAAGATGTTCCCTTGTTTCGTGGCCTATGATGCCTGTGGTTCTAGTCTTCCTGTGACTTGGACTTGATAATGTAAACAGACATTTCAAATACATAATACACCATCTATGCAAATGCTCATAATGAATGGACAACATTTTTTAATTCACCAATTCAGCATAGCGTGATTTCTTTTGCAATTAATGTACTTGCAGGTGAAAGATTCACAGAGAACAGTGCTATTTTATGTACTCACTGTGCCATGATCTTGCGGTTTCCCTCTTTGTTCTTTCAAATGTTGAATTTTAATAAGTATCTTATTTTTAGCCACTGTTTATTAGGGGCACACCTCTCTTCAGGATATCAGAAGGTATTCTGTCTCAAGAAATGAGCCTGAATTGCCTGTGCATAAACAATAAATTGAGTTTCCTCAAGCCTGAGAATGTGCTTTTGAACTATCATCTCACAAATTGCTTAGCCTTTAATTAAGATATTAACACCTACAATTCTCCAAATACATCTCAGAACAAAATGTCATTTAGCCTAAATGGGTTCTTTTCCATTGATAGTCATACCTCGAAACAGAATATCAGAGCTTGCTTTAAAATGAATGAAGCAATCATTCAATTTCTTAGGATGGTTTTCGGCATAGGCTCTGGACCCCCCGCGACCCGAAATGGAATAAGCGGTTCTGGAAAATGGATGGATGGATGGATGGGTTTTTGGCATTGTGGGGCCTTTTATGTTTGTATGTGAGTGCTTTAGCAGGTCAGAAGACGAAGAAGAAGGAGGTTATTAAAAAAAAAGGGACCTTGAATAGTCATTTGGCTTTTTCGGTTTATGATATATTTATTCCACGCGACCCTGAATAAGATAAGTGTTGCAGAAAATGGATGTATGAATATATTTATTGCTTTTATCTTAGTACCAAAGTGGCAAACAATGCTTGTGAATGAATCTCTCATGCACTGGATATAGCGGTCAGTGTGCTACCACTCCACAAGGTTCAAAGTGTATTTGCATGTTGCTTTTGGAAGTGAGAATATGTTTCCCAAAGCAGCTGTCAGCATACTTTCATTTTTTTGTTTTTCTATTGCCATAATCACTTTCTCACTGAGACAGATGACTGAGAGATTTTTTTTAATCACTTAACAGCAGTGTTCCATTTGTAGGAAAAGACAGAAATGATCAAAATATATTTTATGCTAAAACAAGTAATGTCCTCACTGTAATGCCTGAACTGTTATATAAACAGGTTAAGATGACAGCATGTGTCATCTTGCTCTAAGCCAGAGGTAGTTGGCTCAGTGAGCTTCAGTAAGCATGGCTCAATGCTCAATCATCACTGCTCACTGAGGCTATGGCTCAGCGCTCGGTTTGGTTTGGAGCCTAGTTTCTGATTTTGTAGGGCTGGGTTTAGTTTGTTTGCATCTTATATTCAGGTCTCTGTCAGAGTTTCTGGCACCATCACCAGATTTGTGGTTTGGTGTGCCAGCATCATGTTTCGAGTTTCATGACTTTGGTTTGCTGGTATCTTGTGTCTGTGGTCATGGTTAGCAAGAATTCCATAGCTGATGTGCGGTGCAGCTTGCAATCTTGTTTGAAGTTTGTTGTAGGGGTGAGCAAGTACAGGTCTGTCTGTATCAGTGTCTGTTCAACCAACAAAATGACCTGAATCCGTATCCGTAATGGATCGGACTTAACATCAGATATGGGTGTAGATTAAGCAATGTATATTTGGCCATAGATAAATGTGACCACCAGTATCATGTAAGATCATGTATTATAGACACATAATTTTTTTATGAAATGGGCCAAGATCATACATGCTATGTACTACCCGTATAAAAACCATAATGGGTATGGGTGATGACGATGTGTGTTTTTTAAAACTGATAAAATAAAACACATCACAACAGAGCTGACATATGAAACAGAGTGTTTCTGCATGCAATGCAGATAAAACACTAAATGATCGCTCACAGATGTCTGGAGCACTTCCTCCTTCTCTTAAATATGACTGACAGATATTTGTCAGTAATGGTCTGATGGCAACTGGATTCAGAAAAAAAAACAAATAATTTGTAACGGATGCTGATTTCAACCAGATATTTAGTTCACCCTTCGTTTGTTGCATTTGCTTTTTGTATTTCAACCCCACTTCTTGATTCCCATGTTGAAGTAACAGTTCCTACTTTTCCAGTGCTCTGCATTCGAATCGACCTCCTGTACAAGTCATCCTGGAGTCGCCCATCCATTCAGCAGCCCAAAGCCCCTTTGATTACCTGTTTCCTGCAATATGCTGCCCAGTAGTTTCAGGAACCAGCAGGCAGAAATCCTGGCTTGCGGGATGAACAGCCAGGTTCAAGGCTCTCTCTCTAGGACTCTGTTGGTTGTGAAAGTTGATAAACATGTTTTAACTGAGTGCTCTGAATCTTGGCTGTGACATTTAATTTTAAGGTTGGTGTTTTAACGTGGTGAATCTTTGTAGGGTCTAATGAAAAATAATAAAGGAATAGTCTGATGTTCTGTTTCAAAGGTTGCACAGGTATTTGCCACATAAATAAAGAAAGTAACAACAATATAAATTCAAAATCTCCGCTATCCTATTCAATATCCCAGCAATCCTGGTGAGGATAAGTGGTTGGAAGATCTATTAAAAAAAGAACAGAAAAGGTAAATTCAGTAATACTGTTATATTATGGTTATTTCTTAATCATTATTATGTCTTCATATTATTTCTTTGTGGTTTGAGTTTCTTGTACATCATTGTTTGTAAAATGAGACTTAAAGGCAACCTTATGCTTCTAAGCATATCTTGAGCCCTGTACATGTATTTTATGCATAGAAATGCTGATTTGGAAAACACAACACGGTACTTTTATCTCTTGGAAATAAGCATGAAATCCATAATTTTATCACATTGGACTGTGTTTTACGAAAGGAAATTTGTGCTTCTGCCCTATGCAGGACACCACACTAATCTTATTTTGGATTAACAAAATCAAGACATACATGAGCCACTCTTACAGCTATCACAAATGCATTTGTCTCAGACTCCCTGAGCACCAGATGTTAGCTGAGGAGTGAAACAGTGGCGTCAACTGGATGCCTGTTATCTACAGATTAATTTAGCTAAGATGACAGGGATGCGATCAGGCATGTTAAGTATGAGTGCTTTCATTTGGCAAATACATATTCACAATTCTGAGGTAGAACTACAAAGGAAGATTTAAGATTAAGCAACCACTGAAACAAGTGGATAAACAATACTAAGATTCTAAACTCAAGTGATGATAAAAGGTTCTGCACAAGTACAGAAACGTAAGTTGGTTTAGGTCAATCTACAGCATTTCCAGCAAAACATTATTTCACTACCTATTGCAGAAGCATTACCGTTTACTTTTTTCATTACGTTTCAACCAGTCAACGATGACTCATGCATGTGTAACACACACATATCCAGCTTTCAACATATTTTCATGTTAGTATCTGATTTGAAGACATCTGAATGACTGACTGTCGGTAGGATAGCAGTTAATTATATGTGAAACCATAAGTGTAATACAATTTTTAAGTAAAAAATATGCAACAGCAGATGGTGTGCAGTGTCTAGAAACACTCTATAGGAGAGCCAAATATATTATTAAGGCTGGCTGAACAACTGTTTGCATGGATTCTGTGGGATTACTTCTTTTATTACTCCAAACTGTGCTAATCTACTCTCTGACTTCCCTGTCATATTCAGCAGCTGGAACCCAGTCAAACCAGATGCAGCCAGCACTACCTTTATGCTTCAGTAATAATGGTGGAAATCACTGAGCCCCATATCAATGCAGAGATAAGCAACACGCCATCCTTTGTTCTGTAGCAGTTGCCAGGTTCCCGGATTGTTTATTGAGTTTCTTTGTTCCTGGTTCTCAGTTTTGAAATATTAGACATATGAAAACAAACAGGCGCAAGGAAATCTGCACCTTAGGGTGCTGTTTCAAATGGATTCAAATATTTTAATAGTGCTAGTAAAAAGGTAAGGGGCAGAAAATTTGAACATTATTCATAGTCAAAATACCTAAGCTATCAATTCATAAAATGTATAAAGCAAAACTTTATAAATTTATGAAACAATATCTTGCAATGTATTACAATATGAATGCTCTTTGTATTAAAAAGGTTATTCAAATAATTTAAAATTGATCATGGCTCCAGACATATTGCTAAATGATGAACTTTGTGTTTTATGTCTGGTATGGTATCAAATAAAGGCAATAGGACACATATAGCTAAGAGCAAAGACATGAGTCCGTCTAGATGTGAATGCCAGACACTGATAATACATACCTACAGCGAATTTCTGTCAAAGGCATAATGACAGTAACCTGCACCATGCCGTGTATAATTTGAATGTGCAGTGCATACACAGTGGGATTTCTTTATCATACTGCAGGCATGTTTATAAATAAGTGTCATACTTAGGAAGATCTTATTTGAAATGCTCAACTAGAAGATTTGCAGAATGAATGGTACCCAGCTGTCATAATAATTAAGGTTTCCTAACTACTTTTGTCATTGACATTATGTTTTATGTTTAGGACCTGACTGTGGGCCAAGCAAATGGATGAATAATGGAATGACTGATTTACTGATTGGTTTGTCAATGTACTTATTCGTTTGTCTGTTTCTTTAGAATTTGCTTATACCATTCCAAGGTAAATTAATAATAAGCTGGATATTTTTAGTGGAGTAATTCTGGTTGGCATCCTTGTTCATGGGTATATCAGGAGAGCCTATCCTGGGATTTGGACTGGATTTCTGAACTGTCCTCGTGTCCCTTTCTCATGTTTATTAATATGCATATTTAGAAAACTTCTTTTTCATTAATATCCAAAGCTGATACGTCCCCCTTTCCTTAATAATTGGCACTGGATGATAATATATCCAGAGAAGTGCCAGATATGTATTTTGAGGAAATGTGTTTTTAAACGAGAGAAAGAATGTGGTACACTATGACAGAGACAAAGAGAGAAAAAAAATGTATAGGTAAATTATACTTTTGTTACATGTGAATATAAAGCTGAAATTCTCATGAGGGGGTAGGTAAATAACAATTGTTTGGACAGAGAAATTTTCAATTCAGTTCCACATGTCTAGCTAGGCAGCATTTGCATGTCTTTGGCAGCTGACCAGTAATAGCTTTGTAAGAGGCGCTGGTGAAGATAACTGGCAGGAAAGGTAATCTGGAGGTAGAGCAACACTCTTTGGCAAAATGCCACACATTCACTCACTGTCGTCATCTAAGGTTAATGGGGAGGACGTTTCAAAGATAGTAAGCACTGGATAAATTGGAGCAATACAGATACAGCTTCTGATAATACATCACCCATCAATCCCCACTTCATATGGGATTCACTTCAAGGTTTTGAACTTAAGTGCTTTCAATATAGCTATGCAGTGTGACAAGGTCCAGGAGCACAGCACAACACATACCCACATTCCTGCCAGTATTTGTTTACTGTCCAAAATACAGGCCACTACATGGTCTACGTACATACTCATCACTACATCACTATATATATATATATATATATATATATATATATATATATATATATATATAT
>JAAGVU020000002.1:23544986-23557328 GCA_011763525.2 Mormyrus iriodes
GCTTCTACAAACATTTGTGAAACAATGGTTGACTCTCAGGACCTCAGTGAATTCAAGCGTGGTACCGTGATAGGATGCCACCTGTCCATTCGTGAAATTTCCTCGCTACTAAATATTCCATGGTCAACTGTTAGTGGTATTATAACAAAATGGAAGCAGTTTGGAACAACAGAAACTCAGCCATGAAGTGGTAGGTCACGTAAAATCACACAGCGGGGACAGCGCATGCTGAGGCGCACAGTGTGCAGAAGTCGCCAGCTTTCTGCAGGGTCAATAGCTACAGACCTCCAAACTTTGTGTAGCCTTCAGATTAGTTCAAGAACAGTGCATAGAGAGCTTCATGGAATGGGTTTCCATGACCAAGCAGCTGTATCCAAGCCTTAGATTACTAAGTGAAATGCAAAACGTCGGATGCAGTTGTGTAAAGCACATCACCACTGGATTCTAGAGCAGTGGAGACGTGTTCTCTGGAGGGACGAATCACGCTTCTCTGTCTGGCAATCCGATGGATGACTCTGGGTTTGGCGGTTTCCAGGAAAACGGTACTTGCCTGACTGTGTCATTGTGCCAAATGTAAACTTTGGTGGAGGGGGGATTATGGTGCAGGCTTGTTTTTCAGGGGTTGTGCTTGGCCCCTTAGTTCCAGTGAAAGGAACTGCCATTTTGGACAATTTCATGCTCCCAACTTTGTGGGAATAGTCTGGGGATAGCCCCTTCCTGTTCTAACATGACCAGTGTACAAAGCAAGGTCTACAAAGACATGGATCAGCGAGTTTGGTGTGGAGGAACGTGACTGGCATGAACAGAACCCTGACCTAAACCCGTTATAACACCTTTGGATGGAGAGTGCAAGCCATGCCTTCTTGTCCAACATCAGTGCTTGACCTCACAAGTGCTCTCCTGGAAGAATGGTCAAAAATTCCCATAAACACACTCTTAAACCTTGTGGAAAGTCTTCCCAGAAGAGTTTAAGCTGTTATAGCTGCAAAGGGTGGGTCAACTCCATATTAAAGCCTATGTATTAAGAATAGGATGTCATTAAAGTCCGTGTGTGTGTAAAGGCAGGCATCCCAATACTTTCAGCAATATAGTGTATATATAGATGGTCAGGCATTGTGTTAGAGATATAAATGTAATGAACTTTTTTATGTTTATTTTTCATTTTTATTAAAAGTGCCACGTCCAAAATTATTCAAACCCCGTAAAATTGCATACATTTTTGAGAAAATGCAAGCTTCTATACTGTTCCAAATGGTCCTACTAATTACCACCTTGCTCGTTATCATACAGATTAGCCACTTCTCAGAAACCAACTTGCCATATGTAATCTGTCGAAATGTTTTGTAATCACCTCTGTACCCAGCAGATTGTGACATTTAGATTGTAAAAGAGTAGAGGTTCATCTAATAGTTTCAAGAAATAGGACAAGGGAAAGAAAACCGAGTTATTGATGAATTGTCTTTTGGGTCTTACATATTAAATGTAGCTTATAGACAAAGCTCTGATTGCCAAGAGGTCCACTGCAAGCAAACAGACTAAGTTCTTTGTGTTCCATCCACCATCTCCGTTGCATCACTCAGTACCCCACAAAGAGTCAAACCCTCAGTTCCGTAGATGGGTAAGCCATCGGATGACAAGGCACACATAAAAGCCATTACAATGTCAGTTCGCTGTATTTTAGTATGTCCTGTATATGTGTCCATAAATATACCATAAATATCCTGTATGAATTTAACAAGACAAGTGGTAATGATATTAACAAAATGATACTGAGAAGTGTGTACTTATACAAACATAATGACTGAAGTACTTAAATTGTCAAGTATTTTCATTTTAGTTTATTATGAGTAGCTTTAACAATCCTTTTACAAATTTGGGCTGGAGCTACTTAGTGACAGGGGAATAAGGTGGCTTCGTGGGTGGCACTGTTGTCCTCCCCTCAACTCTGCTTTGTGTGTGGGGGGAGGGTTTGCTTCCCCATATCAAGTGGGTTTGCTCTGGGTGCTCCAGTTTCCCCCTATAGTCCACAAACATGTGGCAAGGGTAATTGGTGGCTAAATTTGCCATGGTGTGTGTACCCATCCAGTGTGCACCCCAATCTTATGCCACATTGAAAAGCCTCCAGGTGACTCTGATCAGGATAGACACTTGAAATATGGATAGAATATGGATATTCAGTATTGCAACAGATATCTCTGACTTTGAGTGTATTCTTTCATTTGCGTTGATATAATAATTGCATATAACTATATAAATAAATATTGGTGGCACTAACAAAGCATTAATGACTCATTTATATAAATAATTAGCAAGCCGATTTCGTTGATTCTTAAAGGAAATGTAATTGCAGCTTTGTATTACTGGACTAAACATACAAAACTATGAAGTGCAAATGATGCCAGATGTGACATTGACCATTTCACATTTGGATCAGATGTGGAATACAACAGTAATAGAAACCCTTTGTAGTTTTCTTCACTATAAAGTATTAGTAATGATTTGGAGTAATATTTCAACTGGAAAGAAGGTGCCCAGTTTAGCACATAAGTGTCAGCAACTTTTTCAGAAACTGCAAACAATTCTGAAATTTACAGAGACTTGAAAGGGCTATAACTGGTCAGGGTGAGTGTAGCGGTGGAGTGCTGAGCTCCATATAGCAGAAATTTACCACCATCCTCATTAAATCTGTATCCCTACAGCTCTCTAAACTTTCACCTGCTGGGAGCTGTCAAAAGCACTTAGACTGCCAGGCTTCACACTTCACAGAGAATTAAACATGGAGTTCCCATCGAAGAACGCAGGCAGACCTAACAATTCACTGTTAAACATTTGTAGACAATAAAACTATAGAATATTTTACTATCTTGCCTACTGAGGAAACAAATATGCATGTGATCTGGAAGAGATGAGAATGAATAAACAACAGGTTGTCAATATTGCAAATGGGCAAAAGACTGTGAATATACAGAAGAATAGAGAATATCTCAGGTGTCTGCAAGGACTCTTATAAGTTCAGTATTACTACGATAACCTTGACAAAATTTTGCCTTGTGCTTTGATTTTTAACTCTGGAATGTGTTGCTCATATCTGGTCACCCCTGTCTGTAAGTATATATTGTGGTGTAAAAATCGTATATATTATTAATATTAATGGTTAAAATATACTTGTGCAGGTTATTAAACGTATAAAATATAATAATAAATGAAACAGGGTGAGGGGTCTAGTCTACAAACTTGCTGGATTTTTGCCAACAAATTACAAAACAAAAACTGCATAAGAAAGCATTTACGTTTGTGATGCATTTAATATACCTGTATTATATTTGGCCATTGTTATTACTTGTGTTTTTAAAAACTGGATAATCAAGACAGTTGTCAACTGTATGTTTTATCTGTAATGTGCTCCATCCACGACACACATCTGCTTTATGAGTCATGCAATATATACAACAGACACTATGTCTAGACCTAGAATAATACTTTGATGATCAATTACGGGTCATCGGGTTAATAATTAGATTTTTATTGCATCACTAAAATCTAATATAAACCTCACCTCATGTGGTAAAATGCTTTTTATTAAATGTCTTAAAAGATTTCTAGTTAATAACATAGCACTAAAAAGCTATTCTTACCTCGGTCTGCTTTTTGGTTGAAGTTTTAAGTAATATCCAGTCAAATTTCAGAATGCCCGTACCATTGGACATAGAGGGAGTGTAACATATAACATACTGTTATATACTTTAGTACAATGATTTAACGTTCTGTGTGGGAAAAGAAATCCTGGTGTTTGTTCCAAAACCATAGCACGCTAGGATGACACAATATGGGGTTTAACGAAGGTGGGCAGTCCTTGGGCCTAGGCAATTTTTACATTTACAGTTATTTATTTAGCTGAAGCTTTGGTCCCAAGCAACATGCAGGTGACACAGATAATGCATTACAAGCGTGCATTCAAGTACAAGTGTAGCTTCCATTATAAATTTATAGTTAATAATGAACATATAAACAAATGGAAATATTTTCTAACCATTTATAAATATAAACGTTTGAACTGTGTGGCTCATAATTTTTGGACTGTCAAATAGTATGCCTTAGAGAGCAAACCTTATTAGTGATTTGTCAATGTGCTCAATATAAATGTGCTTATTATGTGAACCCTATTATTTTTAAGTTGTGAATACAGCAATCTCTCACTTCCATCCAATACATATACTGCACTGGTAGCTGTCTGAATTACAGTTTAAATGAAAACTGATGAAAACAATCCCACATGCACATGAACCTTTTATTCCCACAGCATATACTATTCAGTATAATGACTTACAAAGCTTACAATTTGGCACTGTAACCCTTTGCACAGATGGATATTTACTAAAGAGGTCTGAGTTCACTGCCACATTAACCACACTTACAAGGGCAGATTAACACCTGGGACTTGAACCTGCATGTTCCCTGCATGAAATCCAGCTCTTTAGTCAATATACAGATAAATTCTTGACAGTCAGGAAGGGCAAGCATGATTAGGTGGCATGCCACTTGAAGGATTTGATAATGTATGTCAATTGCTATGCCATCCCATGACATCTTTCCTATTTTTTATTTAAATCCCTCTAAGTAAGGACCAACTAGTGAAAGGATGATTTTATATATACTCAGCGACACAAAAAAAAGTTAAGCACCCAGACGAAGTGGTGGAATTGAAATGAATCTGTACGTGGTGAAAGGTCATGTGACTGTATCGCAATGATTAGAATATCAGATCAAACGGATAACAGAGTTGGCAGTATGGGCACATTGCCGGTCCCATGCCAGTAGGGTGTGGCACCCCCCCAGATCTGGATACATGCGGTGATACAGTGCGGAAGGGAGTCGTGCAGCCGTTGTATCCTCTCCTGCAAATCGACCCACAGCTGTTGTAACTGGCCCTCAAGATCCTGCAGATTGGCACTGGGTCTGAATTGATATATGTGTGTGTGTGTGTGTGTGTGTATATATATATATATATATATATATATATATATATATATATATATATAAGGCTTAGAGTCAAACCACAATTATATGTTAGAATCAATGGTGTGAACATATATGACTAATTGTTTAGATCAGAGGTATGACACTGAGTACAGAAGACATGAAAGCTCAGAAGACACAATCTCTTTCACACTGATCGAAGACATATAGTAGCATGATATTTATTGGTTGCATTTGTATGTCTGCATGGACAAGTTCAAAGGAACAGCCTAAGTTTGAGGATAAGGAGCAAAAGACGTGTGAATGAGAAAAAGATGCTCCCATTGAACTCCCTCATGGGTGAATATCCTGCTTTGAATCAATAGATAATCAGCCGCGCTTCCTCATCATAAAAGGGTGTCTTGATATTAAAGACAATCACTGTACATAGCAAAACAGCCAAAGTGAATTAAAAGATCGATACCCTTAAAGATCATTAGAGCAAAGATGTCTAAGACATGCACAGGGCCCATGACACAACTTTCAGACGACTGGTGATATTGAGACATACTGTTATGGTGGGGCATGAGAGAAAAGCCAATCCACAGTGTAGTTCTCAGGCATAAGTTTTTTTCTTTTTTTAGCAAACCAAATGCAAAAGAGAAACCAAAAAACAAAGACACCATGAGGGGTCAAAACAAGCAGTTGAATGACCAAAAACTGATTCTAACATCTATGGGGAACAGGTAGAAAACAAAGGCATCAATACAAATAGGATCCAGGAGCAGCAACAAGCAGAACACACACCAATACAAACACGGCAGCACAGGAATCAAAGGCAATGACTGATTGGGGAACAGAGTAAAGACAGGCATTTATAAACACATGATAATGAAGGCTTTAGCAGAGTACAGGTCTGGGCTATAAATAATCAGCCACAAAATATGAGACTAGGGGCAACAAGGAACAGGTGAGAGTAATCACAATCAAACACTAGGGACTAGGGCAACACAGGAGATATAAGGAACACAGGTAAAATACCAAAGCTAGGTACATACAAGGATAACTAGAAACAGATACCAAAACAAGGACCAATACAGAAGTGACATGAATGCAAGAATAATAAGGGGAAAAAACTAAACTCAAAATAGTTAACAAAAATGGTAGGGGAGCTCAGTTCTCAGCCACCCTCTAAGCCATACGGTGGCCCAGGGATCAGGGAAACACACTAGTGATAGAACAGATCTCAGAAACAATGGGAGACGGGGTAGCCAGTGACACCTGATGGCCAAATGGATAGTTGACTCAGTGAACAGGGAAAAACGGGGACAAATCCTAACATATACAACCTGAAAAAAGCCATTAAGAACGCCAAAGCTCTCTACAAGCATAGGATTGACGGCAACATAAAAAAAGATAACCTTGCATGAGTATGGCATGGTATGCAACACTTCACCAACTACAAAAGTGAGAACCCTCCCTCTCCAAGCAGTAACAGCCCCCACCCTTACCCCCACTGTCTAGCAACAACTCTGCTCTGACCTTGCTTTCACACAATGTAACGGCGCTTTTCCACTGCCACCAAGAACTGAATCATACCTGAGCCATACCGTGACCTGATGGTTTTCCACTGGAAATTATCCACACCAGTGTTCTGCATCTTTATGCATGGATTATACAAAGAAAAAAGGACATATTCTGTATATTATTGATTGCTAGTAGCATCACACATTGTGATATATTTATTGTAGGATCACACACACACAAGCATGCATGCATGTGCACACACACACACACACACACCCAAGGTCTTTCAGATAACTTGGTAAAAGGACGTTTTATGGTTTGAATTTAGGACCCTAAGAATACCAACCTGGGCCTTGAGTAGAGATCCTGCCTGGTGTAGCCTAGTACCCCTTTTTGGTCTAGTCTAAGGAGGGATGGACACTTAGGGACTGATAAGGGTGAAACAAAGAGTGCTGGTGTGTTAAGAATCCAACATGCACCCCCGCCCCCACCTCTTTCCTCACACACAGTACCTCAGAAAAGGCCTTGTTTTAAGAATTGCTTGTTGTGTGTCTTGTCTGAAGGTTTACCCTTTTTGTCTCTATAAATGACTAGACATTATGTCTGTGTGTTTCTTTAAATGATATGAATAATTTTACCCTCATAAAGGTATCTCACATATTATCACCTATTCTATCTTCCTCGCCTAAAGAATTCTATTGCGATGTCATGTTTGATATAAAACTGACGGAGAAATTCGGCTAAATGTGAATCTGATCGTGGATTGTCAGAACAACGCACGTATCTAAAGTAAAATACTTTTAATCGAAGTCAACTCCAAAGTTGCCTGAGTCCAGGGTCATAAATCCACTGGTCTGGACAAGCACCCCTTTGACCAGCCCGCCTATTCGGATGTCCCAGATCATTGGTCCGAGGGTCAAATTCCCAGTGATCAATATTAATGGACTTTGGGCTTTAAAATCTCACACCTCGGATTCCTCTGTGTGTGGAGCACAATTGAAAGACTGAAGACCTGCGTGAATGCGAAGCCACATGAAAGGGAGGAGAAGAAACCGCAGAACTACGCAAAGGCGCAAGAACGAACCTGACGCAGCACGCAGAGAACCGCTCCAGACCTCACCCCTGAACTCCATCTCTCGATCATCTCATCACCTCCATACAAGCTTCCAGAGACTCCATCTGAAACCACGTAAACTCACGTTCATTCATTTGGTCATCTGACTTATCTTATTCATCTGTCTTGTAATTTTGGGTCGCGCTTTCAAGAGGGCTTGCTGTGCAGAACAGAGTTTCCTTTAAGAGTACCCATTTTAAATTTACTGCTTTCCCATATTCCATTCTGTTCAGTGATTGTATTTTATTCTGTTATTTTGTGTTTGCTTTTTTTGAGTGTATTGTCTGTTAGTTGTAGTGTTGGGAATAAATTTTAATTTAATTTTAATAAAAAGTTTTCAAAGTCCTAAGCTTGTCCTAATGTTTCGCGAGACTCTCTCTCCGGTCGGGGCCAGAGTTCCACTATAGAGCTGCTACATACTTGCTGAGAGTTACATTTGCTGGACGAACGCTCTAACACAGGTAGAATAGTTAGACTGGAGTTAATGAATTTCATTCATATACTGGAACTAAATCTTCCAGTAACTGACTAATTTGGACTTCCATAACATTGTTTGTTGGAGAAACAAACCATCCAAGTATAATAATTAATTAATTATGACAATTAATTAATTAATGATTACATATTAATTTCCCTACATATTGGTGGAGAAAAAATTTTTGAGCTAATGATTCCTACATTATGCATTCCCAATAACTCAGAACTTGAAAATGTTTAACCACCTACTTAAAATAGTACTATAGAACAGCTGCATGGAATGGATTGATAAAACTGAGGCAAGCCAGAACTGTGCTGTAACTAGTCTCTCTTCGTGATACAGCTTGGGTACACCTTAGTTCCTGTATGCTAGTGGAAAAGTGCCATAAGACACATGTACCAGGTGGTAAATGCAAGGTAAGCTCTGGATCTGATGGAGTCCCAGGGTGAAATCTCAGGGACTGGGCAAACCAAAAAACAGCAGAGCAGTACTCACTTTGATCTTCAACCTGTCCCTATCACTGGTAATTGTCCCTCCCATCTCATATCTGCCATTATCAGTCCATTTCCCAAACACCCAACTGCCAGTGAAGTGGAAGACTTCTGTCCAGTTGAACTCATTATTACCAAATGCTTGGAGAGGCTAGTAGTTTCACACATCATATCCACAATTTGAAACACCCTGGGTAAGCACCAATATGCCTACAGAGTTAACAGGTCCACAGAGGATGCCATCACTACCATTCTACATAGGACTCTCACCCACCTTGAACATCCAGGGTCATACAGCAAGCTAGTTGGACTGAATCTTAGCCAGTCTATCTATGCATGGGTCTATGATTTTCTAACCAACCTCCCCCAGACACTGAAATGGGGCCCCCACCATTCATCTATCCTTGCGTTCAGCACCAGTGTATCAAAGGGCTGTGTGCTCAGCTCACCCCTCTGTGCCCTCTACACCCACGACTCTGTTCCACGGTGATTCATCACATCTTGGACATCATTTGTTCAAATGGTTTCCATCCAATAGAAGGTACACGGCAGTAAAAGTCCACACTACCAGACTTAAGAACAGTTTTTGCCCCCGTATGGTAACCATGCTGAACCAGGCACTAAAGCACTCACACTATTGACTGTTACCCCATCATACATCATTATATACCACCTACGCGTTGTACTTCGCACATTATCATTGATTTGCACATATTTACTGACTATCCCGTATTTTGTGCAAATTGTTAAATGTCTTATGTCTTGTCCTGCCTTGTGTTTTGTCTGTCCCACTTGGGAGCTGCTATCCCAAAATCATTGTACTGCCATGTTAACAACCATAAAGAATTGAATCTTGAATCTTGAAAGTCAAGTTTGGATTTCTGCACAAAATTTACATAGCATAAAGAAAGCTTTAGCAAATTTTACACTGAAAATGTGGATCAACTGACTTACTTGCATCAGAAATTCACTAGAGATGTGCTTGTCGAGGGCTATGTGGAGAAGATTATGTCTCCAATGACAAGATATAATGCTGACTCCAAGGAGCAATATCCCATTCCTTCTCTTGAAGGATTTGTTGGTGAAGAATGTAGGAATTTACTACAAGCTCTTGCTGTGATTCCATTTCACAGAACTTTAAATTCTACAATGTGTTCCCATCAATCTTCTCATAGTGCTGATATCTCTCCAAACTTGAAGCTTATATTTATGCATATGCTATTTTAAGAGCCCTGAAAACTTAAGTCCTTTCATAATCATATGCATTTATAAGTACTTCATTGGGTTATTGGAAGGCTTTCAAAGTAAATACAATTCCTGTCAAAATAAATGAATTATAGTCTACAGACATTAATTGGAAAGCCATTTAAGTGAACAGGCTCTTAAGAAATTAACACCCCCATGGTGGTTCTGTCCACACTGATGCTGCATTTTCTTCTTCATTTGACATCTTCTCAGAGAGCTGTGTGTCCTGTGTGCCCTAGCAATTCTTTTGACAGCAAAAAGCATAATTATGAACTCAGGGTGTTAGATATTTTTGAAAGCTCTTTTACTTTGTAGGGACATAATACAATATTTGGCCAGTCCCTGTAAATTATAAGTAAAATTATGAGCAAATAGAGTGGATAAATATACAGAATACGTGACAAATGTATGAATTAATTTAAAATATGCTGCTTATGACAAATTTGGAGTGTATAATAATGTAATAGACAGATAATATATGATTAGTAAGCAGAATGTGTGTGTGTGTGTGTGTGTGTGTGTGTGTGTGTATATATATATATATAGAGAGAGAGAGAGAGAGAGCACTGTCAGGATTACTTGAATAAACTTGATCACTTGTTTTTTTAAGGCAGTGATTCAAATTTGCCTTCTCGTTTACTTGGCAATATGGCAGAAAAAACACAGAGCATAGCAGATGAGGGTCCAAAGAAGAGCAAAAGCCTCACTTCCATTAATAGTATCAATACTGCAAAGCAGAACTTAAATTAAACAGCACGACTGCAATGCAACTAGAACTTAAAAGATGACATTTCAGGTGTGACAGACTTGCCCAATAACACACGGCTAGCTATAGATGTGCCGTTTAACCTCTTGGAATTGCCCAGCCTGTCGTTGTCATCACTTTGACTTGATTTTTTTTACTTATTTTACTTTTTACGATTCCTGTACTTCAAAACAAACAAAGGTAAGGTCTATTTTTTATCTTAACACAGTGTGTTTTGACTAGGGCTGAACAATATCAGAAAACATTCATGTTGCGATATTTGAAGTTTTCGCAACATTAATGAGTTGAAAACTAACTATTGTCAGATAGAACTTGTTATTATCTGCTAACAGAGTCTGTCAAATAAGTTGGTGGCGTTGCCACGCGTCATGCCAACAGACGAAACAGTGCTAACAAATCAGTTGCTTTTCCTCAATATTATGTCTATGGAATCCAAAATATTTCCACATAGTGGAAAATAAATGTTTTTTCTACAGTTATTTTTGTTCAATTGCTCACAAATTCCACACACTGTCAAACAAGGAACGAGAATGATTACGATTATGCGCATGCAGATGGATTGTAAAAGCAGCAGTGGTAAACTTTATAAAAGTTTTTTTTGTAAATAAAAACACACAAACACACACAATCATGCTAAAAATTTACCACCATTAAATCTGCAAACTTTCTAGATATTATGTCCTCGGACTGGGTAAAAATGCTTTATTGCAACTTTTTGATGGTCTCAACCCAGCTGACTGCCGTGGTCTTGCGTTGATACAATTGCATGTGCTTCAGTATGCTCCTCTAGTCTCCTCCCACTGTCAAAGGAAAACACAACTTAAATGAATTGGAACAGCCTGAATTGACTGTGTGTGTGTGTGTGTGTGTGTGTGTGTGTGTGTGTGTATGTACACCTGCACATTTGGTACTTCTCATGATTATTTATTATTTAAAAGAAATGTTTCAAGAATGAAAAATGCAACAGACTGGGACACCTTCAGCAAAATGTCCTCTCCCAGATGCATCAATACCAAATCTCACCTACTTAATGGTCTTTAATAAATTCCTCCCTTGAGGCACTCATGCATTTCTGGCCATAGGTCAGGAAGAAACACCAAGGATATAGAAAGAAAAAAAAAATCTGCATTATCAAAAAAATCAGGGTTTAAGATGTGAATACAGCAATGAACTGTTGTCATTTCTCAAATAGTGAGTTGCAACCAAGACACAATAACAACAACAACAAATACAACCACAACAGTAATAGCAGTATTAGTAGTAATAGTAATAATTATAATAACAACAACAATATTATTAACTAGAAACTAAAATTCCTGAAGAAATTTTGAGATGGGCCTATTCCTATTCCTAACCTATTCAACATGGTTGCTATGGTGTTACTAGGGTGCTGCTAGGCAATTCTAGGTGGTTGCTAGGGTGTTTCTAGGTGGTTGCTAGGCTGTCGGTAGGCGTTGCTAGGGTGTTCGTAAGTGGTTGATAGGGTATCAGTAGGCATTACTAGGGTGTTTGTAGGTGGTTGCTAGGGTGTTGCTAGGTGGTTGCTAGGGTGTCAGAATACGTTGGTAGGATGTTTCTAGGTGGTTGCTAGGTGTCGCTAGGTTGTTTCTAGGTGGTTGCTAGGTGTAGCTAGGGTGTTGCTATGCAATTCTAGCTGGTTCCTAGGGTGTCGCCAGGTGGTTGCTAAGGTGTTGGAAGGCGTTGCTAAGGTGTTTCTAGGCGGTTGCTAGGTATTGCTAGGTGGTTGCTAGGGTGTTGCTAGGTG
>JAAGVU020000002.1:23564844-23576541 GCA_011763525.2 Mormyrus iriodes
TGCAATGCATGTTGGGGTCACATTTGCTGACCCCTAATATCGTATTAATTATTATATATAATCAGGCATTGAGTATAATGTTTGGTTATTTTAATATTGCATTCAACATATCTTGACAGATCAATTAAGCAGGGGCACCAATCGGGACCCTTAAATGTATGTCATTTTGGGCCCTATCCCAGACTAATCCAATTATGGTCCAAATTTCTTAGGGCGCCTATCACTCAGAGGGCTTGGAATTGTCCTGACCCTCTCCTGCATTTCACTGGATTCATTTCATTATGTGTTGTACATGTATGACTATGCATGTGACTAATAAATAATCTTTAATCTTGAATCCCTCATGGCGTCCCTGCAATTAAGTATCCAGAGAGTAAAGTCTCCTGTGCTGTTGAAAGTCTTAATTCTACATCTGAGTTAGACCCACAAGTTGTGTTTCATTTAATTGTAAGAGAACTTGTCAAGATCTATTGCAGTGTGTAGAAACCTCACATCGTCTCTGTCAGTAAGTGCAAAGGTGGAACGAAATTGTTGCATCAGATGGAGTTAGTTCCACAGCTAAACCAATACAACACACACTGGTAAAAAAAAAGAAATCACTTTCCGCTCATTACAATGCTATGATTTTAATCTTCAGAGTAATGCCTTGCTGAAGTACCTGTTTATTGACAACACTCTTCACTTGTTCACTGCAGTATTTATTCATAAAGAGGATATATTAGCAGTGTTAACAGATTAACAGTGTTAATTATGCTTAAAATGGAAAGGGTTAAAAAGGTATCTATTTGGCTGTGCATTATTCAAAGTAACAGTCATCTACACTTCTCCTTTTAACACACAACCTGTTTTAAGACAAAAATGTGTGATCTGTCATTAGTACAGAGAATTTGTACGAGTTGTAAATTATACCTCCATTGGTAGTCATGGGCATCAAATGAAGGTTATAATTTTGGCTACAGTAGTAGGCTACAGTATAGAGCTACTGTTTTATTTATTCATTGCTCTGGTCCATCAAAGTCTATCTCAGTGCTCTTTTCCCCACTTTGTCCTGTCTGACCAGTAATGGAACATGACAGTCTGTGCTGCTGTTGTGAATATAAAATCACATATCCCTGCCTCCTGCCCTTTAATAGCAGCGAGATATATCACTTCTTTCAACACCACAGATACCACATGCTTTTTGCAAAAGAACACAGTAGGAAAATATCCCTCTCTCTAAAACTTTATATGGAACAACTTAAACTCAGCAATTAAATAAAAAAACAGCAAAAATACAGAGATGTACTGCTGAAATTTAAATGAATAATGGCATTGGGTACCTTGTGCTTCAAAACAGTGGTATATAAATGCGTGCTGTTGGAATGGGTGCTATTATTATGTGTGTGCATCTGCAGGCATCTAGATCACTGTGATTGCTGTTAAAACCTCTGAAAGGACAAAACAAAAATTCTGCCCATTTTAGCTATTATGCAGGTGTATATTTTGTCGGGACTCGTAATGAGTACTGTTTGAATTACTGACCCACAGATTCTTTGCTCTTGGCTGTTCATTTCCATTCAGTTGTGAGCAGTTCTGTATATAGTGAGTGGAGTTAACCTACGTTGTTTTGTAAAAGGTACTTTTTTGTATATTTAGAAACCTGTGGGGAAAGCCTGGACGAAAAGAGCCCCGCATTTGGAATTTTCTTTTTCTAGGCCACATAGGACTGATGAACAAACAGGAATATAAAGGCCAAATGTATTTGTGTCAAAAAATAGAAAAAACAGAATGCTTATGTACATTCAAGCATGGCAACAAAGCAGAACAAACAAATAAGGTTCACCTGACTCTCCTCCTCATGAAGAACAGTGCAACCCTCCTTTTGTTATAACATAGCAGTTTGAAAAATGTCCCCAGAAATAGTGATGTCTGAAAACATTTTCATTATACAGATTTCTCTTTTTTTGGTTCCCGTATTTTTTGTTTCAGTACAGTTGGTAATCATTAGTTTGTAAGTGTCAGTGCTAAGTCCCAACAAAGCTGGAAACTGAAAAACAATTTGTGTGCCTGCTGATTTGTTAAAGAAAATGTCACAGGTATGACTGTGAGAGGACTCTGGGGAAAATTGATTGAATGAAATCTCAGTTTATTCTCAAAAAGCATGTAGCATTCAGTGAGTGTAACTACTCAGATATACAATCCTCTAATGTTTACAAAAAATAACAGGTATGACAGAAAAGTCAGCTTTTCATGGAGAAGTATAACAGTAAAGACTGCTTTGAAACAATTCTGTGGCCTAGTTTAATAACATGAATAAAACAAGCAGCACTGAGCTTTCATTCTATTATCACAAATTCCAGTACTCAACAATCACAAAATCACCCACTCTCTTCTCCCTTCTAACAAATGGCTCCGTAGTTGAGTTTGGGTAGTCCATTGTGCATGAATGCTTTTCTGTGACTTGTATCACTCCTGTCAGTTTTAGACTGATGATTATCTCATCTTTTTAGAACATCAAATATAAGGAAAGGTGAAAGAGAGGAAGAAGGATACTATGTGCATTATGGGGCCTGTGAATTTTATTGTGTTATTTACTGCTATGACTCTGGGGACGAAATATTTCTTTTTCTGGTACCTCTGTCATAAATGTCATATTTTCAGGGCCTCTGTTCCACACCTTATAGAATCAATTAAAAGCTGTAAATATAAAGTACTGTAGCACCGGGCAGACCAAGGCACCTTTGTGGTGGCAAATGAAGGGAAGGGAAGATTTTACACAAAGTTGCTTTTTACTAACAGCCCTTGAAAAGACCACATACAAGCAACAAAAACAGTCCAATATCACATGGCATGGAAACACAGGGAGGTCCCATAATGGACAGGAGGGCTCACACCTGGTAAGTCATTACACAATGACTAGAGACATGTGAGGATCAGGCATGGACCAAGTGCAAACACAGGTAAGGACACACGTGACAATCAGATAAATGGCACAATGTGTATTTACACTAACAAATACATACTCAGGGCTATATATACGCGCTCGCGATACCCGCCGGGATATGCATATGGCTCTCTCTTGCACTACAATAGTTATTACCTTGCAACTCAGACAACAACACTAAATTGTAAACAATGCGTGCTAAAATGACATAATAGACATGGTAATAATAGTTCTCAAATGTATAATGGATTTCTTTGCTTATCTGCAGTCATTGTCAAGTCATGTTCCAAAGCAGCAGTATCACAAAAACGTATCACTCTTCAACCATGTTTTGGAGCCTGGGCCTGTTGCCAATTTTTATAAGCAAATACACAATGATTTATTATTTTAGCTCTGCTTTCTACAAAATAATTAATGATTATATAAAGATGTTTTGTAGTTCCTTTGTTTAATTGTACTTTTAACAATACAGTCTCCAATAAGTCATCCAATCTATTGGAGACACTTTGCATTACGTTCTGTGTACAAAGGTTGTTGAAGTAGAAATAGACCAAAGTGTTAACTGCTTTAGCTTGTACTTCCCTCTGGACATGATATATGATTCTAATCCTTACGGTGTATAAATACATAAAATCAACTACTAGCCAGTTACTGTGGTTAAACACAGAGTGAATCATCTACAGATCAAATAACTCAACCAGCTTCATTAGACCAGCAAACATCTCCATGTTGCCGTTCAGAAATGATCTGGTTCACAAACAGAAATTTCTCCTTAATGAGAACAGAAATTGATGGTATTCCGTAGGAACACTTATACAAAGACCTGTATATTAATAAGCACAGAAGATAAAATGTATATCGAGGCATAGATTACTTCAGAAGCAGAGAAAGGTCCATGGGTGTCCATAAACTTGCTGTCATTATAAAAATGTTGTGTTTGAAATGACTAAAATAGTACCATGTTTGTTTTATATTCAGTATTAGACTTAAACTGACAAATATTCAAATTTACAGCAGTCTTGTTTCAAGAACATAATAGGGTTGTATACAAGACAAATGAAAAATGGTCTGTTGGTGCTAATGTAAAGAAAGGAGTTTTTCATAGGGAGTATTTGCTTATTTATGTTCAATGTTCATTAAAGTATAAAAAGCTAATGAAGCATTCCTATTAATCTTGTTTTTGCTCTGTGCAATCTCTCATTCTCTATATACCTCTCATGGGATGTTTTGGAAACCTCTGACACTTTGTTTCCTGTTCATTAACTAACCAGCTGTTCATCCTAATGAGCCTAAAGACAATTCCTCATTCTGATGGCTTCTTGCGCCCTTTGATATAACCTGTCGATTCCCATAGAAGATGAAGCTGATAAAAGCACAAATGACAAACAAAAAGAAAACTGCATATTTGCATGTATTTAAATGAGACACTGGGAAATCATATATATATATATATATATGTGTGTGTGTGTGTGCTTTGTAAACCTGTAAATGACATAACTCTTACATTGAGGTGCTTCCAATAAAGTATGTAATATTTCTTCATTATTAGCCATCATTTATCTACTAGAACTTAGCACTGAAAGCTACGCAAGATAATAAAGACTGGGGTGAGGGACTTGATATTTTGTAGCGGTATGGAACTGTTCATTGATGTATCGCATTAACATGAAACATAAACAACATGGCATTGCCACTTAACAATAAATAATTTATTAAGCTTCAGGGAGTGAGTTATGTGCCTTATCAGGTTATTTGCTGCTATATGCAGCTTGTTTCAGGCTTGGAAAGGAAAAAAAAATCAAAGGTAACCTCCAATACCCGTTATTGCCTTGTAACCTGTGTTTTCCTTAACGTTCAAACTTTGCACAGGGGACATTTTTACATTTCTACAATGGGCACACACACATTTAGAGGATTTTTTTGTTATAAAACTGAAGTCATATCTTACCAGGTTTTGTGTGACATATACTTAGTAATTGGAGTAAGTTATTTTAGAATATTGATGGTGTTTTGAAATGCCTGGGGGCTACATCTGTAGTTCTGAAATGTTGTAATATCTATATACCCTACAAGTACACCAATTCCAGAATGGTGCCTTAAGGAAATATGTTTTAACTTTGGGAAACAAGTCATACTATTTCGCCTTTCAGATCAAAAGATTATCCTCCAAACGCCTGAGGATTATAGATTCTGCATTGAATTTGCAACTTCTCCCCCTTGCAGCCCTGAGGACAGATGCTGTTCCATTACAGCAACACCTACAGCGAGCACAGTAATGACTGAGATATCAGGGAGCTTCTTTGTTGTGATACACCATCTACAAATTATATAAGCACATACACAGAAATACACTTAATGATTTATTTCTTTATGATGTCTTTGGTTTGGCAATGACAATAATGTGTTTCTATTTTGTGACTTCACTAATTTTGTAAGTCCTGTTATATTGGAATAAATCTCATACAGCCCCTTCCTAATATCTGTAATGTAATTTTAAACATTTTCATGTACTTTGTATTCTGATGATATAATCAGCTTATTCAACCACAATTGAATACGATGTATTTCAGAAAAAATGATACAAATACTATTATAGAGATAGATTGTCAGATGTATATTGTCAAATTAATAAAGGCAACTAAGAATGGAAATACAAAACATTTTTTCTAAATAGAAGCATAAAAGTTAAATCAAAATTATATGTTTATATTAGTAGTCATTGCTATTATAAGGTAGAAAAACTGACTGGAGTTCATAGATAAGGCAAGATGAGGGAAAATTAATATTAAACCAAGGTAGACTGGGCTTAATTAGGCTGTTGGAATAATTTTTATTTTTCATTTCAGATATGACATTTAATATTTCTTTAAATCTTATAGGAAGTTTATATTATTATGATCCATTCATCCATTTTATGTAATCACCTGTTCAGAATTTCTGGAAGCCTATCCGGAGAAACTACAGGTATAAGGCAGGGAACAACCCAGGATGGGGTGCCAATCCATCACAGGGTACACACGCACACCCCTATGGACAACTTGGTAACTCCATTTCACCCAGCATGTTTTTGAACCTTGGGGAGAAACTGGAGTACCCAGAAGAAATACCACGATGACACAGGGAGAACATGCAAACTCCACACATATGGAGCCATAGCAGAGACTCAAACTCTGGTCCCAGAGATGTGATGTAACAGTACAGTTCTGCGCCACCATGCTGCCCCACAACAACAACAGCAACAATACTACTACTACTACTACTAATAATAATAATAATAATAATAATAATTATTATTATTATTATTATTATTATTATTATTATCATTATTAGCAGTAGAAGTAGTAGTATTCTTGTTGCTGTTTCCTGCATTATAATGTATTGAATTACTTTAGACACTAAATTCTTCTTACATATCAGTGAATTTATGCAAGTTTCACCATGATGAATGGCAAGCTTATTCATGGCTATAAGAAATCCACCCACCACTTATCCAAATAGGTTCACAGTGGTCCTGAGCTCGATCTATTGAAGCACATGTCTAAGCCAAGGTGAGACAAAACTGTCATCTCTCCATAATACTTATGATGTTTCTTTCTGCCATTAGGGTGTATGAAATAAAAGGCCATCCCACTGGGCAAGTGCATCATAGTTTTTTTATCCCTCAGGCTGACTAACATCCATTGCCATTTAATGAATATAATAAATAGTATTATCAAGTTAGACAGAGCCAACTGATATAATGAAAGTAAATGGTAAGGTTAGTATGCACATTTCCAATGTGTGTTTGTAAAATGTCCTTCATTGACTTTTAGAAACAGCCGCCATTAATCATATTTATTCCAAACATGTGAACCATTAAAAAGGGTTAATGGACATATCCATGTATGCAGTGCCCTTTGCAAATGCTTTTATCATGTTGATGAGTCACAAACCTAATTAGACCAAACAAGAATGGGCCCCACAGTTTGACCCCACTATTAATGATAATTTGATGCTTGTATGGGATACTGCTCATGGGAAACTGTAAATTTGGATTCATCCTTCAGTTGAATGAAGCCGAACTGAAAACATCTTTGTAGGGATTTTCCCTGCTGCTTGTCTTATGCAGGGTCATGGGGGTCTTGATCCCACAACGGCACAAAGCAGGTAATAACCCAGGAACGGGCACCCACCCATTGCAGGGCACACACGCAATATTCACAAAGCATATTTTTTGATTGTGGGGAGAAACTGCAGAACCCAGAGAAAGCCCCATGACAACACGGGGCGAATGTGAAAACTACACAAACATAAAGCTGAAGTGGGGAATTGAACCCTGATCTCCATTATATGTATTTAGAATAATTTATCACAATGCCTACTAAACCATATTGGGAAGTTGTACTGTGGTCACTTGCAATTAGCAAATGTTTTTCTTTCTTTTTTTATATTTTAAAACAATAGTTTAAACATTCTATATTTACCTTATTTTGTCTAATAATAGCAGTGCACATTCCAAAAAGGCTGTGATAAACATGTTTATGCAGTGAAATGAGACATTCTGATGTAAAAGAATTTTATACAGAGAAAACATGTAACATAGAATTTCAAGCGAATACAATCATGCCTGCATTTGTATTTGTTAGCTGGTTGGTTTGGTTATTTGTTTATGATAGTGCTGCATACTGGTGAAAGGGAAAGTAAGAAAAATATCACACCAGACCTAAGGTATAAGACGTGGAATGTGATGGCTACTCCTGTAAGCTCATTTAACTGTCTAAAATAAAAATCATATGTCCTGGAGGTGTGCAGGTTTTATCCTATGATCAATAAAATTGATTAATAGATTAGCAATAACATTCTTTTACCTCTTAGTGTGAAAATAAACAAAATTGCAATAATTCTATATTTCAGTGTGCTATCGTTTGGCATGTACAAATATTTACAGGGTATTTTACCAAATGTTATATTCCTGTCAACCAACTGTTTTGACAGGTAAGAATTTTGCAAACCTTAAAGGCCACAAATCAATGGATGTTTATAATTCCACAGAACGTATAAAACATTGATCTATTCTGGGTAGTATAACTATGGACAGCACCTTTAACACAAAGAACACTCATTTACACTGTACAGGATGTAGCATAAACAAAATGTTACATTCACCTTAGACTGCTGGGAAAAACTCTAGAAGTTTTAGATATATTTATATGTTATTTTAGCCAACAATATCTGATTTTGTATAACCATTCTGAGCCTGTCGTTGTACATAGTTCTGTATCCATTATCCATTTTATCAATAAACCAATTTTTACTTCAGCAGGATTATTTTCCTATTATTATCACAGTAGTTTTTTCTGATTTAAAAGCATGTTCTGGGTTATACATTCCAAATTATCACACAACATAGTGAAAAATACATGCAACAATTTACACTGAGTGGCACTAAGAAAAGCATATAAATAATAATGGTTAAGTCAGGTCAGGTTTGGGAGTGTGCACTGGCTCAGCACGTTGCCGCACCCACCACACGACGAAACACCTCGGGATCCCGGTTGTTGAGCCCCCCAGGCCGACACACGGTCCAGTCCCACCCTCTGGAAATGGCCGTCTGTCTGCCGCAGCCAGGTGTTACGTGGGCGTCCCCTTGGCCTGATCCAGCCGCTTGGGTCCTTAGCAATGAGGATCCTGTGAGCCGGATCACCCTCAGGGAATCACGCCACATGGCTGCAGTGCCATACCTGACGCTCCCTCACAATGCAAGTAATGTGCCTCATTTGGGACTCCCTAAGCAACCGCTCATTCGACACAAAGTCAGACCAGCAGGAGTAAATAACAAAGAAAAGCTTAAATATAAAGAAAAAGTACACTGGGCTGTACAGGATTTTAGTTTTTTCTCTTCATTTGACACAGAAGGAACTGAACAATTCAAAGCTTTACAGGTTATTTTACATGATACACTAATCGGGATAAGCAGTTTTACCATGGATTGATTAGCAACACATTTTTAACCATTTACAAACTGCATGTTCAGGTGATGCTTCATTTTTTTAAGCGATGCTGTTCAAGTTGTTCAAGCTGATTCCCATCAAATGCAAGCCGTGCCTTCCTGGAGGTTAAGACTTTAAGTCCCTTAAACTGGTATATTAAAGATCTTACACACTTGGTCACTTACAACCTGCCATGAAAACAGTAAGTTATCACTGTACTGTTATGTAAGTGTAGTGTTTCTACTATAAATAACAAACATATTTTGTGCAATTTATTACCATAAAATCTATTATTTGGAAAATTTGGGTACAATGGTTCATAATAACGCATGCACTACTTTGTGACGCTCGTGAAGACATTATATTAGCTTGAGGTACAACACAATACTGTATGTAGTTACTTTCATTATTGAAGTTACTATGTATCGTATTACTAATTTACCGACTTACCAACAAATTCGACTTAAAGACAGACTTAGGGAACAGATCTCATTTGCATTTACCCTAAATTGAATCGTTGCTTTGCATCACAGTGAACCTTCCAATTCTTGTTTAAGCTGATTTGAAAACTTAACGATTAAAAACCTAATAAACTGGAGTTTGCACTATTAGCTACGACACTCTCAGAAACCTCATGACCTACTCTTATCTTTCAAATCCTTAGCAGCACAGAAAGACCAAAGCTACAGAACACAGTATCCTGGCATTACACAACTAAGCTAAATTCTCTTTCCACTGTTGAGCTGCATTGTTCCACACAATCTAATATGAGCTGACCTTGTGTTTCAGTCTCCGTCGGTAGGTGTTACAGGTTACAGCATGTGATGTTACCTTCCATGTCATCATTCTCACCTGTCACTCCATCATACTCAACATGAGGTACAAGCCTCACTCTCACAAGTGAGCTCCAGAGCTGCCACTCAGGTACAATTAATTTCAACTTACAGTGAACTCAGTTACCAGTAGTTAGAATACCTAACATAGCTGAGTAACTCCACAACCCCAGAAACTGTCACTGCATCCCCAGTTGAGCTGTTTGTTCTCTGTCTTGCATCAGGTCCCTTGTCCTATTTCCTTGATAAGCCAGGCTTTTTTTCTGACTTCTTTAGCAGCATATGGCACAGCAGTGATCCTACTTAGGGATTTCTGCTTTTCACTTCATAAACTGCTCCCAGTTTATTGGCCTCCTTCTACTACTAATCTTATTTCACCACCTCCTGGCTTAGTTACCTCCTTCTCATAAAACTGACAAGCTGCTCAGTCATGAGTTCACCAGAAACTGCAACACTTCTGGGCTAATAGTTATTTTACTTCACATCTTTGATCCTGCCTAGGTCTCACTTTACATCCAGCTATCACAATCCCCTGTCCGCCTCTGCTCTCATACAAATTTCTCTTTCTCTTGCCTGCTGTGTTCTTCTCCTTAGCTCACTGCAGAATGCAGGCTACCGTTAACAGTCAATCCCACAACTCAGCTTAGCCATCAGTCTCTGCCCTGTAACTTGCCTCTTTCTGGCACTTGAAATCATCAGATGAAAATGCCATCTCTGAAAAAGATAGATCTACTTGATAGATCTAAAAAGATCTGCTGCCACTAGATTGTTTGTATATGACTGGTATATGATTGCTATTATAATGGCATAGAAGGGTTCCATTTGTGTACATTATTATATAATGTAAATTACTATGCTAACTCCATTTAACAGGCTACTAGCGCTATATCAAGGTCAAGGTCAAGGTAAACTTTATTTTCCCCCCAGGGGAAATTCATATAGTCAGCATTGCACGTCTGACATGGCAGACAGTATTCAAACAGATAAAACAAACAGACAGTAAACATACTACATTATAAACATAACAAAAATACAGACAGGGCAAATTGCACGAATATTCAAAAGGGTAAAACTAAGGTACAACAGATATACTTGATCTGTTATTGTGCAGTCTAATTGCTGTCGGCAAAAATGACTTATGATACCTTGTTGTTCTAATTACTCTCTGCAAAATTCTGCCATTCGACCTACTACTTCTGACAAACTTCAAGAACAGAGGATGTGTAGGATCATCTAAAATTTGTCTCAACTTTTCCATAATAAGCTCATTGTACAGCTGAGCGGCAGATATCTGATCAACTCCAATGACCCTACTGGCCAATTTGATAAAATGCTGCAATTTCTTATGATCCTATGCATGCATATTTCCAAAAGTACAAATTAAGCCACAGGACAAAACACTCTGCAAAAGAGCTTTATAAAATATTTGGAGAATGCCAGTATCTAATCTAAAAATGTTTAGTTTCCTAAGAAAAAACATCCTCTGTTGCAGTTTTCTGCACTTGTTCTGTGCACAATGATTAAAACACAATTTATCATCTATTTCAATGCCTAAATATTTGTAAGATGAGACCTGCTCAATCTGTTCACCATTAATCTCAGATGGAGAAACCCTTACTCCTTTCTTCCTAAAATCTATTAAAATTTCTTTTGTTTTCTTTACATTGACCTGTAAAAAATTTTCTGTGCACCACTTAGTGAAACCTTGAACCCCCCTCAAAGGCTTCTAAAGATGAGGTGTCAGAATGTAAAAAAAAAACAACCAATGGAGTATCATCAGCATACTTAAAATAAATATGAGCAGGAGAGGCTGCTTTGCAATCATTTGTGTATACAGTAATCCCTCGCTACAGTATATCGCACTTCAACTTTCGCGGCTTCACTCTATTGCGGACTTTATATGCAAGCATATCTAAATATATATCGCGGATTTTTCGCTGGTTCGCGGATTTCTGCGGACGGTGGGTCTTTT
>JAAGVU020000002.1:23576641-23588594 GCA_011763525.2 Mormyrus iriodes
TTGTTTATAAGAGTCACATTGGGCGTGATCACGCATTTCTTTACCCAATAACGACTGCCTGATCACCGCATCCTTACGGTATCTTACGAATAGCGCTATTTGCAAATGGGTGGGCGATTCGGACTTATTCAGGACTCTCGAGGCAGTGTCTCTTGCTATTGTTATTCCTGTCACAAAGCACTAAAATATATTTAGTTTCTAGCTATATATATTTAAAAAATAGACCGTTCAAGGTTTCTGCGGGTTTTTTTTTTTATGTTCCTATGATAAAAACTCGTGGAGTTTTTTAAACGGATAGACGCGATTTCTGTTTTATCCCGTGGGCAGGATAGTCGACTCCAGAGGGTTAACTCGGGTGTTTATAGCATACTCAGCCCAAACCAGGTGTGTGGCCCATTCCATCGGCTTGTCTTTGCACAGTAGCCAAAGGGCCTTGGACACTTCTTGATTCATGCGTCCGACCATCCCATGGTACTGAGGATGATAGGCCGTGGTCAGGCTGAGCGTGACATTGAGCTTCTTGCAGAAGGCTCGGAACACCTTGGACGCGAACTGCGGCCTAACACAATGTCCTCGGGGAGGCCATAGTGGCGGAAGACCCAGGTGACCAAGAGATCCGCCAGGCCAGATGCTGTGAGTAGTTTGGGGAGAGCCAACAGGCGGCATATCTTCGAAAACCTGTCTACAACAGTGAGGATTACCATATGCCCGTTGGACGGGGGAATATCCGTGATGAAATCCATGGCAAGGAGCGACCAGGGCCACAACGGGACCGGGAGGGGCTGTAGCAGGCCGGTGGGCAGTTGGTGTGGTGACTTTAATTGAGCACATTCGGGACAGGACACCACATACTCCTCCCTTGTCTTCCTCCAGCCGGGCCACCAGTACCGCCGGGTGACCAACCGCAGGGTAGAGGTGACCCTGGAGTGTCCCAAACTTCTAGAGGTGTGAACCCAGCGCACTACGTCTGAGCAGGTGAGGGTGTGCTCGAGCAAGGACGGGATTAGAGGCAGCGGTTCCCGGCGTTTCACAGTGATGGCGTTGAGGGCCTGGTAATCGATGCAGGGACGAAGCCCTCCATCTTTCTTCTTAATGAAGAAGAAACTCGCGGTCACGGGTGAGGTCGACGGGCTAATGATACCTTGTTGGAGGCTCTCCTTAATGTATATCTCCATGGCCTCCTCCTCGTGCAGGGACAGCGTGAAGAGGCAACCTTTAGAGAGAGGCGCGCCCTCCAAGAGTTTGATGGCGCAGTTCCAATCCCGGTGAGGGGGAAGCTGGAATGACAGTGCCTTGCTGAAGACGTCCAGAAAGGCTGAGTATTCGACCGGGATGCGGGATAGGTCCTCGGGCTCTGGGCTTTCTACTAGGGACGCCTGACAGGGCAGGGCGAGACAGCAAGTGAAACGGGTAGGGGACCAGAAGACAAGTTCCGTTCCCCTGTTCCCCAATTGATGTGGGGGTTATGCTTCTGCAACTATGGATGGCCCAGGATTAAAGGATCCGGGGTGAGGGGCAGCACCAACAGATCGATGGTGTCCCAATGACAGACCCCTACCCTCAAAGTCAGGGGAACAGTACGATGGGCAATTTGTCCTCCAGGTAGGGGTTTTCTGTTTATGCCCAGGACTGCCAAAGGGGTGAAGAGTGCCTGTAGGGGAATCTTCAACTGCTGAGCCAGGGTGAAATCAGTAAAATTACCTGCAGCTCCCGAATCCAACAAGGCCTTGGTGGGGATATGCACCCCTCCACACTGCACCACAACGGGTAAAGTGAACTGAACAGGTGACCCCCCCACGAGAACAGATAGGCCTACCTTAAGGGCACTTTACGGAGAAGGTGGGTGCACGGCGCCAGTCCGCAGGATGTGTCCGTCCTCCCCACAGTACAGACAGAGCCCCTCCTGTGTGCAACGGCGTCTTTCTGACGCAGCGAGGGGAGAGCGTCCGAGTTGCATCGCTTCCACTTGCTCACCTGGGGTTGCAGGTATGACGGACAGTGATTCCGCGTGGGTCCTTCGGTGACGAAGTTCCCGGATGGTATTATCCAGTGTCACCGACAACCGGACGTATTGCTCAAAGGTCAGTGCCTCACCGCGGGTAGCCAGCTCATCCTGGAGATCCGAGTCCAAGGCCCGGAGATAGATTATTTCAAGACAGTACTCAGGCCGATGCAATCCGGCAGCGAGCGTGCAGAACTCGAGCAAAAAGTCCGTGGCGGCTTTCCAGCCCTGCTTCAGGTCTAACAGCCGGGCTCCCAAACTTATTCCCACTGCGGGGTGATCAAAAACCTCGGGAAGGCCTGCTGGAACTCACACGCCGAGTCCAGTAAGGGGCTGTCATCCATCCATAGAGCGGTCGCCCACTCGTGGGCTCTCCCGGTCAAGAGCGAGATTACAAAATGCACACGAGCGGCGTCCTCCACAAAGCAATCCGAATGTTCATCGATAAACAGCCCACACTGCATCAAGAATGCCCGACACTGGTTAGGATGACCATTATACTTCTCGGGCATAGTGTCCAGAACAGGAGCGGGCAGCTGGAAGCGGGGTGCGCCCGGCATGTTCCTCTAGTAGCCGAGACACAAGGGTGGTCAGCTGGGTTACCTGCTGCTGCAGGTGTTGGGTCTCCACGAGATCCCTACTGTGTTGGCGAAGTATTCTGTAACTCCCAGACAAGGAGGAGGGGATGGATCCCTGGTTGCAGGAGGCCCACAGTTTTATTATGGAGTCGAGATCAACAAAAGCCAAAACACTGCTCAGGAGTTGTGGTCAGGAGGATTGCCAGAGGTCGGTAGCCGGGGGAAGTCAGTCCTACGGAGACACACAGGACAGGATGATGACAGGAAGCGGGGACCACGGAGGTAGGTCAGGGAGGATGGGTGAGGCATGCAGGCAGGCAGGCAGGGTAGGCAACACAAGCGGGTTGGGCAGAGCAGGAAAGATAAACGGGGAAGACGAGAGACAAGCAAACGCTCAGTAAGGCTCCAGAACACGGCAACAATACTTTGCGACTACTAGCTGTAGTCACTCTGCTTAAGATGTAGATCTAATTAGCGGTGATCGGCCCCTGCTGTGACGCCCCACCTCTGCGGGTGTGACAGAGTTTCCCATTGTTCTTAGTCTTGGAAAATAGTACTGGGCAATATATCAAATTTTTATCTTAAATTCAATACATTTTAGTGCATTCTGTAACAATGCAGATTACAGTTATACACAGTTATATGGATTAGTCTGATATTAGCGTGACAGAATTGTTCAAAATGAGGGCATAACACACACTAATTGGTTGGAAATTCAGAGGAGACATAGAGATTTTGTACGTCCCCATTTTGGAATATGTCAAGTGGCCAAGGGTCCTTATTTTGCTCACACACTATAATAACAGGTTGCATAGGAATAAATTTATTTTACTATGTTTTGTTCTAGCTAGCTGTAAATTAAAATATAGTATGCTGTTAAAGGCTGCTGTATCATCCCCACCAAAAGACAAAAGTGTCCAGAATGACAGCCAGATGCCCCAGTTGGAGTCTGGCTACATACTGTACAGGTAAAATTCTGTACAGTTGCATATTTTGAATGTTCCTTAGTATTAGGTAAAACTACTTAATAATTAATGATTAACACAAACATGTAACAGTCTCCTGCATGAATAATATTAGTGACCTGTTCCATCATATTTAATGAGGTGCACACTTTAATCCTAATTTAGCAGTTTCTCTTCTGTACATCAGTGACCCATGTGTGGTTCAGTTCCGTGTCTCAGAGTATAATTGTATTATATTCAGGCAATGAATCCCTTTTTGTCACATACAGGCATACAGCATATGTTTGCTAGAGAATGCGGTGTTAAGGGCCATGACATCTGTGTCCACAGGGAATATTACCGCTTGCCTGAAGGAACACTTCAGCTGGCAAAAATGAGCAAAGTGTTAATGGCAATAGAAAAAGGAACTCTTTCAGATTTCAAAGGGAAAAAATTGGAAGAAATTGAAATCAACCTAGATGGTATGCTAGTATTGTTAAATGTATCCTTTTAAAGTAAAAAGATTAATAAAGGTTTTTAAAATGTTTGTGATTACAATTACAAATATTTTACTCATCAGATGATATTTTTCTGTTTTTAAATGTATCTTTGAATAACTATATTAAAAACTCTTTATGAACCAAATGATTTATTAATATGTTTAGCAAATGTTTGTAATATAATAAAAAATATTTTATTAATCAGATAATATTTTTCTGTTTCCCAAAGAAAAAAATCAATCCAACAACTGTTGTTGGCTCAAGTTCTGAGGAAGAGGAACCTGACAAACAGAATGAAAATCTGTTTGAAGATCTAAGGTTTGGTAATGTACAGGATTTGTCTGTTGACTCTACTCTGTCTCACAATGAAGATGTGGATGTTGGTAGTGGTCGTGGCAAAGCATCATCCAAGCGACCATGGAATGTGGAGGAAGTAAAAGCTGTTGAGAGACATCTGATGAATTTTATCAAAATTTGTAGAGTTCCTGGAACAAAAGAGTGTCTCCAGTGTCTCAGTGCAGAAGCCGAAGCTCTTAAAAACAGGACATGGACTGGGGTTAAATTCTACATTAAAAATAGAATAACAGCATTTAAGAGAAAAGGTATGAGGTAATTCAAAAGAGCAAAAGAGTTCGTGCTAAGGTTGAACAATATATGATTTTGAAATGTATACTCTGATTTATGCCTAATTTCAGAAAGAGGCCAATTTATACCTGTATGTATATATGTATACCTATGTACGTGTGTATAGGATGGAAAAAACAATAAATAAAAGTCGTAGTTAGCTATATATGGTCCCCAGTTATCCATTTGTCAGGATGGATAATAACACAATGCTTATTTTCTGTAGCATGTCCACTGAACATTAACACTATATTCCTGACCAGCTCTATAAATTAATCTGTTTTTCCCCATGTTTTATAAATAACAAACAACTTTAAAACTGTCCCTAAAAGTCACAAAACACATTAAATGCTTTTGCAAACTTTAATCAGTAACAATTACATTTTAAGCACAATACAAGAAACTGAAACAAACCTGGCTGCATTCATTTTTGTGGGCTTACGAAAGGTGTAACATGCTGTGATGTCTGTTAAATGTTTTTTAGGTTAAATAATATATTTAAGGCTATTGCAGTACAAATCGACAAAACAGTGGTTTTGGACAATTCTGTAACTCAAAATTTCTCTTAAAAAATCTCTTACTCTTAGAAAGCCAGTAACCGGAACAATAATATTTTTGGTGGAAAAGGCATTCCCAACTTAAATTAAGTTGAAGCTCTCTGAAATTTGAAAAATTTATACAAAAACACACTGTGTGGCATGGACACCATGACTGTAAATGTTATTAACAGCATTTAAACAATTAACCTGTTAATTCTTCTTAATAACTGTGTTTTGTCCTCATTTGGTAAAAATGTCCTCAAATTAGTGCTGAACTGGAGTTTGTGTGTGTGTATGTCCGTGTCCTCAAAATTCACCTAAAAAATACATGACCTCATTTGTAAGGGTGCTTTTCATACTTTTAAAAAGGGATTTTTTTGGAAATATCAACTGATGGGCGTATAGACAGCATGCTTATCAGCCATGTTTAACAATAATTTTGGTTGCAAACTATTGGGAAAGCCTTGTCCCCAAAGTTAGGGTGTTCAGACATAGGTCCCCAAAAGTTTCTGAGTGTGTCCATGTAACTAAGGAATAATATCACAATAGCCCCTATTCCCCCAACTCCCACTATGTTTAAAATGTGGTCTGTTTATTTTAGTTGCAGTTGCAACATAGATCTGTTTCAGTATTATCTGCTGCAAACATAAGCACAAAAAATATACTTATGGTTTCATTACAGAATTTGTATAAATATAATGACCCTCAAAATGTCGCTTATTTATATTTATGGGGATTAGTAAAATTGCAGTATTTGATCTGGTAGTCCTTAAATTGTAGATTTGACACTAACATCTTCCTAAGTTAACTATAATTTAAAGTTTCTTTTAAATGCTTGAATCACATATTTCCTAAAAAACAGCTTTGGCTATTCCACATACTAAAAGTGTCTATGCAACCTAATGTAATAATAAATTCGATAAGGATAATGATGTTACCGTGCTTCAGTGGCAAAGAAATTAATAATTATACTGTAATGCAAATATATAAGCTTTGACTTACAGAAATCTGAAAAAAAGCATTTAAAATCAGTGCACTCAATTACTGTCACATGGATTCCAAATGCACAGAAAAAAACTGCCTGTATTCTCCAAGATGATGGGTAAAATATAAAACTCTCTGATTAGAGTAATTCACAATCAGAGGAGGGGCAAAATAAGACTGAAATTAAAAAAAAAACACAACCAAACAAAGCAAGATATGCCAGGAGTACTTCCACAGGTGCTGTTAGTGCTGCTTGGCGTAATCCTCCTTACAGTATAAGAGCAACTAGGTGAAGTGTTAGCTGGTTAAAAAGTACGTATGGGGTTACTTGCCTTCTTTTTTATCTGACTGTAAAGTCTTTGTATTGGGTGTGACAACTATATTTTAGCAAAACTGAATTGAAAGATACAATATAATTTCCAGTGAATAAGATTACATGGTGTTGTGGGCAGGGAGGTACAGGAGACATGAGGGTAGAAAATTACCCCCCTGAGGGGCAAGGATTATTAAAGTAGAGAGAGAGAGAGAGAGAGAGAGATATCAAAGAAAGATGGGGGGCCGGGGGGGCAGTTTGGAGGGGGCCATCCCTTCAGGGTGGAGTTTGCATGTGTTTCTGGCTTGCCCTCGCCTCTTCCTCTTTATTCACCAGGAGATCTCTGGCTTGCACTCTTCTTCCAACCTCACTTATTCCTAGAAATTGACTTTAAGCCTTGTGAGAGAAGTCAATCCTGCCCACTAGCTGGGGCAATTCTCAGCCACCAGCGTTGTCCTCTTGGCACTCCTTGAGGCTGTCGGTGAGACAGTATGGTGCTGATGCCCCCCGCCCCCCCATTTGTGCATGGCGGATTCCCAACACATCGTCAGTCACATTTCCATCATACAATAGCCTTAATTATGAGCATGCAAACCCCTCCAAACACCAATTGCTCTCTAAGTAAATTAATAACAACAGGTTATCGAAATTATGCAAGTTATTAAAAAGACTCGGTAAACTACAGAGCTGTAACAATAAGAAATATAACACATGTTCATCCGAGGAAATGCGGAAATGTGCAATGCGGGCCTGACCTATATGTATTTATATTGTTTGCATATTTCATTCTTGCAGATTTTGGAAAGTCAGTACCATGCCAATTGTGAACTGCAGCATGTCTAGAGAAATTCGACGGGCATTTTTGACTACAAGTGTCTAATATTGCTCCAGTCTGTTCAGAAAAACAAGCCAAAATGAGGATTTCTGCAACGCATCTTAAAAAACAGAGAATGAAGTGTGATTTGACAATAATGCTGAATGACTCTCATACCACATCTTCATTCAATGCTGGCAATTCAGAGATGCCAATTAGCCCAATTGCACATATTTTTACAGTATGATAAAACCCACGTGACACAGGGAGAACATGCAAACTCCACACACACAGAGCAACGCTCAAATTCAAACCCCCAACCCTGAAGGTGTGAGGTAACTGCGCTGCCCACTGAGGCACCAAGCTCTCCCAAAACTCTATGTCAGACAACGCAACAAAACTGCTTTATTGATAGGATTCATCCTCAAAGGTACATGAAACAATACTGAATTTGTGAGTAACAAAGCAATGGGGGTAAGAAATTGGCACAAACACAGTGAGAATACACAAATTTCCTACGCAAAACTAAACTAGTTATTGAGTTCCTATGATGCCCTGTATTACTCATTGTATTGCAAAATGGCTAATTTTATGTACTATTAAATGAGAAAAATTTGTATTTGTTGTATAAAATGCTATATCGTGAAACAAGTAACAGTAATTCAGTGGTATCTGACAACATGAACTTGATTCATGATTTGGTCGAAGTCCAAGTCAAATTTCCCCATAAGAAATAATGTAAATAAATTTAATCTATTCCAGACCCCCAAATGATTGTCTGTTTAAACCTGTCTATCTACCTAACTAATGATAAAAACCATTAGCAATCAATATAAAACTAATGCACGCATGAAAATACACACATACAAAAGCAATAAACATGAAATAATTGACAATTTACAAGCACCTTACCTTTACTTAGGTCAGCTGATGCCATACTGACAGTGGCAGGTGGAGAGGAGAAGGGATGGAGGGGTTACTGTTTGGATGGAGAGCTTCGTCCCAATCCGTATCAGTTTTAGCAAGTCTCTTTTGTTTAGTCGTGTTCTGAGTTTTTGGTTGAGTTGTGCCTAGCTTTTTCTCGAACGATTCGTTCAAAGTCCGAACTGGTAGAGTTGAATGTGTCTTGAGCCATACAAGTTTTTGCAGGAACGAGTTGAATGTTGCCAGTGTTGTCAAGTTGCAAGATTTCGGTCAATGTACTGACAATTTGACTGACCCATTCGACATCCGAGTTGGTCGAATTAAGAGGCGCTCTAATTCCAAGGTTCTAATGTAATGTATTAATGTTTTATTCAACAACACTCAAAATATTCTCAGAGAAGTTTAAAGAGTTATCATTTTGAAAGTTTATCCAAGCATACAGAATAAATTTGTAGTTATAGCAACAGATAGACATATACTTTGGTGCTTTTTCAGTTCATCCACCTTTAATCATTCAAGCTCTGCTGAGGAATTATACACAAATAGATCAATATTGTATCCGTGCCTGACCAAAAGTTTACAGCTTTTACTTTCAGCTCCTGCCAGGACGAGAAGCAGGTGTTACCAGCTATACGAGTACAAATACAGCTAAGCTGTTAAGCTGATGATTGGTTTGGTGGATCAGTATGAGAGCAAATGACTCTGAGAAAAAGCAAAGGCGGAGGAGGTGCTCTGATTTCTCGATTAAATTTGCTCCCCCACTTCATGGGAAAAAGCAGGATCAGGACAACAGGATAAATAGGATCTCTGGTAGGTCACAGGACTGGGGGAGGCCTTGTCATTGGAGGTACTAGGGGTCAACAAGAATGCATTGTAACTATAACTAGTAACTATAAATAAAGTTCCCAGTGCTACAGAATACAGCATTGCAGGTGGGTGGCAAGATAAACATTAAAGTGAAGCTCCCAGCAATAACTACACAAGAGAATGAAGGCATGAGAAGAGAAAAGATGCAAGAGAAACAGAAAATTAAATTTGGATCTGCACATAGTATAAGAAAGATCATTACAAAGAGGAATGAAGCCTAAACTAAATATGTTTAGCTGAGAAGAAAAGCAAGACGCTGGAGATAAGCTGGGAGCTGTAAGAGCTCATCAAACAGAAACTCGATGATCCTCAAAAGAATGTCCCACTCAGCTCCATGTAAGTTCCGCAGCTCAGTTAACATCCCGATTCAAAACTGTGGCCTATAAGCAGAGAAAGCTGAAGCAGATAATAAGAAAATCAAGAGATACCAGATCCCTGGCCCCAAGTGGCATGCTATACAAGATATATAAAGCTTCTTTATATGGAACGATTATGAAACCTGATGAAAGTCATCCGGAGTTAACGCGTTTCAACAGTGTAGAGAAAAGCAGTGATTATCATTCCCACCCAAATGGAAAGACACAAACCAGTTTAGAAGCACTGCCCTTCTAAACATGGACGTGATTTTTTTTCTTTCTGTGATGGTGAGAAAAATGTCCAGCTATTCCTAAAGAATGGATACACAGACACAAGTAAAAGGCAGGAATGTTTATTTTCCCTGGGTAAATAGAGCACACATCCATAATTTGGGATCAGATTCACGATGCCACGTAGGAGAAGTCATATCTACAAATAGCCTCACTGGACATGGCAAATGCCTAAGAATCAGTTCCCTATCAGCTCATCAGTTTTGGCATTGTGTTCATTCATAGCTTGTAGAGTTTTTACTTACACAAAAATGTTCTGAGAGCAGAAGGAAGAATGATTGGTTCAGAGAGATAACCAATCAGATTGTAGAGGAGGTAGGTCCAAGCCACTAGAGGAGGCTGGACCAAGATATCAGATTGGTTGGTCCCGCCTCGTCTAGTGGCTTGGACCCACTTCCTCTACAGTCTGATTGGTTATCCCTCTGAACCAGTCATTTTTTGTCTTGCCCGCAGAACGTTTTTGTGTCAGTAAAACTCCCATGAGCTTGTCGACATAACAACTTTTAGATGACAGGCCAACACTGTTATTTTTAAGACATGAATGTTTGCCCTTGAACACATGAGTACATAACTGCCTAGCAAAAGTGAAAAAAGGGGAAAGCAAATGGAATGTTTGATTTATCCCAACCTTTTGACAACTGCCTTTACGCTTATCATATCAGAAGCAAAGCAGATAGTCTGTGGAGTCGAACATGAGTGGGACAGAGGTTACTGGTCTTGCAGAGTTACATGGATGATGCCACAAGAATCCTTCAGATAGCAGCATGAACAGACTTTCAATCTAGGAATGAATTATAAATGCCTGGACTTCCTTCTGTGTGGACACTGATAGAGTCCTCCTGCTGGCAGAATAGCTGATCCAAAGCCATGGGAGCCAATATATAGAAGGACTTTCCATTCAAACACAAAAAGTTATGAAACAGCTCTACAAAGTACTGGGGAAAAATAGATAAAAGACTCCCAGGCAAGTTCAAGATGTGATGTTACCAGTGCATGCTGTATCAACGACTGGCTTTTGAAAGTGTGTGAAATCATTGCCTTCAGAGTAGAAAAGAAGGATTCAAAGGCCAATATGTCTATCTCAGAATGGCTGGGCCTACTTAAATGCCTACACAAAGCAAGTCTGTTTGGCAGAAATTCACTGCAGCTGCCACTGAAGTTAATCACTTTGGCCTACAAGCAGGAGAAGGCCAGGCTGGTGTTGGAGCTGTGGGAGTCAACCGGCCACCCAGGACCCAACTGGTTGTAAGTGGAAAGCAGTGGAAGCTGTTAACAAGGCGAGTTCCAGAATCAAAAAACACAAAGAGTAGGAAGGATTCAATCATAAACAGCTGGCACAGAATGGAGAGACCAGAAAGTTTGTCTCAGAAGTGGTTAGGATGGAAGGAGAACAGTAAAAGAAAATCAAATCAGTCAGGAAGTATAATTAATTAACAGAGCAATACACTAGGCTGTGTAAATAAAATGCAAAATACAAGACTCATCCTACAGCACCCTTCTAAGCCCCAGAAACGTGGTAAAGTGGTATGGCAACAAAGAAAAATATTCCCTTTGTGATGCCCCAGGTGCAGGCCTTCAGCACATCCTATTGGGCTGCTGAGCCACACTGTCCCGAGATCAGTATAGGTTATGGCACATTCAAGGCCAATATTTCTTTAGTGGAGTTCCTAGAGACATGCAAAATGAAAATAAATAAAGATCACCCTCTCCCCCAAAGATGGATAAGCCATTTTATCAGCTAAAGGGCATCATAAAAAGCACTTTTTTATTACAGTAAAGCTGCTGCCACAAAATCATGTGTATAATTAATATATCTTGCAAGCTAAATCTAAAAATATGATAGCTGAGCTGTCAAACAGTGGGTAAAGAAGCACGTTACTTTACAGAAGTAATTTGTTCTTTATTTGAATTGCAGAAGTTGCTATGAAAATGTCAAGATTTTAAACAAATTAGATGTCTGAGAATGCTGCTTTCCCCCTCTTTTTTTATGCCTGATTTTATTAGACCATTAATTTTGTTCCCATGTTATACGTTGGTAACAATGCAGGTTGTCATTTTTTAGGGTTTGAGTTAGAAAATGTTCATGTTCACTAACTTGCAACTCAACAATAGATGGATAACATTAACATTCAAGCCATATGTGGATACTGCCCATTTCATTTGGGGATATAGATGTTGTTAAATACTTAATGGCACATTCCATATCTTCAAAGACCA
>JAAGVU020000002.1:23598264-23610220 GCA_011763525.2 Mormyrus iriodes
AATAACCATATAAACATATGGTTTTTACTTCGCGGATTTTCACCTTTCGCGGGGGGTTCTGGAACGCAACCCCCGCGGTCGAGGAGGGCTCACTGTACATGAAAACCACGTGCCTCATATCGTGTAGGTTCCCTGTCCCCATTGTGCCACCAAAACAGCTCTGACCCATCGAGATATGGAGTCTACACAACCTCTGGAGGCGTCTTGTGGTATTTGGCACCAAGACGTTAGCAGCAGATCCTTTAAATCTTGTAAGCTGTGAGGTGGCCCTTACTGGATCTGATTTGTTTGCCCAGCACATCCTACAGATGCTCGATCGGATCGAGAGTTGGGGATTTAGAGGCCAATCAACACCTTCAACTCTTTTTTATGTTTCTCAGACTATTCCTGAACATTTTTTGTAGTATGGCAGGACGCATTATCCAATTAAAAGAGGCCACTGCCATCGGGCAATATTTTTGCCATGTTGGGATACACTTAGTCTGCAACAATGTTTAGGTAAGTGGTACATGTCAAAGTAACATCCACATGAATGCCAGAATGCAAGGTTTCCCAGTAGAACATTGCCTGGAGCATCACACTGCCTCTGTCAGCTTGCCTTCTTCCCCTAGTACATCATGGTGTCATCGCTTCTCCAGGTAAACAAGACACACACACACACACAGCTATCCACAAGATTTAACACAAAAAATGGCTCATCAGACTAGGCCACCTTCTTCTGTTGCTCAGTGGTCCGGTTCTGTCACTCAGGTGCCCATTGAATGTACTTTCACTAGTGGACAAGGTTCAGCATGGGTCGTCAGCTATGCAGCCCCAAAATGCAGCAACCTGTGATACATTGTGTGTTCTGACACCTCTCTGTCATAGCCAGGGTTAACGTTTTCAGCAATTTGTACTACAGTATCTCTCCTGTGGGATCAGACCAGATGGATTAGCCTTCACTCTCCACGTGCATTAATGGATACCCAAGACCACGTTGTCGGTTCACCAGTTAGACTTCCTTAGACCACTTCTGATAAGTACTGACCACTGCATACCAGGAACACCCTACAAGACCTGCCATTTTGGGTGCATTTGTCTAGCCATCACAATCAGGCCTTAGCAAAGTTACTCAGATCTTTACGCTACCCCCTTTTTCCTGCCTCTTCTTCCAGAACTGACTGTTCACTTGCCTAACATATAATGGTGCCCTTGACAGGTGCCATTGTAATGATATAATTGATATTTTTCACTTCATCTTCTTAGTGCTTTTAATGTTTCGGCTGATCGATGTATGTGTGTGTGTGTGCGTGTGTGTGTGAATATATATGAATGTTGCAATTCTAACTCTTCTTAGTTCTGGTTGTAACTGTAAAAAAAAACATTGTCGCCGACAATGGTGATCTATCTATCTATCTATCTATCTATCTATCTATCTATCTAATCATTCTTTTTCTCATTTTCATGCCAGCTGTACATCAATGAAGTTTGCCTACTGGGGAAGGCATGATTACCTATGTAACACAGACTGTTTTGGACTCTGTAAGACAATGGAGGCCATGGATTTCTGGGGATAGGGTGAAGTAAGGTGGCAAGCCCCTTCTCACCCGCAATCACTTCCATGTGTGACATAACATTTGTGTTTCATCTCCCTGGGGGCGGGGGACAAAATTGGTCTTATTACCTTTCCCCCAAGCCCCAAAGTCATCTTTTTGCAGCTGCTTTATCGTCGTCTTCATCCATTTTCGCCACTTTGTGTTGTAAAACCAATTTCCTCAAATAAAGGTCTCGTTCCTTCCCTTGCCCTCTGTCTCACATGGATCTGTTTACTGTCCCTGCTGAGGAAAATCTCCCACGCTCTCTTGGCTAAGGTAGCCCTGACGCGCAAAGCACAACATAAGACAAAAAATACAAAAAATTTGCAAAAAAAACAACCATGTTATTAGAATTTTTATTGCATTTTCTTTAATGTTTGTGAGAAATTAATGGTTTGTATTCAGCTTTTTTCCTTTTTTAATGTGTTCTTTTGCACATCAGGGTCAGCTGCATTTTTTCTAATCAACAATGCTCCAGGCCATGGAAGTGTACATTGGCTAAGTTCCTGAAGTTTAGCATGTAATGTTAATTCTGTATGACAGTTAAACTTGCTGAAAAATAGAAGGAGAGAAAAGACTATGGTGAATTAAGCAAACACATGAACAAAAAGCAGACAAAGCTGTACGTTTTGCTGGGTGGGCATGCACTGTGAGTTTGGAAGGGAGTGTAACTTTAACTGTGAGTTGTGATTCGTGGAGGAGTTGATTGAAGCTAGCTATAGTCTTCAAGGCTACCTTTATTGAGAACTCACATTATTGGTGACAGAATCCTTATTTTGGCTATCCAGCACTTTTTGATGTGTAAATAGAATTTATTTAATATGAAATTATTGGTGGTGGGAAACAAATGAATAAAATAATTGCAGTCAGCTCAGAAGGATGTCCCACTGGAACAGGTTTCAAAAGTAATGCCTTCAGTCTATAGCTCCTGTTTAATGGCTCTTGGCTCTTGAGCAGTTAAATAAAATATTCAAATTTTTCAAAATGCAAAACCCGAAGTGGTATTTGCTAAGGATTTATAAGATGTGATGTATATTTGTGCATGAATAAAAAAAAAATTACATATTTTTTCTATCCTAAGACTATACTTTTCAAGTACTTCACAACTACTCGCTGGCTATACCGATCCAGATGCATCTTGAATTTGCTACAATAAATATTCAGTGCAGAAGGCCCACCACAGGGATATCATCACATCTTATGTTCTGATATAAGTGGATTCTGGGTTGGTGAGTGAGGATCAATATACAATGCCTCATAAAACTGGCACAGCATACTTAGGAGATTCGATGAATAGCGAGACTAGAAGAGTGATTTTTGGAGAAATATCAGGAATACCAAAACCTAGGTGTTAAGACAAGACTGAGAAGACAGAAAAAAATCAGATTCCAATTGTTGTCTCTTTTTAATTATTTTATTTGATTTATTGACTATTCAAATAAGAAGCAGACACGCACAGCCCTGTACTGGGCAGCTGCCATATAGCATTTAAATATGTGTAACTGTGTATTTTCCTTTTGATCACCTATTTTAATTCTTAATCTCAATTTTTACTGCATTGTATTCACCAAGTCAAACTCCTGTGAACTTGTACATTAGCAAATAAACTGATTGTGATTCTGATTAACTGAATGCTTTTCCAAAGTGAATAACAGAAATATTGTATCTCTTTTACTAACAAAAACAACCCATTCCTTTTAAAGATGGTAAAGTTGATTTCTGTCTTTTGGTATTATAAGCTAATGCCCCAATTAGCAAAACATATAAATAACTGAAGATCATATTCATATCTCCTAGAGGATCACTGGAAAGGGAAAATGTAGCACTGAAGTTTATTATGATGGTCAATGCTACGAATTATATCTGACAAGTAACTGGAGACCTCAAGGTCAGGACCAGTAAAACCTACAGCATAATAATCACTAGCAGCTCCATAATTTGGATATTTCTTTTATCAGTCAATTCTAATGTATGTTTTACCATTTAACCCATAAAGAGCCAAAACCCATTAAATCAGTTGATCATCTTATTGAGAACTGGGACTGCTTTTCTTTCAAGTCCATCAAACAGCATTACACTAGCATATCTAGAGCCTAAAAGCTTTTACAATTTGATGGTGCCACTTTACTTGGGTATTGATTATATAATTATGACAATGTACAGTGACGACAGTGTCACAGTAGTATAATTGGATTTATATCGGCATCTTCAGTAATAATTAAGAAGATAAAAATTTCATATAACCCAGATGGCATCTCAAATACTACAGAAGATTTCTGGAGAAAGGATTATGTGTTTGAAATATGCATATAAAATGATAATGCTTATAATTTGCTACTGTATTCTAGGCTTTTCAATTGAATCAGTCTCCACCAAAACAGTTAATCCAAAGCTAGGTTGGACCTTTATTAGCTCTTGGTGATTACTAAACGTGCTATAAATTGGATGATGATGATGATGGTGATGATGATGAGGAAGATGATGACTTTGACTCCTGTAATGCCCTGCACTGATGTATCTCCAAGCACAGAGGTTTAGTGACAGACAGTCAAGGAAATTTTCAAGCATTATACGACAGTGCATGTTTAGCAATTAATTTCACAAGCTTAGTGAAAATGTCAGTAAATTATGAATAAGTGAAAAATCACAGTAAATGCTTTCCAAAAAAAGATTAGCATAGTTTCCAAGAGACAGTCAGAAATCCCGTGTAAACAAGAACCGGTTAGGTCGTTAGCTGCAGGGTATTTTTATACATTAAGTCCTCACCAATGGTTATGCCTTCAACATCTCCATTGAACATATAGCACAGTATATTATCTTATGCTTAAGGTACGGGATTTGTAAGAGTCAAGATATTATCTCATTTAAATATGATGGAAAACGTAAATGACCCATCCGTCCCTCCATATTTCAGCTGTTCATCGGGATTGTGGGGTGCTTGGAGCACCAACAAATGACCCTATTCTGGTTATTTATTTATTCGTGTACATGAGGTGTCAGGTTGTGTTGTGGTGTTTTGTTGTTTATTTATTGACATGGTTGATTTATTATGGAAGTATAATGATAGGTAACACAGTGCTTTCACGTCTCCAGGGTTGTGAGCAATGCCAGTCAAAACCCAGGTGAAAGTCTAGACAACCCCCCACTCCCAAAATTATCGTGTGGCTGCATGCTCTTGTAGCAATGCTGGCATTGCAGACAGTACAAATATTTCTAGGGGTGTGCGTGGCATTTAGAGCGAAAGCACCCCTGGAAACAAAGTGAAATCAGATTCCATCCAGTTCTTGTTGTTTTGGCATGGATTTCCTCTGGATATTCCAAGTTGCTCTTACAGTGGAAAAACATTTAGCCAGATGAATTGGAATCTGAATTTTCCAAATTGTGTGTTTAAGAGTGTCCCCTTCAGTGGACTGGCATCCCATCCGGTCTGCACTGTGCTCTATGCTTCCTGTGTAGGCTCCAGTCTCACCGTCACCGTGTGCTGAATAAGCATTTATGGATATATTTGTTGGTAACAATCAATTACTCTCATGAAGATGAAACCCAGAAGGCAGTTCTCACTCAATGAACCAAGAGGAAGTGCCAGTTACAAATCCAATTACCCTTAACATGACTAGCATATTTAACTCAGATACAACAATCATTATATTGACAGAGCAAATTAATTATTTTTAAATTATGTAAAAATTGGTCATCTGAGTCACAGAAACTGCAAACTGCTTTAATTTATTTTATTTAGCATGTAGAAGAGGGATCACAGTTGGTAAACCTTACAGTACTTCAGATAAAATTTTTTAGAAAGCAGTGGGGAAGCTTGTTCTCTTTCAACACTTTCATTATGGATTATTAATATTTTTTTTAACACATCTGTTATCGCCTGTTGGTGATTTTGTACTTAAACATCACACTGTATACAGGATGGTAAAGTTTCCGATTCATTTAAATTGAGAATTACAGACATTTGCTGGAGAAAAAACAACTTTGGCGACAGGCACGTTGTTGGTACAGGACTTGCTGCCATTGGCAGCCCTGTCCGCAATCATTACTAGTCCACCTTCAGGTTTCAGGCTTTTATTAATGTATTGAATAAAGTTATGTTTATGGCCTTTGCATTGTTTTAATGTCTCATACATGATCTACAGACATGCATTAGTCTGCCAGAACCTTTTTCAGGTATTATCTGAAATGAATAGTATAAAACTCTTGTGCACTTTGGTACAAAGGCCCAAAAGGATCCATTTTGATTCTTAAAGGGGTACAGTGGCAAGAGTTCGTACCTTGACGCCTCCTATGAACATTTTCACAAATGACTTATATAACTTCCTGTTCACCTTTGGGGTCCTAAATGTCATGAATAACCTGGAATAACGTATCCCTACAACATTTAGGTCCCAGTAATTCTATAGTTTGTTCATCTGTAAGTAAGTCCCAGAACACCCTACCATTACTCACTGCATAGTCCCGAAACAGTAGGAACCATGTGGCGAAAAATATCATCCTATAACTGTTCAAAATGGAAATCTCAACAAGGAGGCTGCATGACCACATTTTTATAGAAGAATTTAAAGGTTCAGACATTCACACAAATCCCCCCATGCTGGGAACAGAAACGGAATCATTCTGATAAAATTTTGATATCATAAAATACACTTACCACCCCCTCCCCTCAAAAAAATGGTATTAAATGCAAATTGGTGACAAGTAAGACGCATGCAGAACAAATCAATCGTGGTCAACTGTGTCTCCATCCTGAGGTAACTTGCGGCCTAATATGAAGCAACAGAACCATAAGTACTGATTTTTTTACACTACACAATTTCATTTAATTGACAGCTTCATTCAAATACTTTTTCCTCCTAGTATTCACAGTTTTACAGTCTAGAGTATTGAACGCATAAAAAAAATGATAGCAGGGAGTTAAACTGATAACATAATGTTGTACTTCTTTTGCACCACAAGCCCATAGTGGACAAGCAGTTTTAGAGATGTATGTTCACTTTTGACATACTTCACTGAACAGTTTTTAAGAGCAGATTCCATCCATATAACTTCCAAACACTTATCCCGAGAAAGATTACAAGGGAACTGGGAACCCATCCCAGGCAGCACAGGACACAAGGTAGGGGCATACACCAAATAGGACGCCAGGCCACCAAAGGGTACAGAATCGGCAATTTAAAGATGCCTGCTAGCCTAACTATATGTCATTGGAAAAAGCATTGCAAAACCAGGACAACATGCAAAATCTGCTCCACCAGAACACATAATAGCCTTCAACCCCAGTTCTTCCCACTGAGAAACCACATAAGGGCAAGATTCAAGATTAATATTCTATCCATTAAGGCTCTTCATATATGACATACCATCATATATAAATTACATATAATTAAATAGCATACACAAGATATGAATACACTCTTTAATAAGACCATGCAAGTTTTATTTAAAAACGTCTGTACTGAATAAAGATTCTACCCATAGTACCAACAATGAGTCAACCAATAAAGTCATCCATTTGTCCTGTATTTCAGCTGCTTTTTTCTCCTCAGGCACAATTCTAGGATACAACATGGCCAGGATCCATTCAAGTCAGTGTATTCAGTATTTAATTATTTTGTAAGTATTCTCAAGATGTTCTATTTTACTTCAGCCGACTCCTGTTACAGCTACATGTAATGTACTTGTGTAACTGCTCAATAACTGATTATGTTTCTTTTAGAGGTAACAGAAAAGAGGCTTTGAAATCTACTGCAAGAGATTTCACTGTGCCATAAATTACTGACTGGTTTAGTCCATATCTCATTTGTTACTTTTTTGGTTCCCATTAGGTTAAACCAGGCAGTTACTGACAGTGCAGATTGACAGTACTAGTGATCCCACCCACAGTAAATTTTGAAGCCTCATTTCTCAGATCAATAGTGTCTTTCTTTCTTGCCTGCTTTTTCCATTTTCCACTTTCTCAGGTACCTCTGTGCCTAAACTGGGCAATGATGAGCTCTAGAAACCTTCAGAATCTGCTTTGTCAAGACTACAGATGCAGTGCCACAGTAAGAAAAAAAAGCTGTTTTTATTTTATTATTAATACAAAAAAGACAATACTGGCTTACATAAATCACATGTTTCACCTACCCTTCAGAAAGCACAGATGGATTTGAAAAATATATCTGTGCAAGTTCTTGAGGAAGCATAACTTTATCTTCACTCTGGGAGTCTCATGAAATCTTAAAATTAGATTAATAAAATGACATTGCTTCGTCCCCTCCTCATGGCTGTTTGAAATCTCAATTGAGTTTTACGTACTTCACTTTTACACCTCACTTTTAAATAACCTTTAAACATCTTTAAGCTATTTCTCCAATATCTGCTTAAAAAATAGTACAGCAAAGATGGTTAACAACATATATAGTGATTTTGAAATTAGATTGCATCTCCAAAGTTACATGACTTACAGCACATTACTGAGTGACCTGTGGAGTTCCACTCTGTTCACTCTGCATTTTGCAGTTTTTCCATGACGGTACATTGTTAGCGCAGGGGACTTAGAACTGCCCTGATCCCCCATCCCATGCCTGTCATGCCAATTCTAGCAATTTTTTTATTCCTTTCTACCATTTTCAGTTTCTTGTGTTTTAAAAAAAGACTTTCTACAATTGATTCACAGTCTTCATTGTTTCTGTATCGGCTTCTGATCTTGTTGCAGAATTTTTCATTACATCAAAACTAATTTGGAAATTCTACTATAAAAATAAATAAAAAATTAAGCTGAACTGAATTTAATTAATCCCCATGAATCACTTCCTTATCATGGTGGGGGAATTTTTGTGCCTCAGTGATCCTAGTAGCTATGCTGCCAGGGGCAATTGCTTGGGCTCTCCCAAGACAAAGGTCCTAGGTGAGCAGCCAAGCAAAGTGCAGTTTATATAGACCTGCTATGAAGATTAACATTAAGCATGATGTGACCCCACTTAGACTGGGGAGACCGGGACCCCGCCCTGGAGCCAGGCCTCAAGCACCTGGTGACTGGATCTCTACCCATGGGGCCGGGCTTAGCATAGCCTTAAGTAAATACATGGGTCTGCCCTCTGGTGGGCCCACCATCTGCAGGGGGGATTGTGGGGGTCATGTGCAAAGTAAATCAGGTGGCAGTCAAAGGCAGTGGCCTCGATGGGCCAATCGTCAGCTACCAAATTTGACTTTTGGAATATGCAATGTAACGTCACTGGTGGGAATGTATCCTGAGATGGTGTGGGAGGTAGAGAGATACCAACTAGATGTAGCTGAGCTCACCTCAACGCACGGTTTGGGCCCTGGAACTCACCTCTATTCCACTCTGGATTTGCCTATGGTGAAAGACACCAGGCAGGTGTGGGTCTACTTATAGCCCCCTGGTTCGGTGCCAGTGCTTTGGAGCTTAGTCAGGGGACAGGCTCTGACTGATGTCTGTGCATATGCACCAAACACCAGCTCAGAGTATCCAGCCTCCTTGGAGACCGTAGTTCGGGTGCTGGAAGGCACCCCCTCCAGAGACTCCATTGTTCTACTGGGAGACTTTAATGCTCACATGGGGAGCAATCTGGAAGGATGTGACTGGGAGGAATGGCCTACCTGATCTGAGCCCAAGTGTTGCTTTGTTAATGAACTTCTTTGCTAACCACAGTTTGTCAATACTGAACACTGTGTTCAAGCACAAGCATGTTCATAAGTGCACCTGGCACCAGACCGCCCTAGGCCGCAGTTCGATGACCAATTTTGTAATCCTATCGTCGGATCTGTGTCTGCATGTTTTGGACACTCAGTTGAAGAGAGGAGCTGAGCTGTGAACTGATCACCACCTGGTGGTGAGTTGGATCTGATGGTGGGGGTAATGCTGGATTGGCCTGGTAGACCCAAACAGAAAGTGAGGGTGTGCTGAATCTACCAGAGGCCCCTGTCTGGGAAATCTTCAACTCGCACCTCGGGAAAAACTTCTCTTGCATTTTGAGTGAGGACAGAGACATTGAGCCTGAATAGGTGATGTTCTGGGCCTCCAAGTCTGACATCAAGGTTCTCAACTGGAAAAGGATGGGTTGCCCTGTCCTGGTTAGGGATGCCCTGTCCTGGTTGGGGATACTGCCTCAAGCAGAGGAGTTTAAGTATCTCAGGGTCTTGATCATGAGTGAGGGAATAAGAGAGCAGGAGATTGACAGATGGATCAGTGTAGCATCGGCCAAAATGCAGAGGCTGCATCATCCTGTCGTGGTAAAAAGGCAGCTGAGCCAGAAGGGAAAGCTATTGATTTGCTGGTTGATCTACGTTTTTATGCCCACTTGTGGTCACGAGCTTTGGGTAGTAACAGAAAGAATGAGCTTGTAAATATTAGCAGAATATTAGCAGTTTCCTTCACAGATTGTCTAGCTCAGCTTAAGCCTAAGAGTTAGGGTGAGCGGCTCAGACATTCAGGAGGAGCTCAAAGTAGAGTCACTGCTCCTCAAAATTGAAAGGAGCCAATTGAAGTAGTTCAGGTATCTATGAAGGATGCCTCCTGGATGCCTTCCTAGAGAGGTGTTTTGGGCATGTCCAACCGGGAGGAGGCCCAAGGGCAGGCCCAGGACACGCTGGACAGACAATATATCTTGGCTGGCCTGGAAACACCTTGGTATTCCTCCTGAGGAGCTAGAGGTGGTGGCTGGGGAGAGGGAGGTCTGGGCATTTCTGCTTAGACTGCTGCCTCCATAACCTGGCCCCAGATAAGTGGTAGAAAATGGATGAATGAATGAATTAAATTCAAATTAATTAAATCCAATATATGAGAATGAGAAGTAATTAACTGATACACCAACTAATCCAAATCTGAAATACTGGTCCCACAAGTATTTAGCATAAACAAGGGATATGTTAGTGTTCAGACACACCTTAACAAGGTTAGCATACACAGCATATAGTTCAGAGAGGTCCATACATGTAATTCATCTAAATAATAACAGTACTTGCAGAGAGATGTAATGTATACATTTAATGAAACAACAAGTGCAAGAAGAAAACACACATCATTGTATGTACATTATGTTCATATACTGTAAAATATAAAACGATATTGTAAAAATTAAAAAGATATTGCTCTTACATTATATATGGTATAGTTATCCAAATTATTTCTACAAAACCAAAGTTTACCGCACTGGGGTGGCTTTCCAGAAAGCAAACAAACTTATGGAATAAAAAGATAACGAACGACGTAAGCAAGGAACGAGTAAGATCTTTGTGCGGTTCCAGAACCCCTTTGTTATTTCAGGAATAATGAACAAACTCTAAGTAATACTTTGTTACGCTCCGCGTAAGAAAAGTACAGACTATCGATAACAGGAACATCGATCCCACATGTTTCAATGGTGAAAAATGTTATATGATTGTCACACCAGACATATGCAAATGTAAATAAAAATATAAACAAATTAGAAAATCAATAAAAACACACCAAAGCAATCAAGATTAAGACCAAAATAAATTTACCTATTTGTCGAAAACATAAAAATTAGCTCAAAATGTGATGTTGCTTCCATGTAAGCGAAACGCAATGGCGAGCAGCAGTAGGAAAAGGAAGTAATGATTCTTGAAAGCAGCCTTAAAACAACTTACTGAGGACAGTGGTCAATATATACATTTTAATAAAATAATTACTGCAGTGTTGTGCAGCATACTACACATAACAAGAACAGCACAGCAGAATTCTGGGGAAATCTTACAGCTACCAAGGACTTGTGTGGGCGCCAGAATCACATCTGCCACATGGCCAAAGCACCCTCTACAGCAGTGTGTGTTCTTCGATGTGTGGAGTTATACCTCTCCTCAGCCATGGGTTACGGATTCAACACTGGAGTCAGCATGTATTCACTATGAGGCTGCCTGATGTCTCCCAATAACCAGCCACCAGCAAACACACCATCCGTTGCCATCTGACATACACCAAAGCTGGAGCAGATATGAATATCATGTGTACTCCCAAGCCAATTAGCCAAAATATCTATAAAAGTCCTTGATGGTTGTATGTCACCTGCACATTTAAGCCTAGTGCCAAGAACCCTTTTCAACAGGTGCAGGTGGGTTTCAAGGGGCTGCAAATATGATAAGGTTTGAGGGTTCCATCCACTGCACCTCCAATGCCGGGTATGTCTCCAATGGCATCAAAACCACTTTTAGTGTCATGCATGGCATCCCCTCCTGCTGTATATTGTATGTAGTTATGTGCATGCAGTAACAGAAATGTGATAAATGTATAGATGCGGGACACAGCAGCCTTGCTGAGGGCATGTGCTTCTGTAGGGCTGTAGGAATCCATCGGTGGTATAGAAACAGTGACCTGTTAGAAGCTGCACGGTGCACTGAGGGCAAAATTCCGGTGTGCT
>JAAGVU020000002.1:23613732-23625489 GCA_011763525.2 Mormyrus iriodes
TTGGTTGATTAGATAATTGCATTAATGAGAAATTGAACAGGTGTTCCTAATAATCCTTTAGGTGAGTGTATAACAGTGTATGGATGATTTCTCTGAAAAGTGTCGTTACCTTGATCACTGGTTCATGAGGTCAGCATCCAAGTTCTCTAAGCTCAAAGAAGAGCCTGTCCACAAAGACTGACAAGATGTACTAGCCTGCAATAGAAAATACGATGATCTTGACTGTCAAACGTGGCATTTCAATCGAAAAGTAGGATAACAGAGACACTTCCAGAAATAGAAAAGAAAAGCAAGTAATTCAGTACTTTGACAAGACTATATCAGTGTTATGGTGATGTCTGGGCCTAGATAAATAAGTACCATAGACGTTTCTGACAGCTTAAATGCAGAAAGTTGATAGGCAATACATTTCTGATTTTATTTTTGTAATACTTAAGATTTTAAGATATCAAATGGGCTAGCAAGCTATTTTGGATCTAGATTTTACAATTTCAGTAATCCCTTTTCATGAGACTTGGAAACATGTCCAAAAGTGAATTTATTGATAAATCCTTAAATGATCTTGACAAGTATTAGTAAAATATCCCTCATTAGCCTTGTTGCTTTGAGGTTAGGAAAAAAAAAAGCGGAGTATTTACATTTCTTTTTTGTGAACAAATATCTAGGTTTATTATTTATTTAAATAAATATGCTGTATATTGATGTACCCTTGACGAGCAAATAATTTTAGTTCAACTTGCTGTGCCACAAATGATGGATAGAATCACCAATATGACCTTCCCATTCAAGGGAAATCGTCCAGATTCTGTGGACATCTCAGCATATACTAATTTCAAAAAATTCAGTGTTACAGGTAGCAGTGTGAGGAACACTGTTGTCTTGCAGCACCAGTTTATTCATTCATTCATTTATTTGTTTGTTTGTATTTTTGTGGGTTGAAGGCACATATTTTATTTTCCACTCACAATCAAAATGCACTTATTACAAATCTTTTGATCTGTGACTAGAAATGTCTCCCGTAAAAAGCCGTCTTCATACTGTAACTATCAGTTTCTCATGCTCTGGAACTCACCTCAGTAGGAGTGTCCCAGCACTACATGGTGCCATAAACAGACTGCTCAGTGTATCAATTCATGGATTCTGGATGCACTTGAAAGCCCAAAATTGGATTTTTGCTTGATGCTTTAATCAGTATTGCAATCCACGGAGTTATGCTTAGTAGTTACAATGTCCATATTGCAATTTTTATATAAATTAATATACAATTTAAGAGGATATAAGTAAACGCCACAAAACAGGCAAAAGAAAAAAAACAACGCACAACAATCTGTTAGTGTTTTTTTTTGTTTTTTTGAATGCCTTTTATTTGTTTGGCACAAATATTTCTAATTCTATTTCTGTTACCCGAAATGCCAGCAGCTCAAAATACACATAAAAGGCATTCCTTTTTCAGAGTAGAATTGGCGCCTTTTTCAGAGCGCAGACAGTGGTTGTTCCTTCATGTCTTCCTGTCACTCGGCATGTAGCCAGGCTGAGCCACACTGGCCTTATCAGACATATAGAGAGTGGCTTCTGATGGACAGGGCAATCCGGCAGCGCTGCAATAATGTTTCACTCCATTATCTGGAAGCTGACATGCCTTCTGTAATTACTACAGATGATACCGCCTCTGGTGTAATTAAATAACAATTATTTGGAGTGAAATGTGCTGGGCAGAGAGTGCCTTCCTCTCCCCTGGGCCAAAACCTGGGAGAGAGCTGTCATGGAAAATGGATGCTGCCTGCTAGCTGGTAACAGAGCAGGAATGCCACCAGTTTTGGGGGGGGGGGACACAGAATAGATTTAGGGTTGGATGCAGAGGTAGGTATCCAGAACAGTTAATAGCTGCTTTACGTTTTATATATTTTGTATTAGCCTGTCACAAAAAGGGAAAATTCCTAGCAGCTCATTTGACTTTAACTGCTCCATCCATCCATCCATCCATCCATCCTTCCTCCCTTCCATCCATCCATGTTCTATGCCCACTTGTCCTGTGCAGGGGTCCAGAGCCTATCCTGAAAACTATAGGCACAAGGCAGCAAACAGCTCAGGACAGGTCATTAAGTGCTTCCTCATTTTTAAGAAATATTCCTCTTCTACCTATCTATTTCATAGTTTACATTTTGTGCATTAGTTGCAATGAGTATGTACAAAATTTTAGGTTATGTGAGGACAAACCCAGGCATTATTTTTCACTCAGGCATTTCAGGGCTAAAGTTGCATTTGGCAGAATGCAGCAATTAGGGATAGAAACACATTACACAGATAGAAGTGTAAGTGAAGTGTCAAGATTCTAGTTAGGTGGCTGCATGTATTAGTGGTTTGATTAGGAGGGTTAAAAACAATTCCATGCAATACATTACATATTCTCTTGGGGTAATGTAACAAATGTGTAAGCAAAGAGAAAAAAAAATGATTTCCATGCAGAACAAACAGAATTCTTTTCCCCCTTCCTTTTTTGTGGCACGTTATAAAAAGAGTTCTTTAGTTGGGAAAAGGGTTGTTACTTTCCTGATGCAAATTGGATTGCATATAGAGATTTAATAAGACTGTTAGCTTGACCAGACCTATAAGTATTCCTCTGTTTTCTATACAGTGTGAATGGACAAATATACATATTGATGGTGTATGTCTTATATGAATCAATGGTTAGGAAAAAACATCCTATTTACTGTGAAGGGTTGGTACCCCATCTTGGGTTATACCTCGCCTTGTGCCCTTTGTTTCCAGGATAAGTTCTGGAGCCCCGTCACGATGCATCGGACAAGTGGGTATAGAAAATGGATGGATGATTGGATGGATGGATGGAACTGTATTAATTGAATTCTAATAATATAGAAATATCTAGAGATTTCAGTTGAAGTGCTTGAAAGTGTACAAGAAGTACAAATGTTATGAATGTTGTTTAAATTTTTTTAAATAATTTATGTTTAATGTGGTGTTATATTTATATAGTATTTCTAGTGTGTGGATGCTGGTAAGATAATGGAAAACTTGTAATATGCAAGTTTTTTCAGGAACTAATAATTTGATTTCACCAGTTACATTTTTGTTTGGACTAATAATAAATAAATAACCATAATTTACAGTAACAGTTGGTGTAGTGATTAAACAACTGATCTTGAGGTATACAAAAAATGTACTTATAAATATTTTGTATTAGCTAATGAAATATACAATATATAACATAACATAATATAACACTGTATATGATTTATATTTAAAATTTGTTCTGTTATAAATGCCATTGAAGCAAAATTCATTTAAAAAATTGGATCTATATTATAGCTGCAGTATTAATACCCATATGGTGTCAAATGTTGTTTTACTAAAACATTTAAGATTAAATCTAGTTATATGTTGCAGTATAAAGCAATGCTTTGCCTTTTTATCTAATGATTTGAGACTAACAAAAGCAAAACTAATTTCCTGCAGTAACTTGATGATCCCCAGACTCATTCAACGTCTAGACAGGAGTGGGACTGTCAGACTAAATTAAAATGTACATCTGCTTATATTTACAGGACCATTTCACTGTGGAAAACAAACTGAGGAAGACTGCACATTATACTTACTGTACAATAAGTAATTACACGTGGATCTTCAATGGCATGAATAAGTCTGTCTCTTAGAAGTCATTCTGAGAGTAGAAAGAAAGGAAATGACCCTTGCCTGATACATAAAGTCAGCATTATATAAAAAGGCTGAAATAACGAGACATTGCGGCGGTTATGATTAAATGTGAAGGAATTAGATTTGATGCTGATAAAAGTAATATTGAATTGTTTCCCCTACATATGTTTTTATTTTGTCTTTTGCAACTGTTTTTCAGTAAAAAGAATTGAATAGGACATTTTTTTTGCTGTTGTACATATACAATGAAAGTCTGTTAATCTGTGTTGCTTTATGTACGTGATCTCATTGTCTGATAATTATGATATCAAAAAGACCAAATACAGGCTATTACTTCTTTTCTATGCACACAGTTGGATGCTGGTGAAATGATATGCCTACAGTAAAATTAAACAGAAAAAAATCATCAGCAAATTGCATTTTTTGCTGTACAAGCAACAAAACATCAATATTGCACAAATCTAAATTATTGAAAATTACTCCTGGAAAATCGTTACTGTAAAAGTACTGACAGATACAATTGTAGACAAGTCACAGGAACTAGGGGTGCAAAATCACAGTCCCGTGATCCATGATATGATAAACGGAGAGCTGAGTGTGACACAGTCATTGGTCCGAGTGTAGACCTGGATAATGTCAATATACATTCATTTTGCAGGCATTTAGACAAGCAGTATATTTATTCTAATTGAATTGCTTAAGTAGATAATACACTAAAAATATAATAATAATGAAAATAAAAATAACAAAAAAACAAGTAAAACAGCCAGTGGTGTATTTTCATAACCTGAATGGTATTGTTTTTGAGACTAAATCTGTTACTACTGCCTGTATATGTTATATCTGTTGCTACCTGCAGTGTTAAGTGCCTTGGTAATTTGTTTTAGAGCAAATGCTATTGAAACAGCTTCAGAAGGCCAGGATTTAGCATGAATCTAGAAGAGGTTTACTTGACATTAAAATAAGTGGTGAGTACATACATTATATAATATTTTATGTTTCTTACTGATTGCTCATCTAACATTGCTGCATCATTAGATCAGCTGAAAGAAAACTGCCTGTCACAGAGGTCATTAAGTATACGATCATCATGCACATAGAAACAAATATTTAAAAAGCACTAATTTACTGGTATCGTATGCCAAACATTCTGGTTTTCATTGCAATGACAACTGAAATCATGGAGCATGAGATCAGAATGATCTCTGCTACCAGAATAAGTATGACTGAATATAGCTTTGGTTTAATAATGATAATATATCAATTTGAAGTGTTTTGAAACATAGAATTGTCTGGTGTTATAGGGTAAAGGAAATAAATTACAAGTAAACAAAAACACTGCAATTACACAATTTTGGTAATGCTAGTTTTAAATTAATGCTATGATACAGAAAATTTTATCCTTGTGACAATCGTCTAAGCCCTGCGCATGTCCTAAATGTGGCAGCTAGCAACCGATAACAATGGCATGTGAACTTTTAACACAGCGATCATAATGAGCGCTGCCAGCCTTCTCCTGTAATTGTTTTTTTCTATTTTTTTTTTCATGACATGGATGTCAAGCTCCCCCATTTTCATGTTGTCACTAAATTATGTTGATGGTGTAGTTAACCCTATTATTTCGATTGCGCGTGACATGGTTTCATTATGAATTACAGTACCTTCCAGGATAGGCTCCAGACTCAGTGACCCTGCAGAGGAAAAGCCAGTATAGAAAAGAAATGAGTAGATGGATGGATTTTCAGTATGATAATTCACCAAGTATTGAGTGGTATGGTGGCCCAGTGGTTAGCACTGTTGCCTCGCACCTATGGGACTGGGGTTCCGCTCTGCATTTGCACGTTCTCCAAGTTTTTAGGCTTCCCCCCACAGCCCAAAAACATGCTAAAGTGAATTAGATATCACACATTGTCTACAGCTATAAATGGTATGTGTGCCCTGTGATGGTTTGGTGGCTGTAGCTTCCAGGATGGGCTCTGCAACCCTGCACAGCACAAGTGGGTATAGAAAATAGAAGCATAATCATTTAACACCGAGAGAATTAATGTGAAATGTTAAGTAGTACTTCTAAAGTCTTTTTGGTCATGATTTTGAGGTATCCCAAATGGTTTGAAACTGTTTGAAAATGTATTATGGTATTCATTCTAGAGGCAGTTCTGTTACGAGAGTAATTCAAAGTCATTCCTTGATGATTGATATACTTATTTTTGTTTTGCCCAGAAATATTCTGTAAACAGTTTTGCCTTGAGTAGATAAATAGACCTTTAGACCTTTTAACTCCTTGAAGCTGCCTCCTGGTGTCTTCTTGGCCATGGCCTCACAATCATATTCATTATTCCATCCATAATCACTTTTTCCTGTAGCCATAGCAAGCTGGGACCCTATCCCAGGCAGCCCAGGGCACAAGGCAGGGATGAGAGTAGGGAGCACACTCACACACTATGGGTAGTTTAAAAGTGGCAGTTCATCTAACCACACAATTCCCAGCAAAATACAAAGAGATCATGCACACTCCATAAGCACAGAGTAACTCTGGAGGTGTGCTATAGTGCCAGTCACAAATACACACATATTACTGTCAAATGTATTCATCATCACATCATTTGCCTGTCAGCCTTTATTGCTACATAAGTAAAAGGGAGTCCTATGAAGACTTTACTCTTTATAAGGATTTACTCTCCAATATAGTAAGGCCCATTCATTCCCTTTAGGAAGTAAGGTAGGTAGGTAACACTTTCTACGAATGCTATGTCTAGAGGAATCTATGAACACATTCATAACACATTATAATGCATTCATAAAGCATTACAAATAAGACTAGAAATATTTATAAAAAGGTATAATACATTATATGTACACTTGTTTTGCATTACGAATGCTTTGTGAAGCTCTCATTTATAATGCACTATAGATACCTGCACAATGCAGTACAAAGCATCCTTAATGCTTATCCCATTATAATCCATTATGAAGGTATCAATGATGTACTATAGGTGACAACTTTGAGTGTTACTGAATTACTTTATTTATTCCTTCATTCTTACCGCTCTTATACAGCTTTTCATAACTGTCTTATGGTGGTGGTTGAAACATGTGAAATAACACTCAGTTCTTTTTAATGAAAATTGGAAATATGTATGTAAAAGAGGGTTATATGGCAGGTTAACAAACCACAGTGTTTTACCGGTTGGTGTTTTTGCCACACGGGTATTTGGAACAGGTCCTTCTGAGTATGGACAGTTTGCAAGTCTCTCCTTGGATTTTATCTGATTACTTTAGCAACCTTTGACAATGAAATACAGACTCATGTTTAAGATGTGTATCTATCTACATTCAATTTAAAATATATATGTTTTGTCATGTGTGTTGCATACTATGCATAATACACATGAACATTTTTAAATAGCGCTACTCTTAAATAATTTACAGTCATAAACTGTCCTGCAGTCTCATAAAGCAGGCTTCTGCAGTGATTAACTAAGATAGGGACACCTATCATCTTGTAATGTCAGGGCTCTTATCCGGGTTATTTGTCATAGGGTAGGATTCACTCTTCTGTTATGGATGTACTTAATTTACCTTTAAACTGTTTACTAATCGGGCAAATTAATTTGACACATTTAATGTGCAGCTCAAACTCATCATGCTCAACGTCAGCTGTCTGGCTTTGTGCATATATGCTTTTGGTATACTCCCATCCGGGACAATTAAATTCCAGTTAGTATTTTAGTTTTCAGTTTTATGACAAATCCTGTCCTGTTACATAAGCATAATGGGAAGAACTAGAAAATGCTACTTCAACAACACCATAAGGGGTGACCAGGGGTGGCTAAGCTAAGCTCCAATTTTGAGCTGGTCAGAAAAATACAATGAGATAGCCTGATGCAGAGTTTACCCGATTGTGCCTAATCTGACTGTGCCCCCATGCATGCACATATATTGGATTAGTTAAACTTTACAAGTCTTATAACACTGTGCCATTCACTATGGACAGGATTATCAAGTCAAGTGTGTAAGCATTCTTCCTAAATCCCTTCAGAATATCAAGGTAGAGGGCTTTTCTCAAAGAAAAAGACAGCAATGGTGAGTTTATCTATATCTATCTATCTATCTATCTATCTATCTATCTATCTATTATTATTATTCTCAATTTAAAGTTCCCTTTAAGTTATTGTTTTATAAATACAACACCATTAAAATTAATTCTCTGTTCAGCAGATCTATAAAACTTCAAATTGTTCACCGCTCTAGGTTCACAAGACATTACATAGCCTATGAATCCTTCCTTTTTTAATTAAAAGTCATATTCTTGCTGTCAAGCAATTGCACTGTGGTATCAATACCTCATGGCAATTTTGTCTTCATCGGAATATTTTCATTTATGATGCAACCCCAAGCTGCTTGTGATTTGTGTGATTAAATGACATAATCTGCTAATAACTCTGCACATCAGTTAGATTGCACCTGACTGGAACTTGATAATGCAGCATTGAAATAGCATATTAAAGACCATCCATTGTGTTCCGGAAGCTGACAGATGAGCTCAACTCACAATAGAGTAAAACAGGGCAAAGAATTGGTTTGTCATGTCCCTAGAAAAATCAATAAGGTATATTTAACCTACAGCCTGAAACAGTATGACATACAAGTATAAGGTGCATGCAAAAAAGCCCTTTAAAGAGAAGGCAAATTAAAGTATGGTCTAACCAAAACCTTCTGTAGCAAGTTACCCATTTTAAAGGGGCCCTATTATGCTCATTTTCACTGCTCATACTTTTATTTTTCTACTAGAATAGATTTACATGCTTCAATGTTCCAAAAACATGTTTTATTATAATATGTCAATTAATATGTTTTCCCATACTGTACATCTATATTCACTCTGTCTATAACTGTCTGAAATGCTCTGTTAGACCTTTAAGCCCCACCCCTGATTAGCCTATTGTACTCTTTGATTAGTCAGCTTGCTTGACTGGTCAGCTTGGCTTGACATGTTCTGCCCCTGTCTTGTAATCTGCAGACATCCTTGAAGGTAGGTGGTCAATAAGGATTGTGTTATGAGGTGACCTCACCATGTCACAGAAGTAAGGGTTGGAATTCTGATTAAATATTTCAGGCAGATTAGTGAAGAGTGGTTTCTGTGGTATGAGCGGCTCCCTTTAGCATGTACTTTGGGCCTTAACACTTTGCAAGACTGTTTACATACATATGAAACTATATAACACACAAACCGGAAAAGCACAATAACTTTAACACAACAAAACTGAAACTCTTCTGTGCCATCTTGTATGTTGAAAGAGAAATTGGTAACACTATACTTAAAATGGTTATCATAATGAATTATAGATGCCTTCATAATACATTATAATGCATTCATAAAATATTATAACTATACATTTTTATAAAGAGGCATGACATGTTATAGCCATGTTTCTTATACATTATGAATGCTCTATGAAGCTCTCATCTTTAATGTATTATAGCTACCTTCAAAACGCATTATAATGGCCAGTATAAGTGCTTTAAGTAAAGTGTTACAGAGAAACCCACCAGCTCACTATAGCATGGGCGTAAATGTCTTATTACAGTATGTTGCCCTATTCTTCTTAAGGAAATTCATAACTGAAAAGCAGTTTAGGTAACACTTTGCTTAAGGCCATGTTTTTAGTAATTGAACACAACCATAATGCATTATGATGCATTCATAGCCCATTTAATATGGATATAAATATTTATAAGAAGGCATAACACAATACAGGCATGTTTATTATTATATATTATCATTATCTTTATTTAGTCATGTAATGGCTACGTTAAGCCACTACTTTGTTCTGGGCTGTAATGTTAACATTATGGTGCTGTGTCTGTTTTCATTGTCATTACAAAAAATCTGATTTGATCGCACATAAGTGAATGTGTTTTATAGGTAAATTGCAGATTGGTTTATTTGTTTCAAGGTCCATTACAATTTTTTTTTCAATTGCTTACACACTAAAATTAAAACTTTACCACAATTAGCAAAACCTGACACTCAAGGCACAAAATACCAGCCCAGATTTGCAGAACAATAAGCACATTGTCAGCTTGACACTTTTTGCAAAACGCTACACACAGTGATTTGCAAAACACTAAACACACTTGTATACATTTGACACAGAAATATATCATGATGTCACTTCCTGGCAATTTCAAAGCAAAGGCTTTCAAATGAACACACCCATGAACCAATTGGTCAAACACAGCCACCAGGTGTGCATACACACAGATACATAATTATAGACACAGGTTTACAAGCAAAATAAAAAAGGCAACAGATCACCTGTCTTCAACAAAAATGGACGGTGTCAGAGGAAGAGGGAGAGTGTGGATGAGAGGAGGAATCCAGAAAGAACAAGGTGGTATTGTGCACTGCACACATAACCTTTTGAAACTGTATATGTAATTTTACTGCATAGCAGACCTACAGCATATTGATCTACACAATATGATCTTTTACTGTATTTCAGAGAGTTTTGCAAATGGATGGGGAGGAAGTCCGGCATGTGTTTATAAACATCAATGAGGCTGGATTTAACCTGAGAACAGTGAGAAAAAGGGAAAGAAACATCATTGGCCACAGGGCTATTGTCAATGTACCAGAGCAAAAGTGGGGGTACCCTTTGTGCTGCCATTTCACAGAATGGGGTCCTCCAGCGCCATGCCAACTTGGGTCCTTACAACACTGACCTCATTCTTATTTTTAGACAGATTACACAATATTATCACAACAGCAAACCAAACGGACCAGATGTCGTCTGGTGATACATTGGGAAAATCAAATGTATCTTTTCATCGTTCTGCTGAGGTCCAATACTGGTTTCATCACCAACCACAATTTACAGTTCAATACCTTCCACCACACTCCCCCTTCCTAAACCCCATCGACCCCTCAGTATGGTGATGGAAGGTGCATGATCTCGAGCCGTATGTCCAGATGCTCCTCATTCAAGCTATGGAGGAAGCCTGTGACCAAATTGATGTAGCATCAATACAAGGGTGGATTCGTCTCTTCAGAAGATTCTTCCCACGTTGCCTTGCAAATGAAAACATAGCCTGTGATGTTGACGAGGCCCTGTGGCCAGATCCAGCTAGGCGGAGAGATGATGTTCAATTTTCTCCTCTTTTCAGTTTTAAACTGGATGCTTTATGTTACCACTGTTAACTTATAGTACAATGGCATGTTCAGTAATACTGTATGATACAGATTTTTCAGTTGCTAACACACTAGAATCAAATGTAAAACCCAATTTTAAAAACTGGCACTCAAGGATCAAATTGTACCCTCAGGTTAGCAAAATTCTAAACACATAATCTACCTTTGCACACAATTTGCAATTGAACTCGACACCTTCTGCATCTCCCTACACTCATCTCTAAGTAAGACACAGGAATCTGGCCCAAAGCCATTGTTAAACACAGCCATTCAAACAACCACATCAATGAGCCAACTGGCCACTCACACATGCCACTTGGCCAAACACCTAATTGCTAATTAGTTAACTCAACAATAAGAATTTGGAGACTATATAGACTCCAGATTTACAATAATTGTTCAACAACAATGGAAGCAGCAGAAAGAGGAAGAGGTGGAGGAAGAGTGAGAGGTACAGTAGGGGTAGAGCTGGAGGAGGACAACAAAGACAAAGAAGACCAGCACTTTCGAATGAGATCTGAGCAATATTAGTTGACCATGTCATAAATCATGGGTTGACAATGAGAGAGGCTGGACAGAGGGTACAGCCCAACTTGAGTCGTTTTACTGTTGCCTCTGTTATTCGGACATACCGCCTTGAGAATAGGTAAGTAATCAACATAGCAGACACTCTTGCATATGTAATCCAAACGTCATATGAAATATACTGTAAATATTACTTTTATGGCACATGCATTCTAGTGTAGGAATTTATTAGCTCAAAAATAAATTTTGATCTCCACCAATGTATAAGGAAATTAATATTTTATTACTAACTAATGGTTATTATTTGTTAATTATTTTACGTGAACTGTTTAGTTCTGCCCCAACCAACGTGATGGAATCTCCAATGA
>JAAGVU020000002.1:23637117-23652359 GCA_011763525.2 Mormyrus iriodes
AAGGTAGAATGAGATGTTGATGTATGCATTTGGGACCTGGATTTCCTAAGGGTGTGAAATCATCGATGGGTTCTTTCCAACAAAGACAGGGGCAGGATGGTAGGGGCAATTTGCTCAGTGTAGTTAATTTGTGAGAGCAGGTTAAGCGGTGTCCCCTTTGGACACAGGGATTACATGGCCTCTTATCTATTGCTCTCATGCTCTGCAGCACAGGTTCTGTGCTAGAACATTGTGTGGTGCAGCAATAGGACCTACCTTTCAAAAACTTCCATGTAACTTGGGTATGCTATGATAAATCATAGCTCTGCGTGGTTGTGCAGGAAATCGGCCTATCTTATCACACTGCATGTGTCTAATAGCAGAGATATGCAGTTATCTCTGATATGCTGTTCATTAACTATAAGCAGTGCAGATATTTTACTAACAGTCGGGTAAATTGAAAAAAAAAAAAAAACAGTGGACTATAATTTGCTGGAGAAGGGCAGAAATGCATACCCTGCGTTAGGGTGCCAAAAAAATCAGACAAAAAGACAAAGGGAAAAGTATGGGAAATTTATAAATTCATCCATCTATCTGCTTATGCAGTATAGGGCTGGGGAGCCTGGAGGCAAAATAGAATACAAGGCTGGGGAACAACCTGATTGGGATGCAAATCCATCACAGTATATATGCACTATGAGCATACAACACAGGGGGAAAATGCAAACTCCACTCACAGAGGGTAAGGGTTGAATTTGTAGGCAAGCGCTATCCAATGCACCCACCTGTCACAAACTCAAATATTAAATTATGAAAGGTTATGCATTATATTATAGCCCTTTTTAGCAAACAACTTATCAATGTCACTCCAACCAGTACTACTTCCCACCACAACTGAAGATCAGCAAGAGTAAAATAATCAGAACAACTACTATATGTACAGTATCAAACACACATATTACAAACAATTAACAGGAAATAATTAAGTAGACTAAAAAAATCTAACCAATGAAAAGTCGTAAGGTAAGTGGTATACAAATATAATTAATGACGACTTGGTGTAACGCAGGCTGACACAAAGCGGTGAACTGCTAACCAAGTTGGAATTGATTAGTTTTGCATAACCGCATGCCTCAAAGTAATCTATCATGCTTATACCACGGATGAGCAAAAAATAATAATAATGAACAAAAAGTTATAATAGAATAAACTAGTCTCGATTAATTATTCAGAAGAAAATTATTCCAATTAGCATTTAATAATGTTCCAATGTGCTTTTAAAAATATACCCCCTATAAGAATTGAACATCTGGCCAGGCTACTCATTGGAACGCTGTTAAGTTACCATAGAAACCGTCAACAGACAAACACTTGCATTTTGAAAACCAAGGAAAATTATGCTGATTGGAATGGCTGCTAATTTATTAATAAAAAATCACACAGGTTTTTTTAATATTAACATGTTTAATAAAACATTAAAATGCATTAATATAGAACTGTTATTAGGCTGCCAGAACTACCTATGCTGTTACATAAAAATAATTAACACCCGTGTGACATCTCTGGACCAACAATAAAATAGTATTTACTAAAGCCATGGTATAACAATGTATTTATGACCATTCAATAAATGTAATATGATGAAAGTGAGCCACCGAGTTACAGGAAGTGTAACTTGTTACATGATATTTAGATACTGAAGTGCAATCATATTCAGTGAATTCACAGTTGAGCATGAACTTTCAATTGCATATTATACGATAAAATTATGATTTCTGGTGACTTAAATCATGCATCTCTGCAGGATACTTAGCTATTTCCTGCAGCATGTAAAGTGTATGACAAGAGAAGACAAGCTATTGAAATCGTTCTGTAAAAATGTGAAGGACTCGTATATTTGTGCTGACATTCCTCAGATGACATTCTTCTACACCCTGGTTACCCCATTGTGGGTTCTTCAACACATGACTAACTGATCCCTACAAATCCAAAGGATTGTACCTCTGCAAATTTTCACTCATAGTCCCTGGGCCCAAGAACGGATGTTGCTGTGCTCATAATGACTACAGACCAGTGGCTCTGTCATCTCATATAACAACGATGTTTGAAAGGCTAGTCCTCCAGCATCTCAGACCACTCGTGTAGGACATCCTAAGCACAGGTCTGTTTGTATATTAGGAACATAGGTGTGAAAGAGTACATCACCAGCTACAGTCAATCTGACAGAAAAGTCTGGTGGAGAGTTTTGTTGGGTGGTATTAGAAGAACATTAGACAATATAGAGTAAGCATTTTTTTTTAACAGACTGAAGTGCTTTGGTGTATGCATATCCTTCAGAGCTCTGGTGGAGAGAAGAATGGTATGTAAACTGTACTACATTCTGAATAATGAGCCCTTTCTTCTCAATAGGGAACAGATACAGTTGAAGAGCCCTTTCAGTTACAGGAGTTGTTCTTCAAGATGCACGACTTAGTACTCCAGGAGCTCTTTTGGGCCTTTTGCCATTTGGATGGCCAGTGAATCTGCTCTCCATTTTTTCAAATATTTCCCACTTTGGATGTTCCAGTAGTGCAAAAGTAAATGCCTTTTGTATTTACAAGCACCTTTCTTTGTCACTGGTGCCTCATCATATCTCACTTATGCCAATTCTTACCGTTCATCTTAGACATGGTAGCCACCCACCATTTCACTCTTTTTCCCCTTAAACCCCAAATGCACTCTGTACACTCATAAAGTAATTTAAAATCTTGCTATTATAATCTCTATAATTATCACCATAGATTATTTAATCCAATTTCCCAACACCTACATATCCTACTGCAGTCTATAGTCAGACTATAAATGGAATAACAAAATACAGTTGTTAAAACAAAAAGTAAATCTACCAGTATTGACAGTTAAGTGTGCTTTATTCATTTGAGTTAATAAATCATATTCATAAGAAAAGTATCATGGTCCGACAGTATGTTACGACAATGATTTACTGTCCAGGAGAAAAAATAAAAGTAATGGTTGATGCTACTGTGGATGAATCTGGATCTTTCCATAGATTTAGAATGGGAGGGTATTTCCGATGAAGAGATGGCCTGTAGGAACAGTGTCTGTTTCAAACAAAAAGAGCCTGCAGGTCACTACAGGCAATATCCGTTTGCAAATTACAGACCCAGTCGTTTCCTCATAGAATTTTCTTAAGCTCAAGAGACATTGTCCAGTCTTTTCTTCCCACACTACCATGACAGAGCTTTAAAAATACTAGTCCTATGTTTTCTGATTATTGAGGGTTTTCTTTTTTTGGGGGGGGGGGAGGGGGGGAATTCATTTAACTTAAACTGTTATCATATCTTTGATTATTTCATTACAGGATGCTCTGAAAGGTTGAAAAAGATGAATGCACATGTCCTGTGCATTTCATCTGCTTGGGTTAAAATACAAATTAATGAAGGCAGTCATCTCCCTGCTTCAAATGAAATGAGGAAACCAATGTTTTAAAATCATCGTATTCTGCTAGGCGTTGAAAACCAAAAATAAATAAATGTATAAATGAATGCAGAGGTAAAGAGTCATGAAAAGTGAAAGATGTCCTTGAAGAATCTATCTATAAAAAAAAAATCTTTAACTTTAGCTTTTTATCAAAACAGAACAGATGTTTAAATGTGTTCATGTGCATCTCTACCTCCTGTATGTAAGTGATGTCTTAATTAACAAAATACAAATAAAACATCAGTTAATATGGGATATAATAATACCCCCCTGGATATACTTTAGTTTATTCTTGTGGAATTTCATAGCAAAATTGTACTTCGGCAGAAATTTAAAGATAAAAAAGAAAGAAAAATAAAACTAGTAATACAAAATAAATTGCGGCTACTGTAAATATTGCTGCAACAGCAAGTATGGTTTGTTCTCCCTTGCTTAATTAAACTATTTGTTATTTTGTATTTACTTAGAGACCTGTATGTCCAAAGCAATACACAAGTGAGGATCTTAGAGCTGAGTCAGCCAGAATCCCTGAAGCAAATGGAATTAACAGCCTTGCTCACCAGTGATGTGCTTATTCTGCTGGGCACAGCATTAGAAATCATGAACTTCAAGTTATAGGGACATATTGTTGAGCCTAAAAAATAGGAAGATCACACATTTTTTGTCTAAACATGCAGCTCAGCTTATAGTCCAGGCATTTCTTACCTTATGACTAGACCGCTGCAGCTCTTTACTTATTGGTTTACTAGAATAAGCTGTCAGAGCAGCTGCAGATGATTCAAAATGCAGCAGCAAGTCTAGTATTCAGTCAGCCATCATTGAATTGTCTTATTAGGTACCGGCTTTATTGCAGGATGTTGTGTAGCTTTTGCTTCAATACTACTTTCATGTGTAACTGGGCATTCATCAGAAACTCTAGATAGCTGCATTTCCTCATCAACACCACGGCCAGGCTGTGTTTGTAATGTGCTATTTGCCCCACTAGTTGGAATTCAAGTAGTCATGTGATCATCTGGTTCCAGCAGAGTGAAGTTAATTATGTCACAGCAGTATGGAGAAGCAAGTATGACAATGTTGTGGCAAGTGCATGAAGTGGCTAAGTCAAGAGAAGCTACTTGTAGGCCTATGCAAGATTAATGTTGAATGTAGGTATAGTTTGCAATGTGATTAAATGAACCATTGTATTGATACCACATTATTTCATTAAGTTAATGGTTTTTTAGTTGTTTATTCACTGTGCATGGAGTACCATGTTTGGTAATATGCCCATGAAAAATAGGCAAATTATCCATTTATAACTGGTAATTGATGCCATTATGACATTTTCTTTGTTTGGAGAACGTTTTTCATGCTAAATGTTACCGGAAATCTAGTTTGACAAATTCATTTATGTTTATCTGTAATTTATTTAAGTTATATCAAATACGTGTTCTGAATGTAAGCTGTATCAGAAAAGTAATAATTAACAATGTGTTCTGGTTTTCTCTGGGTTTATCAATCTATTCATCCATCAATCTGGGTTTCTATCCTATTATTGGCTATTGCTAATGTCAATCTGTCTGCCAATCAACTAACACAATTACTATTGCTGCAAATTGTATCATTCTGAAAACTGTTATTGAACAAAACTTCAATAAGTTGGAGAGTGCTGTTCCATGTATCCTCTGTGAGTCTGTTGAGGCCTTTTTCAAATTTGTGGTAGATGTTGATTCACAAACTCCAGATAACCTGACACACATCCCTAACCCAGTGAGCTGCACCCTGTCATGCTTGGTCAGTGAAGTCTATAGTATTACAGAACACACACCACACACACTCATACACATACAATGACAATTAGATCTCAGCAGACAGAAATATGACCCAGCAAGCTTTAATCTGGCTGATCATCCTGTCTGGATTTCTCAGCACTGATTGCACATGAAATCAGATCTTGCCTGTACGAGGGAGGAAGTCCTGTATTGAATCACTTATAATGCTCAGTTTTATTAAATGTGTACTGGCCTTTAAAAATATAAGAAGGTAGAACTACAAGATAAACATGAGAGGATTTTGTTTCGATATTGTTTTATTCATTTCCACTAAATCGCATATACAGCAAAAAAACAGTAATTCAGCCAATAACCTGCCATTTTGAGCAATGATAGAAATGTGCTCAGGCAGCATGTCTTTCGTCAGCTATTTATGTAACAACAGTATATAAGAACACATACAGTATAAAGAAACAGTATATCAGTAAAAAGAAAACAAATTCCTCTACAGTTCTTTTGGAAGTCAAAGTCAATATTTGTTCTATTATATGTGTTGAAATCGGCTCTCACATCATCATCATCATCATCATCAACAACAACAACAATAATAATAATGTTTGTAATGCACAAACACATTTAGATACAAATTTTTCCTCAACTAATAGTAAGATCAGTGTGGTATATTTATGGTGAATTTACAAAAACAAGCGGAATATTTTAGGGATTACTCACTTAATGAATTACAGGAACTAAAAAATAGTGTCAATGCATTTAAACATAATTCCATTATAATATTCACTTGGTTACTTCTCAGTCATTACTCATTTGACTAATCAATATTGCTTCACAAATCAACAAATAAATGCAGATATCCTGCAAATATTAACAGAAGAGTGAGATATCAGCAGAGATTTTCAGTGCTATTCCATCTCTCAGATGTGGAAAAAGCAGTTCTGCCACATGCTTCGAATTGTAATGGTAGTGGAATGACATCTGTCAGTTTTTTGGGGAAGTGTATGGATCTCTCCACAAGCAATCTTGCTTAGGGATGCATGGAGGTGATCTGGAGTCTGGCAGGTATTTGTTCTTTCTCTAGGTTACATTGCTAAGTGATGACTGAGGGACCACCATCTGCAAGCCCAGTCAAACAACTGCCACCCTCACTAGAGCCTGACATCGTAAGAAAAACAAGAACAAGAACAACAACAACACTGCTGGCATGCATCTCACTGCCTTTCCATGGTGTGCTTTTCCACAAGCAGATTCCTGAAAATTACAATAGATTTTTAGTGGAATTTTTAATTCATTTAGGGTTTTTCAGATTTTTTTTTTATTCACCAATGGAGCTATTGGTTTACTTATTATGTGGTCCAGTGGGTATTGTCGACTTTTCAGCTACCAAACAAATCCATTTTAAATTAATTTCAACCAGCAAAGTAGTTACAACTGGAGTTTCTTTAGCATGTTGGAGGTCATCTTACATTTTTTGATTTGTGAACTAAGTAGACACAAGACCCTAAGGAACATCACATTTTCTACCTGAAAGAATACAAAACCAAGGAAGTGTAATGATTTTATGTACTCTTATTGAAGTCAAATCCCCTGCAGCTAAGTTTCATTGCACAGAAAGTAATACATACAAACAAAAAAGTGATCCCAGTTTATTTTGTGTTAAGCCAAGCTTTTTTTATAACATAAATAATATTTGTATAACAAACCATAATACATGCTTGTGTGAGTTGTTTATACTTAAATATGCATGAGTAAATTCACTTTTTGAGTCAATGTGACATCTTTCATATCAAATGACAATGCTCTAGGGTGACAAATTCAGGACTGCAGTGTGCCATTTGACAGTCAAAACAATATTCATTTATAATGACATATAGCGTTACTCGTTTCCCTTCACTATCTCAAAATGAAATTGACATAAATTATAACAGCAGGTACATATGATAATATAAGGTAAATGTGCTTAGGAAAGTAATGTTACATTGCTAAAGAATAACAAATTCTCATTTTGTTTGCTGACATGGATATAGTGAGATATGAGTGTCCCATAACAGTGCACAGCCAGATGATGACCCCCTTCATTCATTTAGTCTGTTTCTAATAATGTAAACCTTTATTGGGTCTCATATCCTAATTTGTCGACCCACTGCCTATTTTTATTCCCCTGCATGTTTCCCCTTTTGCAAAAGATGAGATGAATGTCCTCTGTTTGTTCCTCTCTCAAAACCTTAATAAGGTCATGTGTTATGTCGATCTATTCATCATTTTGAATCTATAATGAGTTTGTAATGTGGTGTGGTAGCAATGACTGTAACGCCCCCTAAAGAGTCAGATTAGGCTTCTTATGTGATGTATTGGATACCAAATCATAGGAATCACTTCCAAGTATTTAATTCACATAGTCAAAGTTAACTGCGGATTTAAAAGATAAATAAAAGATATATATCCTCTGAAAGTTATATCTTAGTTAAATTTCCTTAATTATGTAAATTTAAGTGAAAAGCAAAGTACTTTTTTACAGCAAAGGATTTTGATATTCATTTCATATCTAAAAATTCCTATGATTTCTGGAGACTTACTTGGTGGAGACTGTCCCAATCTAGGAATATTGAACCCATTGAACATATCATTGGTTTAGCTGTATGCATTGCCCTTTATTTACAAAGATGATGGAAGGAGTGAATTTGCGACGCAAATTAAAAAATAAAAGTAGTAAAATATGAATATACTTTGCAGATGCTTATATTTTCTGAAAAGGGCATGTGTTTACATTCAATAAAAAGAGCCCCTCAACACAAAAGCATTGGATGACAGCAGTGGTCACCATCTGGTGGACTCCGGGCCACATCCGGACCAAAACACAACTGAATCCAGACCGTGCGAGCCAGGCCTTCACGTCCAGCATCAGTGCTTGACCTCACAAATGCTCTTCTGGGTGAATGGGCAAAAATTCCCACAGATGCGCTCCAAAATTTTGTGGAAAGCCTTCCCAGAAGAGTGGCAGCTGCTATTGCTGCAAAGGGGGACCAACTCCATACTGACGTCTATAGATTTAAAATGGAATGTTCCTATGGGTGTTATGGCCTGGTGCCCTAATACTTTTGTCCATATAGTATAATTTGAAAAGGTCAAAGTAACGCTATTAGATTGTTAAGATTTATTTAAGACTTTCCCTGTATATCTAGTGCAGTATTAATTATTGAGCAATTATTATTAATAATTATTACTTATGAAATTATTAATTTTATGTGCAATGTGTAATTGTGTGCACTAATTTATCACTAATTATAATATCTTTTGGTCTGTTTTTCTATTGATTTTTTACTTGTACGTACTGCTCTAGGCAAGCATCACTGCTGGCCCTCCCCATCTGAGGCAAAGTTGGCAAGTCGGCTACCCCTCAGAAGCTGGCACCTTTGGCAGCCGCCTACGTCGCTTAGCGGATTAACCATGCCTGTGCAGGGGGTACATATTGTGAAACATTCTGTTCAGTAATGTGTCAAAATTTACTTCTAAAAAACAACAGTGGTTTCTCCTCTAGACTTTTTTTCTCCTTCAAAGATGTGTTCAACATTGAAAATCTGAATTTTGTTTCATTTTCAACTTCTAAACTCATTTCTGAAGGGAGAGCAGTTTACCTTACAGAATCTGGCAGAACTCTCTGCAAGGGGCACTCAGTGTGACCATTGACAGATTTCTATTTCAATTGATATACAGCAGGTTGTTGCATTTGCCAACCTGTTTTATAAAAGATTTTGACCTAAGATTTCTTGACCCTGTCCTGAGGGAAAGCAAGCCAGATGGAAAATACAGACAATTTTCTTGCTGGGATGTCTTTCCCATATACATTTATTAGTGCTGTCAAACAATGCATTAACGTATGAGATTAAAAATAATTATGCATTATTATTCTTGGATCACATTAACGCATATCATTGTCACTTCTGGCAGTCAGGACAATGCAATTATCAATGTGATTTTTGTACTACATTTTTAAAACTCCCATCATGTTTTCTGGCCTATGGTAGTGATATGCAATGAATCAACAAACTATTTTGTGCTCGTCTTGGTTTCTGAATGAACATATGGATACAATGACATTAAAGAACAAATCTCTTTTGGCATATTCGCCGTGCATGCTATGTAGTAGACTGCATCCTGCAACAGTCAGGAGCTATCACCTTAACTTCACTTCAATGTGTTTGAGAAACAGCCTATCAGTAAACTGCATCAACCAAACACTCATGACAACAATTAGTATGTCCCATGTCTATCCAATTTCCATGTAGGACGCGTGTTTTTGACTTCCTGGATCCCTGATTCTCTCCTTTTCTTGGATTTGGTCACTTCGCTGATTGCCCTTCCATTATCGACCTATTGCCTTTACCTACGTTTGTGATTTGGGATTTCCCATTTTGCTTGGTTTGCTTCTCTGCCTCACTGGTTTTGACACTGCATTCTTGTGACTATGATGTGAGCCCCCTGGTTAAACATATTTACTCTGCAGTCTGTTCATTACAGTTAATTCCCAAAAAAGTGCCCTTTTTGATGATCTTGTTTAAAGCATTATTGACAATAACATATGGGTAAATGCTTATTGTTAGTAAACTTTGTGTCAATTGATCCCCTTCACTTTTTTATCACAGATAGAATTATTTTTCACCACATGTTGAGGGGTAACAACATAATTTTGCCTCCTTCCAGACCTTGTGCCTGACAATTGTCATGACAATTTACTAACATATTACAGTAGGTATTACATTAGTAGTACCAGGTTGATTTTAAAATTTTATCCATCTATACATTCATCCATCCATCCATCCATCATCTGCAGCTTATCCAGAGTCAGGTCGCAGGGGCAACAGTCTAAGCAGGGATGCCCAGACCTCCCTCTCCCCAGCCACCTCCTCCAGCTCCACTGAGGGAATACCAAGGCGTTCCCAGGCCAGCCAAGAGACAATCTCTCCAGCATGTCCTGGGTCTGCCCTGGGGCCTCCTCCCGGTTGGACATGCCCAAAACATCTCCCTAGGGAGCCCAAAATTACTCCTACCAAATATTGATCTACAGTATATTGAATTTTTATTTGAGCAATAGGTTTCTTCTGGCTGGAAATGACAAACATCTGACAAAAGATGGTCAGACATTGTGCTAGAGATTTTAATAATTAGTAATTTTAATGTTTATTTTACATTTTTATGAAAAATGCCACATACAAAATTATTCATACCCTTTCTCAATAATCAATGGCAAAGCCTTTATTTGCCATCACAGCAATAAAATGGTTCTTATAATTGCTAACAAGCTTTTTACATGTCTCCTCTGGGATTTTGGACCACTTCTCTTTTGCAAAGATGTCCAGGTCTTTGAGATTGGACAGCACTCTTGCCATCACTCTGGTCTTCAATTCCCTCCACATATTCTCGATGGAATTCAGGTATGTACTCTTGCTAGACCACTCCAAAATGTTAACATTGTTGGCTGTTAACCATTTCTTAACAACTTTGGGTGTATGTTTTGGATAATTGTCTTGTTGGAAGACAATGCTGCCCAAGGCCCGGTTTTCCTCCAGAATCTTAATGCAGTCCTCTTTTTTCATGATGCCATTTACTCTGAAAAGGTTGCCTGGCTCATTGACTGAAAAATACCCCCAAAACATTACATTCCTACAACCATGCTTGACTGTGGGGATGGTGTTCTTGGAGTTGAACGTGTCTCAGTTTTTTCACCAAATGAAAGCCACGTCCCTATGTCCAAACAATTCCAATTGCATCTCTTCCGACCGCAGAATTGATGACCAAAAGCTTTCTTCTTTGTCCAGGTGAGCTTTTGCAAAGGCTAGGCGAGCTTTTGTGGGCCTGTCTTGGAGAAGTGGAGTCCTCCACGGTTGGCGTTCATGGAGACCAGCTTTTGTGCAGTGTCCAGTAGAGTGTCTGTCTTGTGATGTTGGCACCAGGATTGCTCAGGATTTGTCAGGGTGTCCTTGGTGGTAATCCCTGGATTCTTCTTGGGCTCTCGCACTACCATTTGTGCCAGCGCAGGGGATACTTTTGGCTTCCTACCACACTCATTAAGATTTTTCACAGTGTAGAACTCCTTGCACTTTTTGATTATGCCTTGCACTGTGGCCACTGGCACTTGAAAACACTTGGATATGGCTTTATAGCCTTTCCCCATCTTGTGATTATTCATAATACGCAACTTGAGGCCCTCACAAAGTTCTTTGGTTTTAGCCATGACTTGTAGTTGACTAGGAACTGACTAGAGAAATACTGCATCAGCTGTTCTCATTTTATAGATGATTTGAATTCTCTAAAACATGGTGGTAATTACCAGGACCACGTGGAATGGTACAGAAGCTTGCATTTTCTCAAAAATGTCTATATGTCCTATCTGTGTGTCTTCCAAACTTATCCTGGTCAAGGTCGTCTGCAGCGTATCCCAGCCAACACGGCGCAGTGGGGTACACCCTAGAAGGGATACCAGTCATTTGCAGGTCACATATATGCACGCACACAACCATACACTAGAGACTATTCAGAGATGCCAGTTAGATTAACTGCAAGTCTTTGGATTGCAAGAACAAACCCGAGCACTCAGAGGAAACCCAAATGACTTTGTGGGGAATATGCAAATTCCATACATAGAGAAAGGAGGTGGAATTAAAACCAGGGCTGGGACAGGATTACTCTGGACTTGCCCATACAGACTCATCACAAATACATATCTATGATAAAACTTGCCGATCCATCATGATGAAGTTTACTGCTGAGCCACCCTGCCACCCGAACACATCAATGTCATCAAGCCCCTTTTAAGAAAAACACAGTCTCCACCCTCTAATATATGGGAGGGCAAGGCATATTTGTTATATGCTTTATCTGGTCCACTACATAGGCCTTTGAAAAGAGGATTAATAGCTTTTGGACCAAATCCACTATTAATTCCACTTGGAAAGGAGATGATGACTTCCTTGTGTTCAAACGAGTGGGAAAAAGGAATCAAGTTAATTCTACTTATGTTTACCCTTTTACACATGAAAGCTTTAGAGCAAGGATTAATGTTTGTATAGAAAACATTAGACTTGTATTTCGGCGCCCCAAATCTGACATGAGGGAGTAGATCATACAACTGCAACGGCAGATGCCGGAGGATTTAGCATAACAGTGCATTCTACATATTGGCATTCTCAGAAGTGTCTCAAATGAATGCATTACTTTTTCCCATCTAGTCCTAAAGAGAACAGAGAGCAATACACCTACAAGATGCGTAAAATATGTTTAGCCAATGCCTTCCAGCCTTCAGGCCAGAGAGACACTCTGCCATTGTTGGTGCATTTGAATCCTTTCTTTTAGCTTGTCAACCCTTTGATTTCTTGACAGACTCCCTTGCTGTATTTTTGCTTCAATGCTTATCACCCCCCTTCCCTCAACCCCTCTTGTATCTGTCTTCTGTCTCATTTTGAATGTGCTTGCAGGCAACAAGTTCTGTCCGCCTGTATTTCATACATACAATATAGGGCTGTTGAGCTTCTGGCAAAAGCTTAAATGTCCTTTTAGTGAGATACGCTGCAGAGAACATAAGACAGTTATCAGTTTTACATTCACTCATTAAACTAAATTTAAATTCACCCTGTGGGTATAAGTGATAAAAAGCAGATATTGATAATTTGACAGTAATGGTCTGAGATTTGACTTTTGTCATTGCTACTTAAATATTCAGAGAATTTGCAGTCCAGTTAGCTATTTTGCAAATTAAAAATATAGATTTGTTGGTGGTCTTCATTTAAAGTGCATAATTCTATAATGTATGAAGAGTTCATTTGTAAAAGCTGACAAATGCCTTTCTTCAAAAAAACTGGCTATCCTGAGTCATTCTTAACACATAGCCCATTCTGAACCCTAAATATGTTTTGTCACTAAAGCTGTCCATTGTCAAGGCATTGTAAGTCCATGTTTTATAGCAGAGAAAGACAAATTCCAGTGCTGTTTTTGACCACAACTCAAAAAGTTCATCCAGAAAATCAGCATACAGTATTCAGGTCGGGTGATGCAACCTGGCTACGATTCTGTTCATCTGGCGATGTGCAGTCTAAAAGGAAATTCCTGCACAACTTTGGTTTAAAGACATCCTTAAAGATGGGTAATTTTAAAGAAACTAAAGAATCTGTGATGTTACCTCCTTTAGTGCATATAAAGAGGAAAACTGAACTGTATTCACATAACCAATGGCGACTGGTGAAAAATAGTCTAGGTGGGGCAGTTTGTACCGTATTCAGTCAGTTTCAGTAACCACCCCAATACACTAACACAAACAGCAGGAAATCAGTGCTTTGTGAAATATTCAGTAATTATTTAACTGGTATTAAAAATCAACAAAATGAAATTTTTCATTAAGTGCTCACAAAATTTGAAAATCTCTAACAATTTGACCTGGAAACATACCTTAAAGACCATTCTTATCTATTAAAGTTAGTCACACCAGCTATTTTGCATGACAGAGGCAACATTAACTGGCCACCGGCCAACCATTAACCGATTACCAAGATGGTGGCGCAAGGAAGTTGTGCAATACTGTTGCAACCCCCTCAGTGCACCTCTAGTGGTCTGGCGGCCCTGGCAAAAAGGTTTGCCCCGGCTATAGGCTGGCCCAAGACTCTGCTTGGGATGATGAATTTATCGCTCTTTAGGCATCCGATTCAAGAATGTGGATTGGCTAAATTTATGTTGCTATGTACATATGTGTCAGCAATTGCCTGTGCTGTTGCACTGGACGATTTTTCTAGCACTCCAGAAAAGATATTGAGAGGGAATGGACATAAAGCAAAATTCCCCAAAACGCAATGATTTTTATTTTATATTATGCATTTTAAATACACACATACAAAATATGTAATTGTTTATTAAAATCAAAAATACTTTCCACGTGGGGGGATGGTGCCCTAGCACCCCCTATTGACCAGCCATGGCTGCACGTAACGTGAATGGAATATTGTAAAACAGTTTTTCCCAGGGGCCTGTATGATGAAGCAGGATTTCTTGCTCAGCTAGATAACTTGTTCAATTTAAGGTAGTCTGATCTAAATGTAAGTGAATGATGACATGATGGTTTTGCAGTCTGGCTGGGATTTTCCAAAGTTTGATCTTGAAAAAGTTTAATATTGCCCATTAGACTGATTTTGTTGCAATTTTCAACACTTTACCTATTTGTTTTATGTTAAAAACGTAACAAACTAATATGCAAACTTATATCCAGTACTCCGGACCCCCCGCGACCCATATGGAATAAGCGGTTATAGAAAATGGATGGATATCCAGTACATGGCTTTGTTTAACTCTGAAACATGAAATGTGGTGTTATCTGAAAAGAGAAAAAATAATTTTGAAAGTTACCTATATTTTTAATCAAAACAATCCAACGGCATTTTGATTGATATTACTTGGAAAGCACAAAACATTTCAAATTTTTTAAAATGGAGATATGTTTTTGAAAATTTACTGTTCAGATATTGAATTAAAGTCTGCATATGCAATTAAAATTAGTAATCATGTCTTCATATAACATTTGTTAAACGTACTGATATATGTCATGTTTTAGAAGCAAATTAAGAAAACATCTTTCCTTTTTCCATGTAAGATTTCAGAACATACAACCATGTGGAATGTCAAAGATCATTGGCATGAAATCTAATACTGTTATCACATTAAATGGCTTTTACATGTTTTAAGGTTTAAACTTAATAAATGGCATCTTCAATATCTGCTTGATGCAGACATCGTGCACTTCTGTTTCTGTAAAAACTGGTGATAATTCGGCTATACACACAGCATTTTTATATACTATATCTGTGTATTTTATTTCTTCTAAATAAAATTTACAAATGTATTTATTTCTATGCACATCTTTAAATACATGCAGCATATGGACAAAAGTATTGGGACATCTGGTCATTAGACCTACATGAACTTTTATGACATCCCATTCCGAATTCATAGGCTCCAATATTGAGTTCTCCCCCTTAT
>JAAGVU020000002.1:23652459-23665590 GCA_011763525.2 Mormyrus iriodes
GGTCATTAGACCTACATGAACTTTTATGACATCCCATTCCGAATTCATAGGCTCCAATATTGAGTTCTCCCCCTTATCAACTATAACAGCTGTCACTCTTCTGGGAAGACTTTCCAGAAGATGTGTCTTTGGGAATTTTCCCCCCATTGATCCAGAAGAGCATTTGTGAGGTCAGGCACTGATGTTGGACATGAAGGCCTGGCTCAATCTCCGTTCTAGTTCATCCCAAAGGTGTTTGATGGGGTTGAGGTCAGGACTCTATGGGCTGAGATTCTGTTCTTCCTAAAAGCTTCCCTTTTGCAACAATACCACAGTTGACTGGAATATCTAGCAGGGAAGAAATTTCACACTTATTTTTTGAGCTCTTCAGAATGACCCATTCTTTCACAAATGTATGTAAACCTGACTGCACAGCTAGGTCCTTTATTTTAACCTCTGGCAGCGAGTATGAATGAAACACCAGAATTGAATGTTTAATTAAGAGCCATGTCCCAATACTTGTCCATATAGTATATATTAGCCTATTCTAAAATGCCTTTTGGTCAAAATTGTTGAACTCGAGTTTAACGAAATTAAGTTCTAGCTCATTTAACATTTGCTTGTTACTTATTTTTCCATTCAACATTATCCCTGAAATTCATTGCATTTGGAAATGCTGTTCACATTACAACAGGTAAGCAGTCCTGTGACAGTAAATAAACATTGTCAGTTGGATATTTACATATGCTTACTGTCATGCCGGCGGGGATGACGGTGAGGCATGACGCAGGTACGGAAGGCAGAGTTCGGTGCAGGGACTTTATTTAACACAGGGAACACAGAGGAACAACATATGACATTAATGACCCAATAGAGAAGCACAGGACTGGGGAAACTTTTATACACAGGAACACAGAGGAATAAACTAGGGGCACCTGTGACTGGTTAACAATAGAGCAGGAACACAAGGTAACGATAATGAGCTACAGGCGTGGCTGATTAGCAGCCCCGCCTGTGGGAAACACAAGGAATACACTGGTAGAGCGGGGCTGGGTGTGACACAGTCTTGCCAGAAATCGTTATTTTCCTTGTATAGAAATGTTTATCTGTTACTGTTTTGGATACATATTTTTATTAAGGATTTCTCAGTTATCGTTGTACCTTGACTTCAGCATTGAGTGCACTTCAAATTTACCAGCTGGTACTGTCTTCATTATTTTATTTCCTCATGAATCTGACCTGGAGAAATAGTTGGAAGATGGATGGGAAAGCTATTCAACAACAAAATATTTACCAAATTACATATAATTATTATTCCTTATACCCGTGCCCAAATTACAATGGACACTACTGTCTGTTCATGATGAAAACTGTCCTTATGAATTCACCCCAATCCATAAGTACTAGATAAAGGAGTTATATAAAGAGAGCAATGAGCCTTGATTAGAATTTGGATTTTCTAGACAAGATGACACTGGCTTCCCTCTGTAACTTTTGTGAACCTGTCTATTGGTAAGATTTACAGATCCAGTTTCCGGTTTTTGTCTGAATGTCATAGAATAATTCGTAGTCTGTCAGAGATCTTCTGCTGGTTTCCATTTCCTGTTTCCCAACTACCGGTTGGATTCCTGGCTCCGCTATCCAGACTGGTTCCCATCTCCTGTGTTCACTAATCCTCTGCATCAATCCTGAGTCCTCCACCTACACATTTTGTTACAGACCTGTCAGACCAGTCAGCAGCCCGAAGTCCCATTAGTCATCATTTTTTCTGCAATGTCTTTTTCAATGGATTCAAGTACCGTCGTGCAAAAAAAAAAAAAAAAAAATGGCAGTTGGGTAGGAGGTCTGGTTTAGGGTGATACCATTTTGTATGTTATTCTTGACAGATACTCAAGTTAATAAAATCAGTTGCACATTTTCTTTTTTTGTTTTTGTTGTTTCTCTGGCTATTCTTTTCGTACGACCCATATAAATATTAAATATCATTACAAAAAATGTGCAAGATGACTGTGATTCGTAGCGGTGAGAAATATGTCATTTTCATATTATTTCAAATAATATGGTGGTAATGGTATTAGTACTTATTTATAGTTTTGTGGACATACAAAAACTTATTAATAATTCAATATGAAGAAAATTAATTTGTTTATTGCTACAGAACACTGCTTATTTTTGTTTTAAGTTAAAGCATTCTATGTAAGGCAGACCACCATACTATAACAGCTTATATATAATCCGGGCTATAAGGATTTCACAATCACTTTTCAGGTGAACAGACTATGCAGTTGCCTAGCAATTTTTTGTGACCACTTTCATTGAAAATTAAAAAAAAAAAACACTGAAACCTAAAGACAGCTGCTTTGAGTTCATCACAAGGAAAAAAAAAAACAGAGTGGGTGTTGTTGAAAGGACTCAGGCATCAATGTGTTGTCGATGCTGAGAGACAAAATATGAGTGCATTTTGTATCATTGATAATTAGGCACAGTTTAATGATCTTGTAATTTGTTTAACAAAGAAACTCGTTCAATTTCTAAATGTATATAATTTATCCACACCCTTAAAATCCTCAGCATATCTAATAGATACAATGGACTGAAGGCTAGAAAATTTGTGTTGAATCAAAAACATGTATTGTTAACTTTTCTTTGCATATGTGATTTGAGGTGTTGTTTTAGTATATGATTAATTTTTAATGCAAGATTATAACAGAAGCTACAATCTCTTCAGCTAAAATAACCTAGTGAAATATATTATGCCCTTAATTCTAATAAGGGCTTCAGATGCAAAATGATGCAAAACAATCTCAAAGCAAAACAGAGGAACTGTATATTTTAAAAGGTGCATGATGTCTTATAAGCGTAAGCCTCAACTTTTTTTTAAGTTTTCCATATATGCAAATATGCCCATATACCTTAGTCTTTGTTTCATCCATGCTCAAACATGATCTGAGTTACCACTCAAATGCAAATTCCCACAGCTTGTGTTTACGTAGAGAATTCAATAGAGGACTATACTTTGCAGCACTGCTTTAAGAACCACATTACTAATACAGTTTGTTTTCAAAGTCAAGTCAAAGTCAAAATGAACTTTATTGTCATCTCACCTTTTACCAGTATACAGAGAAACAAAATTGCGATGTTCTGGGTCCACAGTATACACATAATGCAAATAGAACAAGACACTGCACAGACAGTCAGGGCAGTGCTGGTGTAATATGTAATATGCCAGTACAATTAACTACCATAAAATGCACATACCTGAGTAGACAGTACAATAGCAACATGGATTTGTAGCTTATGGAAATATTTATATTCAGTGATGAGGAGATGAAAAACAGTCCTTTGGATAAAGTGCAAAATAGTATTTTGGATAAAGTGGCCATGCATGAGTATAAGCGTGGTTATAAGGGGCTTGTGATCTAGGGTCTAAGCAGCGTGGTGCCGTGTAGCCTGACAGCCGGAGGGTAAAAACTATTCTGCAAACTGGCAGATCTAGCTCTGATGCCACAATACCTCCTCTTAGATGACAGAAGTGTGAAAAGTTCATGTGAGGCGTGGGAGGGTTCCAGCACAATGCTGCAGGCCTTGCGGACATCATGTTTGCAGAATGTTTCTTCTAGTTAGCTAGGAGGCACCCCATTATGCTCATTACTGCCCTCACTAGCCTCTGCAGGCACTTGCAGTCAGACATGTTGCAGTTGCCATACCAGGTAGTAATGCAGCTGGTCTGAGCACTCTTGATGGTCCCTCTGTAGAACTTGGTAAGCATGGCTGAAGGGAGGCTTCCCCGTTTCAGTCGCCTCAGGAAGTATACTTTCTGCTGGGCATTCTTCGTTTGGGAGGTGATGTTGTTGGTCCAGGTTAAGTCTTCAGCTATGTGCACACTGAGGAACTTAGTGCTCTTTACAGTATAATCTCAACAGCTGAGCCATTGATGTTGAGAGGGGTGTGGTCAGGACGCGTCTTTCTGAATCCAACTATTATCTGTATAGTCTTGTCAACATTGAAGGATAGGTTGTTGTCTCTACACCAAATGGACAGCTGTTCCACCTACTTTTTATATGTCAAATCGTAATCCCTACTTATCATTTGTATCATCTGCAAACTTGATGATATGGTTGGAGCTGCGTATGGCTGTGCAGTCCTTAATCAGCCTTGTGGAGCTCCGGTGCTCAGAGTGATGGACTTGGAGTGTTGCAGTCAATGCATACTGACTAAGGTCTCTCTGTCAAGAAATCTAAGATACAGTGAGGTGTTCCTCCCTAACCCACTCAGTTTCACAATCAGCTTTTGTCTGACGTGTATCTCTTTTATCCAGATGTTTCAGGGAGAGGTGAAGGGCAGAGGATTCGGTGTCTTCTGTAGACTTGTTGAGCTGGTATGCAAATTGCAGAGGGCCCTCAGCTGGTAAAACTTTTATTTTATTTTTTTTTATGTGTGCCACGACTACCTTTTGACTTCATAATAATGGAAGTGAGTGCCACAAGCCAGCAGTCATTCATGTGCATTACTAATGATTTCTTTGGGACTGGGATGATCGCGGTGGATTTGAAGCACAGCTGGATGGTCGACTGGCTTAAGGATGTGTTTAAGATTTCTTCCAGGACATCAGCCAGTTGGTCGGAGCATTCCCTGAGCACACGGCCACGAATCCTGTCAGGTCACACAGCTTTACGTGCGTTGACTCTAGATTGAGTTCTCCTTACATCAGCTGTGGGTAGACAGAGTACCTGTTTATTGGACGGGGTTGTAGTTTCCCTCACAGATTCTTTGTTCTGTGCCTCACACTGTGTGAAGAAGTAATTTACCTTGTCTGGAAGGGAGGCATTACCATCATTGCTTTGTAGAGTGGGCTTATAGCCCATAATGGCCTGAATGCCCCACTACATGCATCGTGTATCTCTGGTGTTTTGGAAGTGCTCATTGATTCCCAGTGCATATGCTCACTTTGCTTTTCTTACAGCGTGGGAAAGGTTGGCTCTTACTGCCCTGAGGGCTGCCTTGTCTTCAGATCTGAAGGCTGCATTTCTGATCTTGAGCAATCCACACACCTCACTCGTCAGCCTTGGATTTTAGTTGGCTCTCACAGTGACAACCTTGGAGAAAGTAGCATCCTTTATGGACTTGCGGATGTAACCAGTCACAGATTATGTGTACTCCTCCAGGTAAGTGGAATCACCATGTGTAGCACCCGCTTTCAAAATGTCCTAATCTGTTGATGCAAGGCAGTTTTGGAGAGCTGAAACAGCACCATCCAGCTACACTCTGAGGTTCTTGCGGAGTGGTTTAGTTTGTTTAAACAGGGCTTTGTACACAGGAACCATGAATACAGTGATATGGTCTGAATAGCCAAGGTGGGGGCGGGGGACGGCCTTGTAATCCTCACCAACATTTGTGTAAACTTTGTACAGGCAGTTTCCCCCTCTAGTAACAAAGATCATGTGCTGGGAGAATTTTGAAAAAAACTGACTTCAGATAGGAATGATTGACATCTCCAGCAACAATGAGAAATACCTCTGGATGTGGTCTGCAGTTTGTTTATAGCGTTGTACAGTTCGGTTAGTGCCTGGTTTGCGTTAGTGCAAGACAGTAGGTACATAGCCACCACCAACAGTTATACTCTCTCGGCAGTTAATAAGGCAGAAAGAACATCTGACAGATAAAACCTGAATCAGTGGGGAACAGTGACGTGTGATTGTGGTAGCATTCGTGCACTAGTCTCTGTTAACATAAACACATAATCCTCCACTGTGGGTCTTGCTGGACAATGAGGCCTCTTTGTCTTTTCGGAAGGCAGTCAGTTCATCCGGCTGGATGGCCGAGTCTGCGATTTTGTCCTGTAGCTCAGTCTCAGTGGAAATAAAGACACAGCAGTCGCTCGTTTCCCACTGGCTAGCTCGCTGCAGCCTTATGTAGCCTACCTCGTTGTCCGGCGACCGAATGTAAGTATTGCTGGTCTGGTGGGGTTAGCCTTTATCCTTCATCTAACACCACCATGCGTTCCTCAATTCTGCTTCCACTCGCGGCACTTGCACTTCAACCACGTCTCTATATACACCCATCAAAACAAACCAAGGGTATGGAGCGTTTATGTCCAGCTGCTCATCTGAGAGCTTTGCGCAATTAAAAAATGTCCTAATTCCGAGCAACGTCTGCTGCCCCTAGATGTAGTTCTGTGCATTACTTCTTTTAGTAGAGAGAAAGGTCTGAGAGCCGGAGCCTGCATGGACGCCACCATCTTTTTGTTGTTTTATGTAAGTAGTTTAGTATTAGAGAAGTGAAACGGATATATATATTTCTTGACATGGGCAAAATTTTGTTGTGGCTGTGAGTTGGCTGGAGTGCTGGAGAGCTCAAAGACCCTCTCAGGTCGCTTAAATTAATATTTTGGGAAAATTCTGGTTTCCCAATAAATTACACCAACACCGGAGAGAGAGTAGTCGACAAGGCCAAGGCTGTCGGTTCTGTTATGCCAAACTCAGATATGCTGCTGGAAACACATCCAACATGCTAACTGATGTGAGTGTGTGTGCAACCGGAGAAAGACAGAAACAGCCTCTGCTGGTTAGTCTCCCCATGGCATTTGAGGAGCCTTTGCTAGGAAATTCTCATTATGTAAAGAATAACTCTGGCAATAGATATACAACAGTAATAGAGAGCACAGGATTTAGTTCATTATTGGTGATGATCAATTCATGAACAAATCATTCTTTTATACTGGTTCTTCTCAGTGAATCGGTCGAACTGTTTCTTAAACCTAAAAGAATCAAACTTTTTGTAGATCCATGCATTGTACAGGTCAAAGTCATAGATTTTAAAAATCTAAGAACAACTGAGAAATCAACTTTTAAAAAGACAGAAAGCAACATTTTTTAATTCATTTATATTTGCTTTTCATACACTACCTATAGCAATGTTGCATTTAGTGCCCCTCCCCATACTGTAATCCGTTGTGATTATGCTGTGTATATACCCGGCTGTGGCTTACTGACTCCCAATTCTTGACAATCGGCAAGTTAGCAAGTTTGGCATGTCCGGTTGAAGTGGTTCACTGACTCTCTGAGTAGTTTGGCAATCGGCAAAGTGGGCAAGTTTGGCACGTTCAGTTGAAGTGGTTACTCAGCAATTCCCATGAGATTCATAAGACCTGAAAGTTATGCGCTTACTGCAATATGTTTATTTGCGCTTTGCATGTGGGTCTGCCGCATGGAAAATATTCTGCGTCCTCTATTGTTGTGGCGCGACAGAACGAACATAGTGGCGTCATGGTTTTAAGTTTGTAATAGATTGTTCCCACCAGCGTGTTGGATTTGGTTTTTGCCCAGACATCGTTTAAAGTATATTGCCACCTTTATAAGTATCAAGATCTAAGTCACAATTTATTTAGAGTTTCCACCAGTATGACTCTGTCATTAGAGGCGGTGATGGCTTTCACCACAGTAATGAATAAAACACTGCCTCGTGGTTCCATCCAAACATTTTGTATATACACTTGTCCTATGCAGGGTCACAGAGGCAAGGCAGGGATTATTCAGGACCAACCCATCGCTGGGCACGCACATCATTCACGGAAATACATTCACTCCTATGGACAATTTATGATCTATTAGTTTTGCTTGTCTGTTTGCTTGTTTTTCTGAGGAAAATTTACATCAGAAGTAACATATTTACAAAAATGTCTGATAAATCAGGCAAATATGATCTACGTGTGTATTTTCTAACAGTGCAATATATGTATTAGGAATATATCATTACAAAAAAAGAATCCATTGTGATAATTTTTCAATCCCTGGAAGAAATTATTTGGAATAATATCCCCATACGTTGAATTATGATTCATTAATGTCATGAGTTACTTAACAAATATTAACTTTTTGCTGGGAACTTGCTTTTCGTGGCTGACAGAAAAAAATAGTTTGTCATAAAGTGGCTCTGAATTCTGAAATTGCAATGTTTTAGACAATATTAATGTATAATGCAACTAATTATTTTAGTGATATAATGAAACATTTACTCAGGCACTTTGAAGTTTCTACACCCATGACCCTGAGAAGTATTTTCATGAGTTATTTTCTGCTGAATATGAGGAGAAGATAAAAAAGACTGAAAACATGTTCAATGTCTTTCTATATCAATAATATTACTTAAGTTTTCTTAACACTGTATCTTATTTTGACATTTATTTTTGATTTCATGATGAAAGAAAACTAACTAATAAGAATTTAACATTGATTGTAACAGGAAAAGACATTCCATAGTAGGGATGATCCATAACATATATATTTTTTGTTTTGATTTTTAAATGTACTTTTCCATAAATAAACAAAATTTTGAAATGTTTATATATTTTATTAACAAGTTACCTTTTAACCTTCTAGAATTATATGACAGAAATGGCAGGCGAGATTTGAGTTGGAGAAGACTTAAGTATCCCTATGACCTTTATTTTGTAGCTTTATTAAATTTATTTTAATGCTGCATAGTGCTTGATTTACAAAGCTTCATGGAAGTGGTGAATGGCAATTGGCCCGATCGATGAATGCAATCAAGATGAGCTGACATTTATTAGAGCAAACATTGCAAATGTGCAGCGTAATTTTAAACAGGTGATGGAGACCTGGAAAAAATGCATTAAGCTCTGCATTTGTTTATACAAGCATTTACCAATTTGAGTGAAGCCAATGAAAAAATCAATATGCAGGAAAATGTTTTCTCTTGTGGTCCAAAACATGAGGCTACATGAAATCACATCTCTCAGTTGGCTGTAGTGTGTAATTCTGTGCCCTGTGTTGTATTGGTGTCCTGTCTAGGTTTTGCTCTATTGCTATGGATGAGATTGTATCTTGAGAGGATAAAATGTGTTTCACACGATTGGATCAATCAAAAAAACGTAAAAGTTAAAAAAAAGAAAAAACAAAGTTTAACCACCCCTCAATATTGATCAGGATATGAGTTTAGAAGAGGAAATGATTGAGGGTTGGATGGATGGGTGTAATTTACAGACACATAAAATTAAATGATTAATTGCAAAATACATTCAAGCAGCTTCAAATTTAAAATAAAAAATGCCATTTCTCCTCTTATGTTTCTTTGCTTTCAGAGAAGTTATCAAAACGACATTGCAGACACACAATTGCAGTTCATCTCTAATAACATGTTGGTGCAAAGGAAAGCAATTTTATTCCAGCCTATGCTGGTCCATTCATAGGAGTGCAATAAGCCATCATCATTCCATAAACTAAGCAAGAGTCAGAAAATTCACCAGAAATTCACCTGGATTGCCTCAGGGGTTCACCTACAATTGAATCTGCCACTTTGGAAAATTGCATACGTGATTTGATAGCCTTTGGCTGTGCTATTTGGGGATGACTGTGCATGCCCGATGATGACAAATTACAGTATGCTCCTAAAAAAGAACTATTGGAGGAGCAGTAAAAGCTGTATTTAGTTGAAATACACTAAGGTGTTTTCTACAAAACCATCTTCATGGCATCGCGTGATCTGAGATTAACACATTCTCCACAAACAACAAATCTAAAACTGGATTATTCTTTTGAAGTAAACATTTAAACAGCGGAAAAATAGAAAATAAGCATAAAATATGAAATAGGAAAACTGTATTTTTTCCAGGAAGTTGTTCCCTATTGCCTCACAAATGATATAATTTATATTTTATAATATTTAAACAGTTCCTAAAGAACAGATATTCTTAAATTTCAGATAGATGGCAGTTACCACTGGAGACAGATGCAAAATTTAGGTATTTCCAAATGCTAGAATAGCTAATTAAGATTAAGCAAAAGCAATCATAAGAGATGACATGAAAAACGAAAAACCCATTAGCGACGTGTAATGGGCACAAAGACAGCAGAAGGCTTCATAACATATTAATTGAGAAATTTCAGTTCTGACCAGATATGTAGGTTTACGTCCCAGTAAGGATCCTGTGGCTATATCATTAACCTGAACGCGATCAGTGTTCAGTTCTTTTTAACTGTAAATTTGGTAATGACTTTACCTAAAAGATGTCACTGATCTGATAGCTAATATAGATATTATTATTGTTATTATTAAACTAATCAGCACATAATATTCATTTCTATTAGGTCCACCTCTAGTCAAGAAACATATAGCCAAACCCAATCAGTTCCTGCTCCACCTTCCCTGAATACTAAAGCACACCTATAACTTACCAGTTTGATTAATTGGCATGGTATGAAAGCAGCTGGTTGTGAAATATTGAGCAATCCATCATACTGAGCATTTGTTTCATAATTTGGTATCTGTATATGACTACTGCTTACTTTACTGGTTTTCAAGGATGCCCCATTTGATGACGAAGGGCTCATGCTCCTCGGCGGCATATACTGTAGATGTCCGGTGGAGGTGAGCATCACTGGAAGGTGATTTCAGTGTTATCATTCCATGGACATTGGTGTGCTGGTCTTTCCAGGTGAGAGGGGGAGGCTAGAGAGCATAAGTCGAAGACAAAGGCCTTTAACTGGTTCTTAGTGATAGGGCAAGGGAAATCCCAGTTGAAATCAACCTTCCTCTTTTGACAGAGGAGCAGACCCTGCCCAGTTAGGAATACGGTCAGTTCCAAATGGTGTGAGGCAGGGTTGGCCATGTACCAGTACTGCCACCAGAAAGCTCACCACACAGTAGCTGACGTGGTGAAGGGTCAGGAGAGAATTCACCAATTAGATATAGGGGATGTTTAGGAGTCCAGATTTGAAAGGGCTACAGTGGGCAATTTTTAGCTAGGACATCGAGGTACCACCCCTACTCCTTCGAAAGATGTCCAGGGATCTTTTATGACCTCATAGAGTCAGGACCTTGGTTTTATATCTCATCTGAAGGACAGCACCATTTTTACAGTATGGTATTCCTGTCACTGCACTGGGGCATTGGGATCCACACTGACCACAGGATGGGCTAACCTGTTGGCCACACAAACAACTCTTCCAGCAGCTACCCAGCTTTCCTTGTTGGTCATCCATCCAAGTAGTGGTTAGGTCCAAACCTGCTTATCTTCAAGTAGATTATGTAGTCTGAACTGCAGGTGGTACGGATGATGGCTGACATATGAATATATATGCACATATGAATATATATATCAGTAAGTCAAAGTATATCAGTAAGTTTTTTTTTACTGAATTCTGACAGGTCAGTATATATAACCGACTGAAAACATTCAGTTTATATTTTATTGATCCTAGGATGATGCAATACACTGTACATTGGAGAATCTTGGATTAATTATTAAAGGAGACTGAATATGCACACAGTGTTGATTGCAGAAATCTTAGGAAGAAAATTTAAGGCTATTTATCTGAATAGAGTATATTTGAATTTTGCTCAGAAAAAAAATCGTATTTTTCATTAGGACACAGGGAAATCAACACTCACAATAAAAAAAAAACAATCGTTTCTTTTGCCCTCCAAAAAGTTACCCAGAGAGTTACTGATATCTTGTTGGATAGTGACATGAACATCAATTTGGGTCTCAAACTTCTCAGGGACACCATCTCCAATTCCATGCATTCATTATATTTCACCACCAGGTCAATTAATTAATTAAATCAATCAATCAATCAATTATTTAATTGAGGTCTCTTCAATGTGAGGAATTATCAATTAATATCCAGTCTCGGAGTGTTCAGTACCCCTACTTTCTCCCAAGAGCTTGATTATCCTCCTGTCTGATTCTGTGTGCTTAATCTTTCCATTACCCAGTCCCATAAGTATGTGCCCCACTTCTTCTCTTGGAATGAGCGTGTGTCTTGCTTCTTCTGTGTCTGCACGTATGCCTGCCTTATTCTGCACACCCTGCTTGTGTTTTTGACTACATCCCTTGCGTAGCTCATTGGTTTCCCGTCTGCTCCGCATCTGCATCCCTCTGTTCCAATGGGGTTTGTTACACTGGGGTGATTTTAGGAGAGGTCTTCACAATACTGATATACATATCAGTACATATACATACATGCATGATATTTAACAGCTGTTCTTATTTGTGTTTGCTTGTATGTAGCAGCCAGTTTTTGACATCATGCACATTTTCACAATTCAAGGAGTTCAAATGCAGGGAAAACTGACATCCAGCTTAGCATCAATGCTGGTGATTCCATGGGGGCCTGCTTGTTATATATCATCAACAAGGTAATGATCTTTAATTTGCATGTTCCCTATTTGTTTCTGTTTCATGATTATTCTGCCACTCTATGTTCTTAATTCTTTTATAAATGGCTTGGGTGTCAATAGCACAGGTCAACTCTACTTACCCCCGTTTTACTTGCCATCTGTATGATCAAGAATGACAATTCAGAGATTCTTCCTAGTAACAGGACTGCATGTAACAGAAGGCAAGATCCCTGGAAAGTATGATGTCACTACCTAGTAACTGTGTGTACCATTATATTTACTTCAAAAGAATCTAATTTAAAATTTATGTTTTGAATTTATTTTGCTTTGTTTTTAGTCACACCTGACCATCCTTAAGAACTGGAATAATACAAAGGTTATAAGACAATGATTTCTGGCAGCCTTTGTATGAAGTTCTGCAGTCATTTTGACTAGATATGACTGGTTTCTCCTAGTTGGCATAAAATACCCCACAAAATAGGGTATAAACATATTAATTAACTGTATCCATATATTAATTGTCCAAATTTATTGTTATATCGATAACACTATGATACCATGACTCCACTCATTATCCAAAATAGAGGCTACCCATCGCCATGAGGTACAGGGGGTTGTGACAGGGCTGCCTGTGCTAAATGCTGTTTGCATCACATATTCTTAGATGTAGTAAACAAAGCGAAAGGTTTTTATGACTGTTTGTCTCATTTTTTCTTTTGTCGTGTTTATGTTTATTTCACTTTTGGTGTTTATACACACACACACACACACACACACACACACACACACCATAGCTATAAGAGATCCATCTACCTTTATTGAGGGGTGAGGTTAGGACACATTTAGCATTGAGCTTCACCGACTCAGTGACAGAGAATGTTAAACTTTATGAGGTATTGCAAAAAAGTCTAAGGAAGTGACAAGAGACTGTAAAGGACATACACCATCATGCCATTTATTATATATATATATATATATATATATATATATATATATATATATATATATATA
>JAAGVU020000002.1:23704726-23732227 GCA_011763525.2 Mormyrus iriodes
ATATATATATATATATACAAATTTATATTATAAACATATACACACACGCGCGCGCAATGTTTGGAGAACAAGACCACATCATTATATAGGTAGCATATTCTAGGTATATCATAGCCGTATTTGCCGATTATGATTTTGTTAGTTTTGTTCTCAGAACAATGATCTGGGCATTTGAAAAAAAGGGATAAAGTCGCAATGTACATGCCAACTAAATGCTAGTTAAGTAGTTATCAATTCCGACAGCAAGCGAAACAGACAATGTTATAATAAGTGCATTGTCTCTAAGTTAAGTATATGAATTGTACTGCGCTGTTTTCTTCTTGAATGTATCAGTAACGCGGAAAGATCTGTAAAGTAATGTTTGGTGTTTGAACACACAAGTGTTGTACATAAACATTTCTATACAAGTGATCTAGATTGTTTCTATTAATGTGCAATATGCGGTTTAAAAAAGTATACAGTACTGGTTGAATTTCAGGAATTTCAGATGTCCTCGCATAACCGCGCTACATGAAAGGCTCCAGGCAGTGTTGGCGCCTCTTGGGCTGTAGATGCAACATTTTATAATGGAGAATTACTGAAAATGTTCTGAAGTTAAAAAGCAGTTGAAAATAAGTAAATAAGCAAACAAACAAATATAGAAATATTATATCTAAATCTCAGTTGACATATTATGTATTATGAATTCTGAAATAAATAGTTACAGTAAAGGATGTTTGCTGAATTTTACAGTTATAGTAGAAATGATTTTGACAGATATAAACTTGTTCCTGCAGTTAGATCCAATTGAATAGGCACATATCTTCCTCAGTACAGGTGTGCCAGAAATTCAGACTGACACTTGGCATTTCAACTTAGATAGTAAGATGATTTATATATGGCTTTACTGCCGATTGTTGCATATTATAGTTATGTATCATAATTCTCTCCAATATCAGAAGAATTTTTATACAAGTTTGTCTACAAGAGAAAACTGTAGAAATGGAGTAATATTTGGTTCTGTTATTGATAATATGGCATGCTGACTTAGTAGCAGGTTGCAAGTGATTAGTGTTGCAACATAAACAACAAAATATAGTTTTACATATTTTTGAATATGTAAATGGGATGCAAATTTAAACAGACTGGTTAAATTCATGAAGAAGTTCAGCAGTTAAAATGTAACTCTCTACTTGGGTGACATTGAAATTGTTTATCTGTCTTTTGTTGTGGCAAAGACGATTTATTTGAGCGATTCATAATGTATTCTTAAACAACAAATAGTACTCCTTTTTATTCTTGTTAATTTTCTTCTTCTTTTTCTAAGACGCCTTCTTCCTATGTCTATAATATAACTGGAACGTTTAAATTCTCAAAATCACACATACCTTTTCATGCATGTTTTTAAGCATCATATCCACTGCTACTGCAATGAAAGAAAAAGGGAGAACCAAATTTTGGCGTGTTGGTATATATGACTTGTGAATTTTGTGTCATCTCCTGTGTCAGTTTTTCGTAATTTAAGTGTGCTCTAAAATTTAACCAATAAATAGTTTGGCCTTGATGTGTTCAGTTTAAATATTGATTTTTCAAAAAAAATTAATTGCTATTTAGTATTAATTTAGACACCACAGAATTTGTTTTTTTATGTCTAGCAGTATTTTTCTTTCTACAATTATTTTGCGTTTTCTGGTCCTAACAAGAGGTGACCAATTTGGGCATTTTTCTTAAGGACATATCCCACGTATAATTTTGGGTTACCTATTGTTGTTGCCCTTTACTGCCCTCTACAGGTAGTTCAGATAATGAAACTATTACTATGATATTTGCACTCAGTCTACCTTATGTTCATGCTGTGTCTGTATAAATATTTTAAAATCTTCTACATAAATAGGGCTTTCTATTTGGCTGTAAATTGCAAATACTAACACACATCAAATTATCAATTAAATTTCATCAACTACTACTCTTTTATGAATGAGAGATATTACACTTCACAGTTATTCCAAGAATTTTGAATTACTTGGACATTACAGAAATAAATGAGGACCATTTCCCTATATAGATTTTTCTTATCAAATTTTAGTTATGAAAAATGATATAATTTCCCAAGTCATGTTTTACATTCATAATTTATTCAAAATGGTTGAAGTAATTTCTAGATAATAATGCACCAAATTGCATATGATTTATATTAAAACTTCATTTGACCTGTGATGGGCTAGTGTCTTGTCATGGGTTATTCCCTGCCATACGTCTGTTGTTTCTGGGATGGGCTGTGGACCCCCTGTGACCCAGCACAGGACACGCTGGTATGGAAAATGTATGAATGAATGAAACCCATTAATGTGTTTACATTTTAAATAGGATCAATTTTATATTATGGGACTCTGTAATAAATATTTTGGGCATGTAATGTAGAAATTGAAAGATAATGGCATTATTTCTAGGTTACACTGTCCTATATCCCTTTCTTCACCCATGAGGTGAATTGCGGTGGTGTCATTGCCTATAGAAGCCATTCAATATTAAATTCAATATTAGAGCATTGAGAAGAATTAACCATTATTCTCCTGTGGCAGTGTGATAAAGAACCAGAAAGGTTGTAGATACTGGGGAGGAAGTAATGGATCACTTCCTTTGGCCTCTATGTCAGGATGCCAAGGATCCCAGCGGCTCCTTTCATTGTCAAACATACTAAGAGAGCCCCACATCAGACATCCTGTCACTTCCTAGAACCTTGCGATTCACGTTTGTGTTAAAGTTAAATGTTCTTTCTTGGTTAATTGCTTTGTCAGTCTGTGGATCACTCATAATAGATTACACTGCATCCCTATCTGGCCAAGCATTATTGGAAGGCTTTTGTTAGTTCTTGTCAATGCAGAATAACTAAATGTTCTTCGCGATCACTTTGCAATCACTGCAAAAGGGAAGGGAGGAGGCTCAGGAAGATGTATGTTGTATATTGTAAAAATTACATGGTCTTTGGGGGGTGGGAAATAGATCCCTTTTTTATACCACAGACTAACTTAATAGTAATATATTATATTAGCTTACCTATTTGTTTTAATCCCTAATATATTTAGATACATTTTTATTACTAAATCAAAATAATAATAAAAAAAATGCTAGATAATTACCCAAAACCCACTCCTCCAAAAATGTAATGATGGGAACATTTTAACAAATATATTTACTATTTAAATTAACAATTAACAATCGCATGGCATTTTATGGGGCCTAAAGTACTCAAAGTTTGCTCATGTATTGTTATCCTAGTCACTATTTCAGGGTGGATGAATTCGAGGTATCAAACAAATGTTGAATTTTGTGCGAGAGGTTGTGGATGGTTTAGCCTATAGTAACCAAGCTGACAAAAGTAATCTACTGGTTAGATTGAATTGTACTCTTCCTTGAAAAAAGCGAGATTTAAAAATATCACTCAATTGCAGGTGGAGGCATAAAGCAATGTGATGTGATCTTAAGCCAAGTGTATATCCATGGATTCTCAAAATGGATGAAGTTCATTTTGCTGATCCTCCTCCATACATGTTGAATGCCTTGTTCAGCCTTCGAGGTTAGAAGTTAAGACCTGGAATGACTATTGGACTGCTGTCCTATCAGAGCCTGAACTGGGTTTTATATTTTGGATTCCTTTGTATAAATATACTCTGAAAATAAACATGAATCATATCATAAACTCAAGTCTTTTCAAAGGACATCATGACAGACTGTGTAAACAGTGTAGAGAGTAGCTTACACATAAATCAATGTCATGTATATAACTTTGTTCACAGTCCTCCCTCCCAACAGGCCTATAATGAGTCTCCATTGAGTTTTTCACAGAGTAAAAAGAACATACACACAAACACAAGATTATACTTTGACCAGTCTTATGTATAAAGCAGGATGTATCATCTTTTAAAAGTTGAATAACTTGTTCATCTCTCTCATGGTAGTAAACATCTTAGCAAAAAAAAACTGTAGTGTAAATGCAGACTTATGATGTATTCCCAGAAGAGTGGCTGTCAGGTGGACATTTCTTTCCATAAAGCTGCAAAAAAATTAACCAAAGGAGTACACAAGGGTATACATTACATGAGGAGGACTCTACAGTGCATGACCTACTTCTGGAAAATTCACATGGCTTGTGCAAAAATAATCAGGATGCACTATGATTACAAAATAATGGATGGCATTGAATTATGAGAAGATCTCAGTAGTGTGGAATGCGGTTTATTTTCTGACATGTACATGGTGATGAATGTAGCCCTACTGAGGGCAATTCAAAAGCAGTGTCTAGATGGGAAGCAGCATTCTGTGAGCTGGAATTTGCAGAGGAATGTTATATAGTCTGCTGACCACCACTTGTTTACTGTTTGGCAACTGCCCAAAGAGTCCTGAGGCCAACATCCCTGAGGCCATGGTTCCAACAGTTGCAGACTCTTGTGGTTCTTTAATGAGGTGGATTGTCTGTGTTGAGACTTTCTAATAAAATTGTGAGTGATATAGCATGGTATGCTGCCATAGGCGCAGCTGCATTCCTGTTTGCAATACTTTTGCTGTGCTGGGAGAAAGAGTCTCAGGACCAGCAGTATTTTCACCTAGGGGGCTTTGTTTTTAGGCAGCATGGTGAACACAAAGATAATAATACCTATCATGAAATGTTTATTATGTCTTAGTCTCATTTAGGGCTGGGTACCGACTTGTGGTACTTTTGTGGTACCGACCGAAATGTTCTGATTAAATTTCCATAAAATGTCTAAGAAATCAAAACTGTGGCTCCACAGGGTTCCAGACTGCAACCATTTAGTCACATTTTGCGACCATTTTTGGGAGACAGTGTGACAAACTTTTATAAGTAGGTGCACCTGTGCAATTTGCAAATATGCCCCTCATTTATGCCCAGATATGCCTCTTATATAATGGTTGACCGCATTGTCGTATATCATGTGAAACACCCAGAGAGAGCGAGAATTGGTGTGTATGTGTATGCACGTGTGTGTGAGCAAGATCATCGGAACTCGGTCCCATTGCAGTTCCTCAGAGACACTGCTGTGGCACTTACAGTGATTACTTGCTGATTGCTTGATCACAAGCACCAGCGCTAACATAGAAGTTACCTGAAAGTAAAGGTTAAAGAGAGACGGAGCAGATGGAATTATTTTTGTACTTCAGTACGCAGGGCTGGGCACTGTCCAAAATTTTTCGATACCAGTCCCAGAGCAATACATTGATTTCGATACCGGTTCCTGAGCAATACTTTTTTTGATACCAATTTGTTTTTAAAACAATTCCAACAACAACAAAAATGCATTAAACATTGCAACACAAATCCTTTATTTGAATAAATAATTTTGTTAGTTATTGGTTAGTTACTGGGGGATCTATTGCGATCATAACAGGACACCGCCTTCTATTTATATTTTACTTATACTACCTGCCACATGTTTATAATTCATAAATAAATCTCACCAGCAGATTGATCTTTCATTTTTCACACAATAAAAAATGTTATAATGTTATTCTGCTAATAAGCACTGGCACATTTCACTGCTGGTACGGGCAATATATGGGGACGCAAGCAAAAAGGTATTCAATCTTATTGAGGTACAAAAATTAATAATAATTTCGTCTGCTCTGTCTTTTTTTTTTAATTTCCACGTAACTTCCATGTTAGCACCGGTGCTTGTGGCCAACAAATCAGCAAATAATCACTGTAAGCGCCTTCTCAGGTGCCAGTTGTGAAGCATACATGGCAGCGCTTATTAGCAGGATAACGTTACTTAGTTTTTTATTTATGAATTATAAACATGTCCCAGGTCATATAAGTAAAATATAAATAAAAGGCTGTATTCCGTTATGAACGCTATTGATCCTCACAGTAACTAACCAATAACTAACAAAATGACTTGTTTAAATAAAAGATTTGTGCTGTAATGTTTAATGTATTGTTGTTGTTGTTGTTGTTGAAATTGATTTAAAATCATATTGGTATTAAAAAAAGTATTGTTCAGTAATTGTTATTGAAATTAAGGTTTTGTTATGGTACTGGTCTTGAAAAATTTTGAATGATGCCCAGCCTTAGTCACATTTAGTAGACAAGAGTTAATGCCTTTAAATGTTTTCAAACATTTGAGCATGACTATAAGTACTAGGGGTATAGCAATTCATTGATATATCAAAGCAATCTAGAGACTCACCTTAGAGAGCAGAGATAAATTCATTACAGTACATTTTATGTAATTTAGTACACCTGTGTTACTACATCTCCAGAGAGTAAGCTATACACATCTAGAAATATTTTTTTGTATAAGTATAAATACAAGACAAAATGTTTCTTGTGCAGACATTTTTTCTGTTTTTGAGACATAGTTTTTTCAACATGCTGTGTTGTTAAAATGAAAAATGTAACATTCATTGTGAAGTTTTTTTTTCAGTTGAAATATATTTCACTAAAATCAGTTCAAGTTTCACTGTATGGAAAATATTGATCATGTAGTATTGAATTATTACTGCCGTAACATGTCAGATATCGCTAGATATTGAATTGCTGTCTTGAAAAAGTAAATTGTATCATGGCAAAGCTTACAATTTGCATCCCTAAGAAGTACAGTCATATGTGTAGTGGAGACAATGGATTTGTCTGGCCTTACAGTTAGATCAACAAGGATGTAGGTAATCATTTTATAGTTATCCATACAGTTTTGTTTGTAGAGTTTTCATTTCCTTCCTTTACCCCATTTTGACTAATAAACTAAATTAATTGAAATAGCAAGAACTCATGTATATACTTTAATCTGAAGACTGATGCAGCCTTAAGCTTTTTGTGAAAACAATAATGATGTGGGGCTCTGGAAACAGCAAGGCGTCTAACCTGCCAGTTTTACAGTGACCTACTTGAGCTTTTGCTGCTTACTGGGGAATTCAGCCCTTCAGCCATTTTTATTTATATTCTGCTTGAATTGGATTTGTGTTGTTATCAAACAAATTGGCATTGGGGACCAAAGCACTGTTTTACAAATCATGTTGGATGTGCTAAAACCCACAGGCTCTTTGTCCACAATCCATCATGTTACTGATTGGATGAAATGGTTGTCCTATGTCTGAACTGTGAGTTATTTTCCATTAGGGTCTTTTCAGCAGGTTTCATCTGACATCGCTAATTACAAAAAATGCACAGGCTATTATTTAAGAGGGAGGAAGAGGGTGTCCGCTTTGATATTTGTTGCAATTTCTTGACCTCATACGTAAACCTTTAATGGATGGTAACCTATAGTGTGTAAAATAATCTACTTTGTTTCTGAACATCATTGCATACTGTTAAATTAATTTGATCAAGAAATGTATTTTGGTCTATGTACAGATTTCCAACATGTTTCGTAATTGAATAAAATATTTATTTCCATACACAAGTTCATTGTCAAGTCAGTGGCTGTTTTAACAAACAGGCACTGCAGATTTTATTGATACATAACGCATATTGAGCAAAATACAGTTGCTGTATAAAAAAACAAAAAATGTAATGTAATGTAAAATGTAGCAATTTTACCCAATAGACTATATTTTTATAATCATACGGCAAATTCTAAATCCCTCCGTACAAGAGTCTACTGAAAGATGATATATGTACAGATACAAATAATCAAACACAATGAGAAGGATACAGAAATCAGCGTCATCATTTAATGCATATTCAAAGGCATCATATGATAGCACTGAAATTATCATTCACTAATTTGACTATAAGTGTAGGATTGAACTTTCCTGTCACATTGCCGCCAAATACCTAACTTAATGCAGAATGGTTGTTAACAGATATCTCACTCTACAAATAATGAAATAATGAATGAATGACATTGGGAAAGTTAAGTTTTCATGTGTGTGACATTTAGATTTGCAGGAGAAGGTAGACTGTGTAGTGGCAGTGTGTTGCATAACTCCAGCTGGCTGGGATGATGACCATATTATAATATATAATTATAAGTGTGAAGCTATACATGGGCACGGTTGAAATTCTGCATATTGTAGCAGATACATTTACAAAAAATACAGTGTAATGGTGATGATACTGATAATTAGTATCATTATCATTTTAATAATAGGTTAAGAAAGTGTGGTATTTTTTTCTTGAATGTTTTATGTTTATTTGTGAATCTCTGATGCATCAGTTTAATTTCTTTCCTGTTTTTGTGTCAGATCCTTTCAGGTAGGTCCTCACCCCTTCTGAAATGGACTTACCGTGTGAGGTATATCTGCTGGTGGGTTTGCTCACCTGCCTGGCCTTGCAGTCCTGGGCACAGGAGAGGGAATATACAGTTCGAGAGGAGTTGCCAGAGAATGTGCGTATCGGGAACCTTCGCAAAGACCTGGACCTGGCCCTCGACCCAGAGGTCAAGCTCTCCTCACCCTTGCAGTTCAAGCCCGTTTACAAGACTGGGGACGTGCCTTTAGTGAGAGTGGAGGCCAGCACGGGGGACATCTTCACCACCTCCAACCGCATCGACCGTGAGAAGCTCTGCTCTGGCGTCTTCACTGAAAAGCGCTGCTTCTATGAAATCGAGGTTGCTGTGCTGCCCGACGAGATTTTCCGCCTTGTCAAGATCCGCTTTCAAATAGAGGACATCAATGATAATGCCCCACTCTTCCAGTCCACGGTCATCAACATTTCCATCCCAGAGAACACAGCCATTAACTCCCGTTACCCTGTGCCCTCTGCTTTGGACCCAGATGTGGGAATCAATGGGATTCAGCACTACGAGCTTGTAAAGGTGATTTTTTTTTTCACCAATTACTATTTGAAAACTAAGAAATTAAAACAGATACTGATCTCAACAAATGAGTGCATGTCCATCATCTTCAGTGTGTTTAAGCAACTTAGTCGTTCTCTTGACCTTTTGTAAAGCAACTACAGCAATCCTGTTTTCTTCTGCAGAATTTATTTTCAAGACATCCTTTATGATTCTAGCTAAACTTGTCCTGCCTCCAAAGTCCAGGAAGTGTCTCTTTAGACGCTGTTAAAATGGATCAGCTGACTGGATTTTATTATCCCACTTGGCCAGATATAATTATGTTGGCTAAATGGAGCCAAAGCCATCCAGCCCCTGAGAGTGATTAGAACATACATTTTTAGGTTTGAATATGTGACCTGTCTTTGGTCATTTAGGTGTATGATGGCTTTTATGGTGGACATGTGGTAAATGACAGGAATAAGGAAAACACTTGTGGTATTTCACTGCTATTACGATGATACTGCACAGTGATTAAATTAGGCTATGAAAATACCTTTCACTGGCAGATTAATAATGACAATGCCTGGCTGAAAAGTCATCAGCACTGTATTTGAGATTCCGACCACCTCAGTATGGTAATCATAATGTGACTTATTGAGTCCACGTGGAATAACACATGATAAATGGTATCATGGTAGCACTTTAATTGGAAAATATTAATCAGTACCTTGTGCACCACTCAGATTTTCTCACTCATCTGTTAATTGAAGGTTTATGAAAAATAGTGCAATATCCTGAGAGGGGTAACATACGTAATTATAGCTCAGAAATAACAAAATGTGACTTATAGTCCATTTAAATGACGAACACAAACAGCACTATAGACATGTCAGCAGTGGGCCAGAGCAATTAGTGTCGATCTTGCTGTTTCATGGGTTTCTAAAACAATCAGAAATCTCACATACTGTAGTAATATGAATCATGAACTATATTGACGTAAATAGTAGTATGACCCTTTAAGAAAATCCTTTTATAACAAGAAGTCTTGAGGGTTTGATGGGTCTTGAGGGTCCGGAAAAAGGGAGCCAAAAGTAATGGAGGGGCAAATGAATAAATAACTGCTATTCAGTCAGAATTTAGCCGCTAAATAAATAAATATATATCCAACATTACAGTCTGAAGAGCAATTTGTACCTTTTTTTCTGAGAATTACAAGAATTCCCCACTTTCTGTGTTTGACTTGATTACCAATTTGCATTTTTAAAGAGGGTTTATCTCTGCCAAGGTCCCTTTGCTGCTCTGCCTTGAATTGATGAGAGTCTGACTACAATTGTTTATGCTTGGAAAATAACCAGCATAATGTTCCTCCGCATCACAATGAAGAAACACCACTATTTTCTCAGCCAGAAAAATAATTTATTTATTCCTTGCATTTTTGTCAAAATAGGGGAAATCAAGTGGACATGGATGATATTACCAAAGTTCACACCAAATTAAATTTGCAAATATGTCATAAATGACACAAGTGGAGGTATAAAGATGTAAACTAATATGTATGGTCAGGAAATATAGGGCATTAAAAATACAGGGTAATATGTTGTTTTATAGATATAGTAGTAATCGAAAACAAATAAATAAGCAAAGAAAATAAATAAATCTGCCAAAAAATGTATAAATACGCTTTTGAAAATCTCGTCACAACATTCATTTAGCAAGTTAGTTTCCCAGCAGTTCTGTGTATACTTGAAACAAATCTCACTATAAAAGTGACAGATTGCTGGAAGAGAAGATCAACAAAACAAATTCTGAAGTATGTGCAAGTTGAAGGGGTGGATTTCAAATGAGCCATATCTTTTGAGGGGAAAAAGGCAAGTCAGGGGAGATGCAGATCTATCTGCAAAGCTCAATGCACAGTGACTATCTTCCCTGGGCTCCTTGTTCTGTCTCAGCATGGTGCTGGAGCGAGTGCCATCAAGTGCCACAGTAGGCTCCATTACTGCTGCTGATTTTCAGCAGCAAGTGTTATAATAAACCCGGAATAAGAATGACAATTTCTAAAAGCTAAAATGGAGAGGCAAAAATATAAAGAGGACTCAGAATGGTGGGTTCGATTGCTGTGCCTTTGATCTGAGAGTAAGATGGCATTTATTAAACACCATCTTCTGCTTGTGCCTGCTGAGACGGACGAGGCGCCGTGGAAGCACTTGTCGTGCTACCTGGCACGCGGTAACGATGTCGTATGAAACGAGCAAGGTCAGCTCAGGCACATTAATATGATGCATTGTTAAATATCACTTCACCATTAAATGACAATAATAATAATAATAATAATAATAATAATAATAATAATAATAATAGAGTGTAACATAATGGCATAGTATAAGTAGTAGGTTCACAAAAAAAATCTATCCTCTGCACTATCAAACACTATATATCCAAAAAGACATATGTTAATCAGCCTCATTGCCAGATCGGTGTGCATCAGTCACTTTTAGCTATGATAGCATGAGCATATATTAGGGCCTCATACAGAGCCCAAACACAGGTCTCACACTATGGATCAGCTACTAATCTGAAGGTCTGTTATTTTCAGTTTTCAGTCTCCGTCAGTTTCATAAAGGTCATCAAATTGATGCATCTTCTGATAAGCCTAACTATTGAAGTTGTCTTCACTGGGGCAGAGGGATGTCTTCCTACACATTAATGCTTGCTGGCTCACCACAGAATGAATGGTCCAGGCTGGTCTGTTTTCAGATATTTTCTTATTGAGGTTCTAAACGTGGGCAATCTACATTTAAGGGCACCAAAGAAAATCAGATTTATTCACTGTGAAGAGATAGAATTTGTTTTAGATCCTGTTCTTTATACTTTAGCATAGACATGACAATTATCGTCACTTACTCATATTGTGGGTTATTTCTTAATATTTTGACTGTTTCAAATCGGCTCTGGGGTAATTACAGTCCAATACGTTTCTTTTGCATGAACTGAAAAAATGAGATGATTTATCATTAACTCAAATCCCAGTGACGGCTACATTGTCGAATTAAAAGTACTCCGCTCCTCATCCAAAGTAGAAAGTTTGGAAAAACGGAAATGAGCAGTACATTAAACTTGTCACAGCGTTGTCAGTCTTGCAGCACAGTAAGCAGAACATACTCAATCCTCATGACAAAATAAAATGCTCACCTGCTTGCCAGTTACCATGCAGATCCGAGGGTACATTTAAATTGTTCTGAACAGTAGTTTAGAGATGGCTAGTGTGTTCTCTTCTGATCTGTTCTTAAATACTACTACTAATAATAACAACAACAACAACAACAATAATAATAATAATAATTTCATTTCACGTATCTTATTTTAAGACAAGTTGTTTTGATCAAGAATATTTATTCAGTTTGAGTCATCCTTTTTTCTTTTTTTATTTTCTCCTTTTTTTGTCTTACATCATAAATACTGAAAGTGTGTCAGCTTTTAGCCTTTCCAGTTAGTTGATCTGTAATTGTAATTACTTTGAACCACCAATGCCTGTTTCTCAATGGGTTTCATATGTATTTTCATCTAATTTTGCAATAATGTTGCCCTTTATGAGAGCGTGACTTCTTTAAAGTTAACATTAGAAGGATACATCTTTAAGCTATAGCAGGTGTGGAGCATTCTTAAAATGGGACCTTAGCTCTTTGACTTCTTTCTCAATAGTCTCTCTTATGTATGAACTGCCCTTGAATTTCTGCAAGCTGATTATTCAGCACAAAAGCAGCTCTAAAATAGTGAGGTCAGAATGAAATCTCATTTTCAGTGTTGCAATGGAGAGCACACCGGGAAAGGGAAAGGCCTGAAATCACCCTTTTCATTGAAGGGCCAGCATTAGATAACAAACAGTTACATTGTTCTCCAAAGTAATTATGTGAACGTTCCTCTGAAGCATTTTTAATTGCTATATTTGGATGCCAAAGTGTTTTTTTTCTTCATCATTTACAGTTTGGGATATATATAAATTATGAATTCTTCAGTTACTCGGCTGCCTGTTTCATGCTTTGCGATCATTAATGTTTATTCAGTTATTATGAAAACCAAAAACAAAGTTTATAAAACCATCAATTTCTATTTAATATTAATGCATAGTAATGTTTTCTTAAGAATTAGATTTTTACCAAATTCATCACTAAGTCAATATCTCCATTATTGTCTCCTTCGAGACCTGACACATTTTGTCAGAAGTAAATGTCTTTCATCCTGATGTGCTGCATTCGATAATTATTAAAAGATGCTTTAATCTGGCTTTTCCATGGTGAAACATATTCATTTTCTCTTCTTTTTGTTACTCCTTGCAGAGCGTGAGTGAATTTGGGCTTGACATCATTGAGACTCCAGAAGGGGACAAGTGGCCTCAACTCATTGTTCAACAGAGCCTTGACCGTGAGCAGAAGGATACGTTTGTTATGAAGATCAAAGTGGAAGATGGAGGGACTCCCCCCAAGTCCAGCACAGCTATTCTGCAGGTCACTATTTCAGATGTGAATGACAACCAACCGGTGTTCAAGGAGAATGAGGTGGAAGTGAATGTCCCTGAGAATGCTCCAGTTGGCACTTCTGTCACTCAACTTCATGCCACAGATGCTGACTTGGGATCCAATGCACAGATCCACTTCTCCTTCAGCAATCAGATCTCTCCTGCCACCAAGCAGCTCTTTACCATTGACAGCACTACTGGACTGATCACGATAAGGCAGCAGTTGGACAGGGAGGTGACTCCAGTTCACAAGCTCATTGTGCTGGCGAGCGACGGCAGCTCCACCCCTTCCAGAGCCACAGTGACAGTCAATGTCACGGACATTAATGACAACGTCCCATCCATTGACACACGCTATATAATGAACCCTGTCAACGGCACTGTGTTGTTGTCAGAAAATGCTCCTCTTAACACTAAAATAGCTCTAATTACAGTGACAGACAGGGATGCTGATCTGAATGGAAAAGTGACATGCTATACCGACCATGATGTTCCATTTAGGCTGAAGCCTGTTTTTGACAACCAGTTCCTATTAGAAACTGCAGCTCCTCTCGATTATGAGACGACAAGGGAGTATGCCATCAGGATAGTGGCCTCAGATTCCGGAAAACCTCCCTTAAATACCTCGGCTATGGTCCTAATAAAAATCAAGGATGAAAATGACAATTCGCCCATCTTTCCTCAGCCTGAAATTCAACTCTCCATTCCAGAAAACAATGACCCCTCTACGCAGCTAATAAAAATCAGTGCCACCGATGCAGACAGTGGACGCAATGCAGAGATTACTTATACGCTGGGTCCAAATCCACCTGAGGCTTTTAACATTGATCGACGATCAGGTATCCTTTCTGTTGGGAAAAGACTGGATAGGGAAAAGCAGGACAAGTACTCCTTCACTGTTGTGGCGAAGGACAGTGGCTCTCCACCTCTTCAGAACAATGTCACTGTGAAAGTCATAGTGCAAGACATTAATGACAATAGTCCAGCCTTCACGCACCCAGAGTATAATTTTTATGTGCCTGAAAACTTGCCCTTACACGGAACAGTAGGCCTGATCACGGTTACAGATGCAGATGCCGGTGATAATGCTGTGGTCACACTGTCCATATTGAATGGCAAGGATAACTTTATCATTGACCCAAAAACTGGTGTAATCAAACCAAACATTACATTTGACAGGGAACAGCAAAGCTCCTACAGCTTTGTGGTGAAGGCAGTGGACGGTGGTCGGCCACAATGTGTCTCATTTGCTAAAGTCACCATCAATGTTGTAGACGTAAATGACAACCGGCCAGTTTTTGTTATCCCTTCATCAAACTACTCATATGACCTTGTTCAGTCTACCACCAGCCCTGGGTCTGTGGTGACACGAGTCTTTGCCATAGACAATGACACTGGCATGAATGCAGAGCTTCAATACAGTATTATTGGGGGATCTCCAAAGGGCCTGTTTGCCATTGATAAAACCACTGGAAACATTACTTTGCAAGAAAAGATTGTCCCAGCTGATCAGGGCCTTCACAGACTAGTGGTTAAGGTCAAGGACCTGGGGCAGCCAGAGTCCTTGTATGCCATTGCCCTAGTCCATTTATTTGTGAATGAAACAGTTTCCAATGCCACCTTCATTCAAGAGCAGCTGCGGAAGAGTCTGGAGACCCCTTTAGATCGCAATGTCGGTGACAATGAGGTCACACCTCAAGCTAACAGCTACATTATTGTCGTCATCGCTATCATTGCAGGCACGATGACGGTCATCTTAGTAATTTTTGTGACTGCTCTGGTGCGCTGCCGACAAACGCCAAGACACAAGGTGGTTCAGAAGGCCAAGCAGAGTGGTGAGTGGGTGTCACCTAATCAAGAGAATCGTCAAACTAAAAAGAAGAAGAAGAAAAAGAAGAGGTCTCCAAAGAGCCTCCTGCTGAACTTTGTCACCATTGAAGAATCAAAGCCAGATGATCCCTCCCACGAGCACATTAATGGAACCCTGGACCTCCCAGTAGAGCTGGAGGAGCAAACCATGGGAAAATACAATTGGGCCACTACACCAACCACCTTTAAACCTGACAGTCCAGACTTGGCGAAGCATTACAAGTCTGCATCTCCTCAACCAACCTTCCAGATTAAACCAGAGACCCCCGTAGCACCCAAGAAACACCACGTCATTCAGGAGCTCCCGCTGGACAACACCTTTGTAGTGGGCTGTGACTCCCTCTCAAAGTGCTCCTCCAACAGCTCTGACCCTTACAGCGTTTCAGAGTGCAGCTGTCAGGGGAGTTTCAAGAATCCTGGGCAGATCCACACCCGCCAGGTAAATCTTTTTTTTTTAAATCCTTTACTTTATAAGTCCTGCTCACTACCCTGACACAGTCTCACTTCCTATACAAGGCCTTCTGTTATTGCGGTGGTGGATGGGGGCAGCAAGAGCAGCCTCTCTATACTCAGTGCTATATGAAGGTTTTTACCATTAAAAATAAAAATAAGGTATGAATACTGGTATTTACTTATGTTTGTGGGAGTGACATAAAGAAAACCCTATTAAAATTTATAACAAACACAATCCATACAGCTGAATATATTAAAAATAAAATATATCTTTATTGTCATTTCACTCAGTTTTAAATGTATTTAAATAAATGCATAAATAGAAAAGAGCATACAACAACTACAGATGTTACAGTATGTGTGCACACAAATGTTAAATAGTGTTGGCAGTATACAGAGTAATAACGCCTTTCAGGAAGCATTAGATTGGATGTGATGCTAATAGAAGCTGGTATAGCTGCATTTGCCAAAGAGGGAGTTCAAACTCAAGGTCTAATGCAGGCAGACAAGGAGGGCTTACAAAGGAACACGAGGGTTGCAGCATGACAGGAAGATTATAGCAGTGTTTAGGCTTTTAAGAAGCTCTTGACTGACACTTTAAAACCAGGCATTCCTTCCAGAGTCTAAGGAAATTCAAACAAATTCAAACAAAGTTTTGATTGAAAACAAGTTGTAACTGATGTACATTACTTAAACGTTGTTGTTTTTTCCTTCCTTTCTTCTTTTGTTCCTCTGAAAACTGTCAATACAATTAAACAGGACTGACATAAAGTCTCCATACATTCTGCAGGGACCATTGTTTTTTGGTGAGACTGGCCTGTGACCAGACTATGCGGCCTGTGCGATCCACAGAGAGGTGCCAAATGTAAAGTGGCTAATAAATGCAAAAGCAAGAAAGGGAAAGAAATGAAATTGACGGCTAGTTAAGAAGACACAACACAGGCAGGTGTTTTCTCACATGGCATATAGTGAGGAATTTCACATTCTCAAAACAAAGGTGACAGTTCACAAGACCAAGCTGCTTAATTATTTTGGTGGAAAAATGGAGAATCTAATATCTAGTCCAGTATACAGGCCATGTGCCATCTCATTTTTTTCTTTTTTTCTGATATCATGAGTGCTGACAGAGGATACTGATAACATAATATATTATGTGCTCACATGCAAGATTGAGCTTAATGAGTTTAGTTTGTATTACTAGGTTTGCAGTACTTGTTACTTTGGTAGACATATGGCTTGCAAGCATTCTGGTTTACAGTTCATAATAAATATGGGTTTAAACGAGGGCAACCTTTGGGTTAATGGGATTCTGTGTTTAATTACTTAACGTAGAATATAGAATTTATTTTTCTACTTTATCAAGTGAATGTGTTCTTAAACAGTTGTACACGTTTCCTGCTAGCCTTAAAAATGCAGCTACAGCATTGAACAAATGGCTTTAAACTATATCTTTGAGTCAGGTTAATAGAAAGTAGTACTGATACAACTCAGCTGCTGTATGTGTCATTCAAGAAAAAAGTCACAAATGTCACACAAGGAATTACTGTTTAACTAAATACCATAACATAGGTATAATTCCCTTACAAACTCTTATAACGCGGTGGATTCCAGTAATGTGTGTGTGTGTGTGTGTGTGGGGTTGGGGGGGGGGTGCAGTTATCAGGTCTCCACAATATAAACCTCAATTTTATAAAAACTGTGAATGCAGTCAAAAAACTAAAAGAAATCTTGTATTTTGTTTGGTTACTTATGGTTAAAGTTAGGGCTGAATAGGGGTTAAGGGTTATGCACATAGAAATGAATGGAAGGTCCTCTCAAAGCAGGGAACAACCCAGGATGGGGCATCGCAGGGCACACTCACACAACATTCACACACACATGCATACCTACAGGCAATTTGGCAACTCCAATTAGTTTTTGGACCATGGGGGGGAAACCGGAGTACCTGGAGAAAACCCTACGCCGACACGGGGAGAACATGAATACTCCACACATATGGAACCCAGGCAGAGACTTGAACCGAGGTTTAATAACTAACATTATACAATTATAATGTTTATTATCGTCATATAATGTTTGTTATTAATGTATATTAACTCATTAGGAACACATTAGGGGGTGGCCTGGTGGTGCAGTGGTTAGCACTGTTGCCCCACACCACTGGAACCTGTATTCTAATATCTGCCTGGGTCCCATATATGTGGAGTTTGCATGTTCTCCCCCCCCCCCCGCAGTCCTTAAACATGCTGAGGCTAACTGGAGTTGCCAAAGTGTGTGTGCCCGCCCGTGCCCTGCAATGGGCTGACACTATGAAGGTGCAGTTAATGTAAAACATTACCAGTGACAGATATCTAATGTGTGTGTACGTGTTTGGCTCATGTGAAAATTATATTGTGGGGATCAAATGCCCCCACAATGTGATAAAAACCTGTTACTTTGACGTTGTGGGGACCACCTTTTTGGTCCCCACATGGGGAAACTGAATTTTATAAAAATCTGTGATTTCAGTTCAAAAACTAAAAATGCCAAAAGTCTTAGATTTTGTTTGGTTCTTATGGTTGAGGTTAGGGCTGGGTATGGTTAAGGTTGTTATTGTTGGGATTAGGGTTTTTCTCTTAGAACTGAATGGCAAGTCCCCACAAAGACGTGTGTTTGTGAGTGTTACAAATGTGTGTGTGTGTGTGTGTGTGTGTGTGTGTGTGTGTGTGTGTGTGTCTATTTCATTTGAATGTAATTTGCACCAAATATTCAACATAATTTTAGATACATTATTAATGATTTTGTAATGTTTTTCTTTTTTTGCACTAAAGTAAATATGGTAAACATGTTGTAGAATATACAGTATATTCATTATTACTAGATATATATAGAAATATTGAATTCCAGAACTTTTTTCTGTACTATCATGTGAATCAAAAATACCGTCATCATTGTACCTCAGATTTGTTTCAAAGATATATAATTGATTCCTTGGTAACTTTCTTAGAGTTTTGTCTGGCCAATTCTGCAAATGTCTTTGTAATACGAGTCACAAATCTTATAGTCAATGTTTAAAAGTGAACTAAAGACCTAATAATCTGTTTCTCTTTAAACCTTTCCTTCAGTCTGCTATCAATGAAAGCTTTAATATAAAACATGAAATGCTCATTGCTTATAAATTACATTACAGACATATGCTGTTTACATAGTAATTTAACCCCTGTTATGTTTCCTACAAGCACCTTTAATTTATAAACCCAGTTGAATGCATGTCAAGGTGTATTAGCCACACACAGTTTTGCAAAGTCAGTTTTTAGAAGAACATGCATGTAACTTGTTCCATTAGTTTATTCTCACTCAGGTTGACTCACTCTTATACATTTATATTGTCTTGAAATGTAAGCGGGGCAGGGGGGTGAATCTTACCTATGATTTTAGAAAAATATATTAAAACATTATGTTCAGGACAGAAACAGTCCTCAGGGAAAAAAGGAAATCATAACATTTGCTCGCATAGAAGGATATGTTTTAGTAATGTAATGTATGCCACACTCTTAAAGGCAAAACTTTTGTGTGTTTGTGTTAAGCCTTAAGGAGAAAGACCTAAACCTGTTTTATTGCTTTTTGATTTGTACTACTTTCAGCCAGACATCATGTATTCCAACATTGTAGAGTTGAATAAAAAACTCTTCCCAAGGGGAAAATGGTTATATCAGAGTAAATTCAAAATGATAAATTCATTCTTATAACTATTATGATTTCTGATATTTTTAAAACAATAATATTGAATTGATTAGCATGTTGGTACTTCTTTTAACATCCCATGGCAATGAATCTTTCCCGTATCACTAATTTTTTAATTAAAATATTTTAAGCTTGATTATTTTAGCATTATTACTCGATACAAGTGCATTCGACCAGATTTCGTAAAGGCGATTCATATTCATATGAATAACATTTTTCATATCTACCCTGCAGCAATTGATACTAATTGAAATGCTGCAGAGATGTAAACAATTTACATGCTATTGTTTCACAAAAAAGTAAAGTAACATTTTGACTAGGATTTTGCTGAAAAAGAGATACATGTCTGCACTTTAGCCTGTGGTTGTTTAAAATGTGTTGAAAGAGGTTGATTAAACCTATTTTGAGTCACTAGATTAACTTTGGTACTTTAATAGCTATTGAAATCCCTTTGTCCTCCATACGCCAAAATGTACATTTGCGAAATGGTGAGGAGCAGAAGAAATCCGGTAATGTGATGCATTGCTGGATTCTGGATATGTCTGTTGTAGATGAAATGCTCATTACTTCTGAAAACAAGGCCCCGCGTTTTTCCTCAAGACCTTAAGCTAATGCAGAGATGATGAACACCCTAAGCAACAACCGATTTATTTAGATGCACCTCTATAACTACAAGTCCATGCAGGGCTGGCCCAGTGGCAACAAGTTTATTATTTAGGACCATATATCAGCTTACTTTTCCATATCACTGCAGTATTGTGATATACTTCAAGACATTGTAAGAGATCTTGCTCAAAGGTATAATGTTGGTCATTTATTCAGAAAAAAAGCGAATCGATGTGTCCTTGAAATATCGTATGCATTTTAATCAATGTTTAGTGTTGTGTTACTCTCGTCAATTAGGTGCCTGTATTTATCAGGTTGCACTGCACCTTTAAACATACAAATGAATATGTTTGTACTACTCATTTCCTAATACTTAATTTAACCATTTAGCGTTTTACTTTTCAAAGATGTTCTTTGCTCCATTTGCTTCTAAGAAAAAAATAGTTTAATTCTACCCTGAGGTGGATATCTTTGTTACTTTCTTAACTCAGATAATCTCCAGTCCAGTGGCTGCTAAATTGCCTGCTTTTAAGGTAGAGTGTCTTGGGGCTTCTTTCATGTTCAATGTGAAATAAGGTGGACCATTTCAGTCCAATACAGCACTTGTAAGCTTCACCTCCCTCATCAAATTGCTGTAATATTTCACATTAATTGTGATATATTTCAAAACAGATTAGCAAAATAAAGGCAGATAATACTTGTTTTGTTCTTGTTAAATGCTTTACTTGTATAACTGCTATATCGCCTCTCATGTGAACCAACGAGTCGTGCTAACAAAGCAGGGTTCAAAGCGATCCTGTTCCTTAAAGACATGCTTCGAAATTTTCTTTAAAGAGCCTGTAGCATATGTTTGTGTGTTGTGCTCTGCGATGGACTGGCATGCCATCCAAGCTGTCCCCCTGCCTTGTGTCCTATGCTGTTTGGGATAGCCTTTAGGCCCTCCAAACTCTTGACCAAGAAAATCAGCTAGGACATGGATGGCAATAGGTGTCAAAGACAAAAGAGATAATAAATAGCTGCGTGCAAATAGACTGTCTTTTAACAAAGCTCTATTTATTAAAGTGCTATGACACAATCTAATTCTGACACAGAAGTTTAACCATAATAGCGATGATAACTATATTTGTCATTTCTGGCTTTTTTTATTGCAGTTTACCAATATTTGTCATGGACGGTTTCCAAAAGGGAAGTACTCAGTGGATAGTTTCCTTTTTTTGAATTTTTCCCCCATTCACAAATCCGAAAAAGTAAACTTCTTGTGAACTCACTTTGGTCATAAACTATTCTCATTTGCTATATTGACCTATTACATTTTATTCAACCTTCTATAATACTTTATAGTACTTAGTAATGCATTATAATCAATCAAATGTCAAAACAGGGTAACCGAGTTTGGCCTTGTATGAAAATAATCTATGACAGGGTAGTATTGCAGCCCGCTCTCTAGAGGTTTGTTTCAATATAGCTGCACTCCCCAGCATGGCCAGTAAAACTTATACTACAGTCTGCTTGCAAAAAAAAGGAGGCAGTGTATTCCTTCACAGTAACAGTATTTATTTATCTTATTCAGCTGATAACATTTAATACGAACACCTGTCAAAACACAACTATAATCGAGTTCAGAAAGCTGGAAAGCTAGCTAGAAAGGCTGCAGATGAACATTGAAATTCGTAATGATTTACCATTTCTGATAGGGGAACCACCTGGCTTCATCAAATATGTACTGGAGCATCGGAAACAGCAAGTCAAACACTTGACATTACATTGTCAATAAATGTGCACCTACTACTGCACCTAATCAATGAATATTTGTGTATATACTTAATATTTTGTTATTAAAATGTTCAGATTTTTGGGGTACATTGTGGGGTTGAGATTTTCCCACAATTGGCGTACATATAGAACTGTAATAACATTAGTACAAATTCCAAACTTTCAAGTGGTTATGTTGTATACTGTGAAATTACAGGAAAACAGTCAACACCATTTGGAAATTTATCGACAAATGAGGATTAAAGCTGTGTAAGCTGTAATTGTCATATAAGGTTATTCATTCAAATTTACACAAATAAAAATGTGCATCCAAAAATTGCCAGACAATTGGAATTTGGGAGAGGTAGATTGTTATTAGTGGGAAAATCATGCATCTTTTTTGCTTACTGGGAAATGTATGCATTACAGGGTAAGCTAGATGTCTGGTGTAGCCAACATATATGAGGCTAAAATGGGGAAGTTGTCCAAACACTAGGGATTCAATATTTCGCAGCATCATATGAGGATTGTTAAAAGGAATCATTAGAGAGAAATCTTCCCCTCTTTCCTTCTATAAAGTTCTCCCTATTGTTTCCCCTGTAAGCTTATTTTTACGTCCTTAATGTCTGAGATTTCCACAGTCGATTTTTTTAAAGTTATATATTATTTCTGTACTCTGGCTATAGTATCAGCAGATCAAGTTTCTGGTTTCAGATACAATATATTTTTGGTAAACTTTGTTTTTGCACAGTTATAGAGAGTTGCTCTGAGTCCACTTGTGCACAGGATGCTGGATATATTCATACTTTATTTATCATTATTGCATGTTATAACAACAAAGGGCGTTGTACATTAAAAGAGCAGGACATAACATAATTTCTGATCACTTAAAAGTATTATTTTTTTGTGCAGTACTCTCCTTAAATCCTTGCAAAACATGGAGGCAACTCTAAAATATTAAGATACGTCATCCCTTATGGCAGCTTACGCGAGCGCTGGAAAGAACAGTTATTTCCTGAATGATTTGCAGTCCACATAAGCCCCTGAATGCCATTTAAGGCGCCCCACAAAAGGGAGTGATGTTTCATTATTCAAATGAGCAAATGTAGCTGCGGTCTGGGCACAGTCGTTCAGCGTAGGAGTCTAGGGATAAGCTGCTTTGTTTGTACCATGTTTCTGTGGCTCAAGTCTTTTAAAGGTCAGAATCTGTGTCACTCTGTCCAGAGGCTGTACATTAATGTCTAGATACCAGAACGGTTTTATATTCAGACAATTCATTATAATAGGGGTGCAAAACTATGTATTTTAGATGGAGCTCATTGAATTATAACAAAATATTTTAACAGTTCATGAAATGACTGCTTTCACAGCTTTTATACAAATGGAAAATAAATATGTAAATTGGGTTATTAGCCTTTACCTACTAAACAGTTCAGGTTCTAAGGTGATCATGATAAAGCGTAGTCATAGCAAGGGTTGGCAAGAGTAACTAGAATTATTTTCCTCTGTTATATTTCCCACAACCCAGGTGCCAGACCAGGCTAAGTGGTTAGTAGTTCTTAGTAATCCGTTTTATTTATGGACATACTATTTTGAATTTTCTTTTGCCTCTGTGTAACATGACTTTTTAATAAAAGCTAAATCCCAGCACAAATCACTTAATATGACAGTAGTCATGTTTAAACAAAGCAGTGCACATTGTAAACACATTGACAGCAATTGTGATGATAAACAGTTAAGTTAAGCATATACTGAGAAGGCTTCAAAGGTAACAGCCCAGCATGACAGTTTAATATTTTGGTTACTTTTAGATGTTTTTAATAAAAAACAACTTAATTTCACATGTAGTTTATATATATGCTGATTGAGTTGTTATTGCTAGTCTATTTAAGTCGTATGGCTGTTTTCTTCTTTAATATGAGTTAGAGCCCAAGATGGGCTTAAAAAAGCTCATGCTATATGAGTAGGCAGTCCTAGCTTGTTGCCGGGTGGACATTTTCTGAGCCGATCAAAACTCTGAAGTAAATCCATATTTTAAGCAGCAGTCATCGTATTTCCTGGTCCAGTTCCACCATGAAAAGATGCTTTTGCTGGAGCCTTTGCATTTCATCCGGCTCAGTGCTCTCTATTTCTGTTTTCATCTTTTCTTTTCCACGTGGCTCTTGTAAGGAATTCATCTGTTTGGCGCTTATGTAGTTATGACTTATTTATTTATTTGTTCCATGAGAAATACTGTTCTGTCTTTTCAGTGGTGTTGATTTCCTAAGTCCATAAATGTAGCTTTTTTTTGCCCCAAGCAACAGAAGGGTTGGTGACATATTTTTCTTCTTTTGGATGCTGGAAATGAATAATTCTTATAAATTAAAATGTGCCAAATTTGTAATACTTGAAAAGAAAAAAATTGCTATTTTGAATAAATCACTCTTTTTGCGTAATTAAAATATTTTATTTTATTTATAATTTATTTGTATGCATATTATATACAAATCTAACTAGTTAACTTCTTTGTTTTATATTTTATGTGTGTGCTGCCCCCTTTGGAATGCAGTTTATATATGGCTGCTAAGTTGATGGCAGGTGTTGCAGTAGCGTGGTGGGTGTCAAATTTGAAGGAAAACGCAACAGAATCAGGCCTGCATGTGGACAGTATCCAGGTGTAACATCTGACCACACATACAGTATTCTTCAAGGAAATCTAACGAGGAAATCACTCATACATCATAAACAGAGTGCCTTGAAGAATGCTCTTTTCCTCCTTCCTATAGCTATCTTTAAAATATGTATTCACTGATGTGGTTCTTTTGTGCACTTAAAGATAACTATACACACTGTAGCTTGGTTAATACCTATAGCTCGGTGAAAATGTAATTTCAATCTTCCTATATGTCTGTCTCTCTATATTACAGGAGACGGCACTGAAACCACCACTCTATGGCACACTCTGTGGCACAGGTACAGCTCGAGCCCACAGGATAAAAATCAATCTCTAGCTGCCAATTCCTAGAGAGAGAGGAAGGCACAGACTGAAGAGGTGACAAACACACTATACAGGTTCTACAGCCTCAAACAAGACCTAGAGAGACATTTTCCTTTTTTTGCAGAAGAGAAAGGATTAAGAAAAAGAACAACTTGCAGTTACAGACATGTCTTTATGCCTTCTTAACACATTTAAATTTCAGAGTGATTTTTCAGAATGCTTGAAAGCCATTGTTTTCATATTTTCCTATTATTATTTCCTCATGTGTTAGTTTTCTGGGTTTTAAGGGGTCAATCTCAACCCCCCCCCCAAAAGAAAACCAATACAATAGAAAATGATGTGAAGTATGTTTATGCATGTGTATTTCCCACAGCCATAGTAAAACATCTGTATTGATTGTTTTTTTTTTCTTTAATTGAAAATTTGATCTTTCACTAACCATATAGTTGCTTGATTTGAAATTATCCATTGTCATGGCTTAGACTCTAAGCTTGCTCATACATCAGAAAATTTGAAGCTGTAGGCCCTGCTGCCATCTGGCCTGTGTGACTCTGATGTCACTGCGTAGCCATCATCTCTAGTCGATCCTCTCTCCCACACTCTAGAAGGTTGTTGTAATGCTAATGTACAGCCTGGCTAACATTAGTATGCATGGCCCTCTGTAGGAGGTATCTCCACACTGCAGTACCTTACAGCTGTGCCACTAACTTGCACAAGATGCCATGGGGACATGTAGGTATAAAAGTAGTTAGATCCATTGTACCATGCCAGAGTCACTAAGAACTAAAAGCTTAGGTCTTGGACAGCAGATGTTATAGTAAGAAAGTAAAGCAGAACACCTAGTTTATTGTGTCTTTGTAATGTCAAAAAGGTGCTTCATGTTTATATGTTGTAGCTACAGATCACCAAAATGAGCTGATTCAACCAATGGGATATATTTTATGAGTTCAAGTGTAAAGCACTGACTCCAAATGGATGTCCTCAGGCAGTGCATAATAAGATGCTGGTTGGCTCTAGAAGAAGGACTGGATTTTGTTGCACTTATTTATGCATTTATTTATATTAATGTATTATTTATGTATTTTGACAAAAATATACAAATTATGTTTATTACCAAAAGAGAATTAAAAAGCAGGCTTTATATTGACAGCAATAAATAATGTGAAAGACAGAATTCAAAATCAAAGAATTTGATGCACTTATTACAATATTCAAACCTCAGTTTAAAATCTGTGACTTTCATACAAATGTAAGAATTTCATGTAAAAAATCTGGAAAGTATAATGTATATTAGGTTAACTAAAAAGAAAAAAAAATACAACAACAACAACAATGAAATCCTTCACCTTTGAGGGGCTTGTCTTTCTAGGCCCTTCAATGTAAAGTGTGTGCCTGGACACGTAGACCTTATTTAGGTGATGGGGCTACATTGTTCTGCTGTTAGTAGTAAGTTTACTGTGGCTCAGCGATTGCTTTTGTAGAAAGGCTCAGTGATACAGCTTCAGAATAGTTGTGGGTGGAAATCAGCACTTTCCAATTAATAGATTACAAAGTATATAGCTTTGCATAGGAGTAAAAATATGTCCCATTAAGGGATCTGTCACTGTAAATGAAATTTGCGTGGGAAAAAAAAACAAACAAATAAATAAACAGTCAAATGCTTTTTTTGTTGTTGTGCAAGGGAGAAGAATAACCCATCATGACTTTTGTTTAATGTGAAGTACAATATGCACCTTAAGGAATTTTTGTATTTTTATTTGATTTGCCAATGTATAAAAATCATATGAAATGTACATATAGTTTTGTTTATGTATGTTTGGGCTTCTGAAGTTGATTAAAGTCTTTTGCATTGTATGATGTCTTTCCATGACTCTTTCTTATTCATGAGTATTCCGTCTCATGGCTTAGTATCCTTCATGTATTTTTTTCCATCCTTGGCAATGACATGGTCTTCCGCAACAAATGCTCCATGATGCCTTTGTTGGCGGGCCATTGGTAAAATATTTAAGAAATGATGTTGTTGTCATGAGTTCAAAATGCCGTAATGAGAGCAATCTGTTAAGGGGCTTATTTGCATTGCTCAGTTGTGTACCATTCATCACCAGATCTCAAGCACCACGGACTAAGAAAGGAACTGAAATCTAGGCTACTTCACAGTACTTCCTATTGTTACAGGCACTGGATACCTGAAGTAAAAAAAAAAAAAATCTAAATTACAAGTTTTTATTTTCTTTTTCTGTACTCATATTATTTCTTGGAATCCTTATATCCTCATCTGATCATGTATCCCCGTTTGTTTCTTCGTTAGACCATTTTGTTGTCCTGTTTACTCCAATCATCATTGGATTTTCCACATTTATAATAAAACAGTATTGTTTAATTTCAACATATTTATAGCACACTAAGAGGAGAATTCTCATTTCCCAAATGTTTCTGCTAATGAATATAGTCCTTCTAAATTACAATTTGTTTGATAAGCGATCTCAAAGACACTTTGCAGCTATGTTAAAACTATAAAATCTGGTTGATTACTTGAGAATGTGAGAATGAATATGCATGCTAGGCAGAAGGAATGTATAAAATATTGCAATTCCAAACACTTATATATTGTTTCTGTTTTGGAATATTCGAGAGTACAATTTAAAGTAGCCAGTACAAAATGGTCTAATAAAACAATAAGTGCTAAGGAGATGTATAGCCATCTAAACACAATTATCACAATAACGCATTTATATGGGATTATATTCAATATATCACCAAATATCCAGATTACCTGTATTTTTTTGAAAAACTATTCATTCTACAGTATACAAACATATTTTTTTATGTCAACGTATTATTTACTGACCTCTTCTTCTTTTCTTTACTCTTGCAGCAAACAGCAGCGACTAAGCAGC
>JAAGVU020000002.1:23732572-23757147 GCA_011763525.2 Mormyrus iriodes
GGTGAACATCTATTATCATGCATGAGAATGAATATTCTTGAAAGGGTGAAGTGGCTTTTTCCATAGTACCGTTTTATTGAACATATTTTAGTTGCTGTCACAGAACAACTTTAAAGTCCTTATATTCCTTACAATCTGCGCTGACATCTCTGTGGATTGTGTGAGATATAAGGGGGCAAAGCGGGATCAAAGCACTTTGACAATAGAAGACAAGAGTTTGTATAGCCAGACTGAATTTCACCTGAGCATTGATTACTTTTTAACCATTATGCTTTGAAGTGTGGTGTGCTGATAATTTTCAGTAATTCTCCTGCGTTAAGTATAATGTCTTTCTTCATCTTAGACCTGATATTCAAAGGTCAGCTGACAATGCAGGGAGGCTTGTGGCAGTGACAGCCTTTTCAACATTATATTCTCAGTATATTGATCAATAATTTATGAGCTCCCCTGTGTAGGTTTTCAACTAACGGCCTAGCAACAATATTGCATATGATCTATTCATCTCTGTTTAATTACATGTTGATTAATGTAGTCTAGTCGATTTCAGAATGGTGACAATAATAAAAATGTTTACTTTAATTCCAAATATATCGCAATTGCAAACATCAACAAATAATTTATTTAGAAAGGCAACAACCTGGGGAGTGGGGGACATAGTAATACACTTGAGAGTTTAATCCTTCTTTCTGTTTCCGAAACAAACACACACACACACACACACACACACATATAAGTATATATATATATATATATATATATATATATATATATATATATATATATATGATTATATATCTTTGTCACAGATAAAGATGATGGTGACGGTAGCAGAATCAGGTAACTGTCCCTGTAATTGAATTGTAATTGGTGTGCTCTTTTTGTTTCATTGCCCAATAACACAGATGAGACTGTTGAAACCGGTTCTGAAACGCAAAACAGTATCTTATTACTTTCAGGTTTCTTGATTTGACATTTTTATATGCTATCCTATGAGTGTAATGCCATTTCAAAGGTGCGGGACCTAAAGTTAAACTGAAACAAGCTAATTTTTCTTTAAATGTTAAACAGTTAAAGTGGATAAGTGGGCTGGTGACAAAACATATCAGATTTTAAGACACATTACTCTGCCTCATTCTTTGGAGTGGGCATGTTTTTTAAGGGAATGGCTCCACAGTCCAGGGCACAGCTTGATTATCCCTTGTGTATTTTACTTCTTCCATTCTAAATTCTAGATTCTATAGAATTTAACCTCATTTTGAAAATGGATTGGGGTAATTTCAACCTCAAAAGTAACACAGGGGTAAAGGAAACATTTAGAGGCTCCTGAGGTCTTAAAACAATGCGGGCACATGCAAGGGGTCATACTCAAGGGCCGCATAATTTGGTATGTACGCACTTTGCACAGCGATGCAAAAAAAAGCCCCCAGGCCACCGTCACCCAGCATTGTGCCCACAACAATACTTGCAGCCAAGCTGAATAATTCAGGCACTCTTCTACTGTGACATGCTTCTTCTGTGTACTTACATCCTACCGTAGTTTATAAACCCTGGGCTATTACATTTAAGGAGCACTTGAAACATTTATATTACAGTGTAAATCATACTTTCCTAATGTTAGATGGCAAGGTATATTTTTCAGACAAGGCATCTATATTATTTTTGGGACTTATTGAATTTGATCAGTTATTAAGAAGCAGTTATAAATTACATTATTGTCAATTTTCAAAAACCAAAGCATTTAGGACAAAAAAGACAACAATTTGCTTGACATTATAGTATAGCACAGGGGAAAGAAAAGCAGCCAAAAAAAGCGGAAGCCAAACAATTAAATTCCAATAAAATGCTCTGGCTTTTCTCTAGTTTCCCCAGGTAAAGTTTTTTTTTTTTTTTTTAATTTATTTCTGAAGAAAGATTAGTGAAATGATGCTTTTTGAGATTGTTCCCTCTATAATGAAAACTACTAGGTTATTTATTTATTTACTTTAACAAAAGACCCCCTTGGCCAAACAAAAATATTCAGTATTACAATGCAAAATAATTCTGCTCATAGAATCAAAGAAGCTATCTAGCAAACAGATATAATATTAAAACAGCATACACTTAGGAAGACATTATTAATTAATTTGGGGATACCATTCCCTAAAAATATCAAGTAAATAAATAAGTAAATAAAGCACAATTATATCTCAGCATTTATAATGTGAGACTACAAAGCACTATATGAACTTAAAAATAGTTCATGCTGACAAGGCATACAACAAATAAAATTGCCTCTGTTTCAAATATTACTGTTTCTCAAATTAATTTTAAAATGTGTGGCACTATAGGTGTTATATTTGAAAACGATATGCAAAAGCAGAAAAAGACAAATGAGAAACAGTTAATTGTATCCATGGTGATTTGTTGCACCGAATGTTTGGATGTGACTTTTAAGCAAATAAGTGTACCCTGGGTGCTTGTGAATGTGTGCAGAGTAGGTCTTGAGTAGTGCAAACCCAGGAGGGGGGTGTGACAGAAATCCTACTGTGCGCTTTACACAGAGCTGCACCGGCTGCCACCCTAATCCCAGTAATCTTGTACAGAATTCATGCTTTACTTTTGCAAAAGAGATTGAGGGACGATAAGAACCTGGCCCGTTTTGGAATAGCCGGTAATCTGGTTGAGACAGAAGACTCAGGGGTATTTATCCTGTCCTGACATTTGCTGAGGCAGATGGTAGAAGGGGGGCAGAAATAGCACAACTTCTTAATCTATCTACAAGGGAGGGGTGAAAAAGAACAGCGGATGATAATAAATGTTGTTTATTTTGCTGCTTGACTTCTTAAGTGCTTTCAGTCAGATTATAGGCTTTTTCAGGGATAATCGGAGGCACCAGACAATTGCCTTTTCTCTCATCCTAAAACTATCCCCTACCAGTGCGTAAAGCAAGAGGTTTGGAGTGGATGTTGACTCCTAATTCCAGATTAGTCCCATTCCAATACTGCTAAAATTAACTGGCCAGGGTGCTAATCACCGTGCCTCAGACACCTCATGTTCCTTCGAGGAGCAAAACCCATGGAGTGCTGACTTTTAAATCATTTGAAGAGAGCAGTGTTATGTACGCATGGGACCAGCAACTTTCCAAATCCAGATGTTGTGTTTCTCAGAGATTGTTTTGGTGCAACTCTGCAGCCATCACTGACAGACTCCTTTCTTTTACAAATGTTAAGTGTTTGCCTGATTCATCATTTACCTCAGTTTGTAGGTAGGCCACGTAAAACACTGAAATGAGTGGTATGGTCCTCGTCCAAATACAGCTCAATTTCCTGCAGTTGCCTCCTTGTGTCTTGTGCAAGTCTTGTATTTTGTTTGGTCACATATGGTTAAAGTTATGGCTGGGTAAGGGTTAAGGTTGTCATAGTTGGGATAAGGGTCATGCCCTTAGAAATGAATAGAGAATCCTCACAGAGATATGAATATAAGTGTGTGTGTGTGTGTGTGTGTGCGTGTGTGTGTGTGCGTGTGTATATGTGTGTGTACTGGTTTTGCTATCCTTGTGAGGACTAAAGCACAATGCAGCAAATCCTGACAAAACACACCTTGTTAGTACTTTTTAGCTTGTGGGGACAATTTTCAGGTACCCACAAAATAAACCTTAATTTTATTAAAATCTGTAACTGCAATCAAAAAACTAAAATTGTCAAAACTCTTGCATTTTTTTTGGTTACTTATGCTCAAGGTTAGGGCTGGGTAGGGGTTAAGGGTATCGTGATTGGGATTAAGGTTCTGGCCATATGCATGAATGGACGGTCCTCACAAGTATAGGAATACCAACATGTGTGCGTGTCAGTGTGTGTGTGTGTGTGTGTGTGTGTGTATGTGCGTGACTGCCTTATGATGGACTAGTGCACTATGATTTCAGGGATGGGCCTGATAATTACAAACCTAATTAGAGAAGGAGTTATTAAAATTTAATGGATGGATGAGCCTCAGTGCTAAGTGTTTTTTTTTGCATCTTACAATAAAAAAATCTTCAAAACCATTTCTTGTTACTATGTTGACGATAGTACAACTTCAGTCAGTATATTACATTATTACAGATTATAAGAACAACCTTGTGGGAAATCTGAACAATGTTTGATATTAAGTCTGCTCACCCAGCGCTCCATATGAAAAGCCATCTCTTTGCTATAGAGATTTCACAATTTCATCTTTTGTCTTCTCTTCTAAATTTCTGTGGTAATAAAAGAAAGGAAACAACTGGCATGACCAATTTGAAACTCAATAGCTGTGTTAGAAATATGATGATCAACCTAAAAATGTTTGAGTTAAAAGCAGCAGTGTGAAAAGCAATGCAGTCAACTGCAGACTGATCACAGCTGGTCACTCGAAGTCTTGCCTACAAATTATCCTCATATTATCACTTCGTGGCTATGGCTCTGCCGCAGTCTAAGCTATAAATAAACTGTAAATGAATGTAAATCCATTGAGCAAAGAAGCTATTTTAACCAGCTTGACAAGAATGAAAGAAATTATTATGATCGTGGCATATTGTCAGTGGAGACTGTGAAGAATAAAGAATAAAATAAAGAGACATTGTGCAACTGTATGTCCATTTAATAAACTACAAAGTAATATAAATACACCTTATTGTAATTTTATCCTTGTTTTATACTTTCAAAAAAACATTGACGCAAACGCTTATCCTTCCATCCATCCATCTTCTGCGCAGCATTTCAGTGTTAACTGAGCAGCATGTTGGTTCACATTTCAGCGTGATAGCATCATGTTTCCATGGTTGCTCTTTGATTCCAGGCTCAATATATATTTATGCGAGCATGTGCCCAAGGATGGGCCGGGGTATCATTCATAGTGTCCTCTGTTTTGTGCCCTTTGCATCCTGGGACTCCAGGCTCATTGAGACCATGTAATATATAAGTACCCTGTATTCCAAAATGGTTAAGGCACCTATATGCCTAGGCAACACTTGATTTGTCTGGTGAGATGTCTAGTTATGAATAAATATTTATGACTGGCTTGTAGAAAGACATTCACATTTAAAATAAGTGGTTTGAAGAACTGCTGCCTTAGAATTGTTAGTAAGGCATTTCAGTCCTCAGTCAAGCAAATTTTTTGTTATAGATTATGTTGCTTTGTTCTTTGTTCTTGTGTCAAAATGATTGTTGACGACAAAGTGAGATGAATGCACTCCAGGTGAACTGTCTCAATTTTAAATGGAAACAAATATGATTCATTTTGAACTAATTGCAAGATGAAAGATTAATAATAATACAATAATAATGCAAAAAACTAACAATGCAATTAGAGAACAATTATTAGCATAGCATCTATAATTATTTGCATATATTTATAGATGTGGTTGCAGCGACGTAGTCATAATGAGTGATGATTATTGGTTGCTGCTATATGATTTAAAGCATACTTATTCTTAGATGGAATTTAAATAAATGGACTTTATGCAAATATCAGAAAGCCACCTAGTCTGCACACTGTTCAATAATAATTAGATTCCAAACGTTCAAGTCAGAAGTCAAAACAAGGATGTCAGTCTACAGTGATGAGAAGGTTACTTTTGAAATATAATCGGTTATAGATTACTAATTACCCTGTTAAAAATGAAATAAGTAATTTAACTATTTTGATTACTTCATCAAAGTCATGTAACATATAACATTTGATTACTTTATTACTTTTAGAACAAATGTTTTAAACTGCATGATAAAGCTGAAAAGTCTCAATGGCTTTGCAGACCTGTGTTGTCTGGAAATAGGCCAAAAGAAGGTGTCTCTGCACAGTAAAAAAATGCAAGGCAACAAAATGAATGATATGTTCTGCATATAAGCTTTTTTTTTTACTGAAAAGAATATATTCAGATGTAACCCCTTTGCAATCATCAACATTTTGATTAGTAACTGTATTTTTTTTCTCAGTAACTATAATGAATTGCAGTTACATTTCTTTTGTAATTTTATTAACTAGTTACTCCCCAAAACTGCCAATATATTATGTAGTACTAGACAGATAAGAACACACAAGCTGAGTTATTTACTAAACAATAGATATCAAAATCTACAAAGTTGTATACTAATAAAATTTTCATGGCAAGTCAAGTGATATAAGGAATTTATAAAGAAATATTTATAATAAGTCAGGTGACAATAGAAGATAAGAACCAAAAACAAACTGGGTAACTAAATTTTATTGTTGTAAAACATTTTAGAAGTAAAATTTTTATTCTGCTACATCTCACAAGACATTAAAAAGTTAAGTGGGGTAAGTGCTATTTTGAGTGTTGAATTGTTGAAGCTACCAGATAGATTGTGTTGCGTTTAAATATTTAGATGAGTTGAGGGCATGGGGGAGATTGTAAGGGAGGGAAAATTTCAGATAGTTTTACTGCATTTAGCGGCACTGAGATTTGCACTGTGAATTAAGGAAAGTATCATGGGACAGAGGTCATGGTATAAAATTATAGTCCTGATGATGAGCTTCCATCCATTCTATTTCTTTGTGCCACTGACTTCCACGGATTAAAATATGAGACGAGTCAGGCCTTATTAAGATATGTATCACCATAACTGGTTATGTAAGCCACAGGGAAGGGAATTTTGTAAAATTCTAACATCAATGATTTTTCTATGCCATAAGGGTTAAATATATGATGCTTATGATGATTTCAGATGTTGCAGCATATTACATAAGAAAACAAGCATGATTGTGTTTTTTTTACATGTGTACCCTTGCAATCAGCACAAGAGATTAAATACATTCAGTATAAATAATCATATATATTAATAACTCATAACTATTGAAATAATAAATTAGAAAAAAAACATTATATTAACAGACAGAGTTATAAAGTAGAAAGTTTGCCTCTGCACTGCAACTTAGTCATTGCTGAATACCATCAGAAATTGTTTATATTGTTCATAAGACAGGTTGTCTGTGGTTAGTCGACAAACTGCTTGCCAAGGTCTTATCAATGTTCAGAGTAAGTCACTGGCTCAGGACCTCGCCTGTGTCCAGGCTGACCTCTTAGAGCCCTACTGAAAGTGATACACAGCATCAATGGCATTTTTCTGTCCTGTATGTACTGACCCTGGTGACTGATGACTAGGATTCCATCTAAAAACTCATATTATTCTGCCCTTTTTGATCTCTGCTGACAATACAGGAGACAACTCAGCCACCCATGGCACATTCTGTAGTCATAGTATAGTGTGATGTCATGGCTTCCCATTAAGACCAAAAAACATCTTCGTTGTTGTTGATTAGTGAAGGTCAACAGTAACAAGTGATTGAAGCATACGCTAAAAAGTGGCAACATTTCACCGAAGGATATTGCTGTAATGCGATACTGTAAAGGTCTTGGAAAATGCGTTTGTTAGAATGTCAGTCTGTGCTCTACAGCTAATTTTACATCTGAACCTATAAGTTATGCAATTAATATTTAATTATAAAGACTTGAAAGTTAAATGCCTTTGTAATTAGGAGCACATGTTTCGTGTGCTAATGTGAGATCAAGCTTCCTTTGGACCATGATGTTTTTCAGGGCAGAATTTCTACCCATTACAGATTTGGAAAACATGCTTTTATATTCGCAAGGAAATGTGTAATACATTTTAATACTAATACATAACAAAATAATGGCATTTTTTATAGTAGTGTAGACAAAAGGGTAACACTACTTGACGGGGCACTTAAATACTTATTAATAACTGAGCTGCTATTGAAGTATAAGTCATGAACAAATCATGACAAAATATAGTCCACTTGACATAAAAATGTCATGAGATCAGTATTTCACTTGTGATATTCTTTAATTGTTCCTTAGTAGCTCCTTCTGTAGTCCACAAAAATGTACAGAATTAATAGATATGTTAACTAATACAGTAACTGCTTGAGATAAAGTTTGTATCATGATTCATTAATGATGAAAAAACATGAGATTTCACATGTAATTCATTGTTTCTTCAGTAGTTCAGAAAGGTTTACAGAATTAACAGATATATTAACAAATACAGTAACTGCATCATAAGTAAACAGGAATCACAATTCATTAATGATGAATTAACGTGATATCAGTATGTAACTAAGACTTAGTTTGTGGATAATTAATACATAGGTAATAGCATAATGCTATATTAATTGTGCCCGGTCAAGTTAAGTGTTACTGATGAAAGTAATGCAATATTGGCAACAGTATTTAGACAGGGACTTATTTACTGAGCACATTATCCACATTATGGACTTATACATACAGAAAGAGCTGAATGTTAGTATAACATGTGTTTTCAAGCACTGCAATGATTTGGTTTTCACTCCTGTCCATATAAAAGAAATTAATTTCTTATTCCAGGTTGATTAAAAAAATATGACAAAAACAATATATAAAATGTATAAAACATAGGGCTTTCACTGTATGGACAAAAGTATTGGGACGCCTGGCCAATACACTTCCAGGAAACTTTATGACATCCCATTCTAATAGTCAAATCAATAGGCATCAATATGGAGCTGGTCCCCCCATTGCAGCTATAATAGATGCCACTGTTCTGGGAAGGCTTTCCACAATATTTTGGAGTGTGTTTGTGGGAGGTTTTGCCCATTTGTGAGGTCAGGCATTGATGTTGGACCTGAAGGCTTGGCTCTAAATCTCCATTCTAGTTCATCCCAAATGTGTTCAATGGGGTTGTGATCAGGGCTCTATGTGGGCCAGTCAAGTTCTTCCACACCAAACTCACCCAATCATATCTATATGGACCTTGCTTTGTGCACTGGGGCACAGTCATGCTAGAACAGAAAAGGACCTTCCCCAAACCGTTCCCACAAAATTAGAAGCATAGAATTGTCCTAAATGTCTTGGCATGCTGAAGCATTAAGAGTTCCCTCCACTGGAACTAAGGGGGCTAGACCATCCCTGAAAAACAGCCCCATGGCATTATCGTTCATCCACCAAACTTTGCAGCTGGCACAATGCAGTCAGGCAGGTAATTTTCCCCTGGCATCTGCCAAATCCAGATTCATCCATCTGACTACCAGACAAAAAAACATTATTCGTCACTCTGTAGAACATGTTTCCACTGCATCTGACACTAGGCATTGTGCTTGGTAATATTTGGCTCGCGTGCAGCAGCTCGGCCATGGAAGCCTATTTCATGAAGCTCCCAGCATGCAGTTTTTGTGCTGGAGTTAATGCCACAGGAAGTTTGGAACTCTGCAGTTTTTGAGTCAACGGAGCATTGGAGACTTTTACGCGCTATGTGCCTCAGCACTCGGCAACCCAGCTCTGTGACTTTATGAGGTCTGCTACTTTGTGGCTCAGTTTCTCTTGTTCCTAAATGCTTCCACTGTGCAATAATACCACTTACAGTTGACCATGCAATATTTAGCAAGGAAGAAATTTCACTAATAGACTTATTGCAAAGGTGTCATCCTATGACAGTACCACACTTGAATTCTGAGGTCTGAGGTCTTGAGAACAACCTATTCTTTCACAAATGTCTGTAAACCTTACTGCATGGCTAGGTGCTTGATTTTATACCCATTTCAGTGGGTCTGAATGAAACACTTGAATTCAGTGAGTAATTAAGAGGTGTGTCCCAATACTTTTGTCCATATAGTGTACATTGAGGGCATTGAAATCACACGACTGCTTTGTGTATGAGAAAATTGCATGTTCTCCTTCTGTTACATAGGTTTCCACTTGCTGTTCTAATACATGCAGTTAGTCTTCCTGGCGTCTCTAAATTACCAATAGAGTATGAATGTGTGGGTGAATGTGCTTTTGTGATGGACTGGCATGTTATCAATGGATAGACTGCAGGCTCCCTGCGACACTGACTGAGATAAGCAGTTAGAGGATAGATGGATGGAAGGATGGATGAATGTAAAGTATCCAGCTGTGGAAAAAATTAAGATACCACAGCACAATTTTTTGTTTCACTCATTTCTCAGTTTATGGGTGTGCGTCTGTGAATAATATATATTTTTTTGCAAACTTCAGCCTGGTCCCTCTCTGTTTCTCATTAATGAAGAGCTTCATCTTTGCTTTATGGGGTTTCAGTCCTGCTTCTAGGAGCCTGATACGAACTGTCGTAACAGTGCACTTCACACCTGCACTTAATGTTTCCCATTCCTTTTGAAGGTCACTTGATGTCATCCTGCTACTCATGAAAAACTGTTGGATTAGTTAATGGTAATCTCTGGCATTAGAAAGTCACTTCTACTCTATACCTGGCTGGCTTCTGGTCATTCCCAGTGTTTCCTGATATACCTTATTCTTGTGTACTGCTGTCTTAGAAATTTTGAATCTGGAAGCAGCCTGCTGCTCAGTGTAGCCTTCTGCCAGCAGAACCACAATTAAACCAGCATTTAAAAATGCAGATCTTTTCAATATAGAGTGGTCTCTTAATTTTTTTTCCACGGCTGTATATTTAAGTGTGTAGGGAACATGGTTTACATGCTGCTTCTAGGCTGGCAATCTGAGTTCATATGAGAAATATTTGCAAGCACATTGCATGAGTAAGCGCTAATATATTTTCTGAAATCTCAGAATTATGGGATTTTTAAATTACAGACCATTAAGCACACATAATGTAGTCACTATAGTTTTATACGCCAAGATATAACATTTCTCCATCTATCAGGATTGGCAGTCAACATCCTTGAATCTTATTTAACATCATATATTTGGTGAGAAATAAAATGTATTATTATACTGTATACTCATAACTGTCATTCTCATAAAGCACTCTAGGGAGGAAGGTGCAGAATTATGATGATGATGATGATCATCATCGGCATTATTATTATTATTATTATTATTATTATTATTATTATTATTATTACTGTGATTGTAGTGGTGGCAGTAGTATTATCATCATCATAATCAATCAATCAACCTATCTATCTATCTATCTATCTATCTATCTATCTATTAATTTTTGACAATTGGTATAAGAAGACTTTCAATTTAACCATACTTGACTAGCCGTGACATGCACAGATTTTCGAGGGGCAGATGCTGAAACAGGGGACGTGGCCAACCGGTACATTTTTCTAGCAGTGGGGGTGCCCCATGGGAAAATCACAAGGACCAGGTGCTAAGGCACCCCTTAACCACCCCCTCTGCACGGGCCTGTTGACTAGTCAGGAGACACACAAGTTGGAGCAACCGAATATACACATTCCTAAAATATTCTTTCTCCATCCTTCTTTTCAAATGTCAAAACTGCTGTATTCATTAACACATTCTCAAGCCAATCGATGTTTAAAGAAAAGCTTGTGGCAATTTTTGAGATAGAGAAGTGCGTGTGTGTGTGAGTGTGTGTATGAATGTGTGTATATGTTTGTTTTTTACTTTGTGGTAGAATTTGGTCACAGAGTAGGATTATGATGGCAAAATATTACAGAAAGAATAATTCAATTAGACTGTGTCTTACTGTCAGTTCTCAGAAACTCAAGGATTGGTGTGGCTATCAAAAATTCATTTATGTTGTGTTAATAATTAAGAAACAAGGTCAGAGAGGAGAGAGTCACTATTCAGCTTTAGAAGAAAGAATTAAATTGTTTTATCAACTTGGTTCTAATTTTGTTTTAAATGGATTCTGATGTCTTAAAAATAATGAATATTTTATTAGGTTATAGCATTTGAAAAACAATGAATGTGGGGAATACACTTTACTCTTCTGTATTATATGTCATCAGAAAGACAGATGTTGTATATTAATGTATCTGATTACCAAGCTACTTAATTATACTTATAAACAGTTTATAGCTTTGTAGAAACACAGTTGTTATGTACATAGAACTAATCGGGGTAATTCATGAATCTGCACTTCATAGGAATTAAGTGCAGGAATTAAGGAACTCTAATAGGAATTACTTCTTTTTACATAATGATACAGAAAATTTTTCAATTGCTTTTCTGTGGTTTCGGCAACCAGCCTCATTCATTTGTAACTGTGAAATCTCACAGTTCTCGCAGTAACTTGTAAACTTTTCAGTGCTGTTAATGTTTCATCTTTAATAAAGAGTCTAAAACGTAATGCTTCCAGTGCACGCAGCAGTAACTTTTCACATTCGGTGGCATGATTTAGATGGTTTGTATATTATATAAAAAGGTCTTGACAGGAAATTACAACAGTAATTTCACATGCAAAGTGTACAGTACAGTACGGTACTGTTTGTTCATAAATTGTAATTATAAGACTTCTTATGTTACTGTTCTGACTAACAGACGGGCGTCGGACTGCGGGTAATGGTGGACCTGAATATCCAGGGCCCTTCCTGGATGGGGGCCCGCCAAAAAGCTTTGCAAATAATTTGATTTAGTTTGGTTTCTAAATTTAATACTTTCTGTTATCATAGAAATAGATGACTTACAAGATGAGTTATGCTTATCTGTCTCTTGTTTCCGTTATTGGCCTGCTTCCTGCCGCCACACAACCCTCTTTGTCCTCCTTAAACTTCAACATTGATTACATGAACTTAAATTGTAATATTTTACATCTTAATGTAGCAAGAAGCAGTCAATATTTTGTTATGTCTTTACATGTATGAAGACAAATTAAATAATTATAAATAATAAATCCGGAATATATGCTAGAGAGGAAAAAACGGAACCAAGCAGGTGAAATGGTCTTTGCAGGTCTTTTTGGAGTGGCCAATGTCAGGGGAGACTATGCAGATTATATCTCTCTGAAGTATACAAATTTCTGAGAACTCTGACATGTCATCTGATTTTCCAAGATGGGGTTTATTTACTTGTCTTTGTGATAATACCATACCTATCTAAAATATTAGGATTGCAATATAGTTGTTATACTCTGTGATTGAAAATGAAATGCACAAATATTAAGATATTCAAACCTCCCCATCACGACCAACAGCATGCGACCACATATCCAGGTCAGGGTAACATTATGAGCCAGGAACCTATACTGGGTAGACTAGGCCTATAGGATAGAATATACTTTGTTCTAGATGGCAATGCAGGATCCACACGGAAATTTACAATATGGGTCATTTAGAGGCACCAATAAACTACTTATTGTATGACTGCAAGAGGAAACCAGCATAAACACAGTGAGAATGTGCAGACTCCTCACACACAGAAGGAGTGGAGATGACATTCACCACTGAGCCTGGAAATGCAAGATGCCAGTGCTACCCACAAAGCCCCAGGCCTGATCTTTAATCAGATGAAATGTCATAAAATAAAAGTACTACAAACTCTAATTTGTTGATTTTTTTTTCTAGAAATGATAGGATATTAAGCTGTTAAGGAAGTTGTTTATAATAAACAATTTACATGCTCAAATATTTTCCTTTGGCAATTACCAGTCATCTGTGCCAAAAGGTAAAAGACAGAAAGATTGCACATCCACTAGTTACAGTGAAGCAAATTTTGCGATCAGTAGATAAAAGCTTGTTTTTATTCCTCACCTTACTCTTTCACTCCCCTGAAGATTGTTCTCTGGAAATGATTTTGGCTTGAATAAAGAATCAATTACAGTTATTGATCTACATGTAAAATGAATTGAAATTGCTGCCTTTCTTCAATAAAGTAAGAGCTTAAACAAAATCAGTCAGGTGGTGAGCAAACAATTATTCAAATTATCTGATGCAGAAAGTCTGTTATTTGCAGTCCATATTCATGTTACCAGTGGCCATCCATCTGTCTATCTATCTATCTATTTAGTCTATCTGTCTATCTGTGTCTGTCTGTCTAATCCACCTTTTAGAGATCTTAAAAGGGCATTATAAATGGGAGAGAAATTGAAAGAAAAATATATGTGCTGCAGAACAGAATGTATAGGTTCTTCAGAACAGAAAATATTTTTCATCTATCCATGAATATCTAATTTATAAATTGTGTAAAGAGGCATAGCATGCATGTCAAAAATAAATATTATGAGACAGGAATAATTCTTCATTGCCTGCCAGGGTGGGCAGTGAGAACAAATACAAAATTTTCATTCTAGTTTAGTTTGTTCCTGGTGTCTGGTTTCCTCATCATCTTGTTTTGCTTTGTTCCTTATTTAATACAAGGAATAAGCTTAAAACAAGATTGTCGTCCTCCTTTAAACTGTAATTGCTACTGTATGTTCTTTCTAAACAACAAGTAGATGCTTAGGCTGAGCCCACTGTCTTCTGGTGCCACTTTACGGGGATTGGGGCGGTGGTATTTAAAGTTTGTATTTATTTATGGAAAATAACATGAATTTAAACAAAACCATTCGACGAGTAAAGCTTTTCTTTATCAGTTATTGATACTATAAAACTAGCAGTGTAGGAAACTATGCATTCTGATATATTTAATTTTCTCCATTCAAAAATGTATTGCATTTTATTAATTTATAGGTTTCTCACAGGCTGAAAATAAATGTTTAGATGATTCTGATTTTTTTTTCTATTTTGTCCTTCTTTGTCATTCTGTACCTTGTAATTGCATGACATCCCATCCAGACTGTCACATGCCTTTGCTCTTTGCTATTTGGGATAGGCTATAGGCTCACTCTGACCCTATGCTGTATAAGTAATACACAATATGGATGTATGGAAGGATGGTTTTGAACAAAAAATGCATAAAACACCATTGAATTGGCCAGCTATCCATTTACATGCCATTGCTTTTGCCATTGTCCTCTTTTATAATCAATTAGCATGATAATCAGGGGCAGATTTCCCACAAGGCAAGTTTAGGCAGCTGCCAAAAAACTAGGGGCCCGATGAAGACGATTTCCAGAAGTTACATTTATGGATTTAAGATAATATGATCATTTAAATTATGACAACATGTCTGTTTACATTTTTAGCGACAGTTTTCAGGAAGGACAAAGTCCCGATTGTAATGAACTATTACATACTTTTTTCAGTCTAGGGCCCCAGAGAAGTTAGTCCTCCCTTAATTGTAATACTGATGATCAAGGCAGTAGAAGCTAATCTGAAAATAACATTGGTGCCACAAAAATGGACATCAATGATATTGCAATAGCATAGTGGATAGATGTGGATAGCCTGTATTCTGAAATTAGACTATTACACAGTGTTGTGATTATTTTTTTTTTTTAAAGAAGTAAAACTTTGTGAAAAGAAAAGGATTTAAAAATACACCTTGGTGGACTTTCAGTGAAATTAATGGAATTAATTTGACCATGGTTTCATCTTGAACATATTGCACACTTACAGACAGCATTATTGCCATGGCACTTAACTATTCTCTTAATTATTTCAAGTTAATTAGAAAGAAAAAGTTTTTTTATTCATGATCAGTTTCCAAGGCTTAGGTATTTGATGCTGGCTGCTTTGGCTCTGCAGTATATGAGTCTACAACAAAATTAAGTATATATCTCTTTTATTTCCATTTATCATTTATATGGTATTTTTTTTTAAGAATCAATCACTGTGATCACATTCACATTTTTACAAACTCCCAGGGCAAAAATCAGTTATACAAATTAAATCTGTATATTTTTGTTTCCTCTATTGATGGGTGCCTACATTGATGATATTTTTAGTAATTATTGTGTCATTGCATTTTCTGAATTAAAAAAAAAATAATAGAAGAGACTTTGGGTTATAATTGTACTGCTTTATGACATTCATTAAATCATAATTTTATTCTGGTGTCTATAATATATAGATATTGCATTGAGGTTTGTGCATATTTTTATCTTCTGCAACGGGGCTTTACTATGTTTTATAAACCAGCTCATTTCACTAATGCCAATAATGGAAAGAAAACCTGCTGCAAATTTTCTAGCAGCAAAGTACTGCAGGCCCTTGTTTGGCAAAAGGTCTATGCAATTAACATGAGTCTAACATTATAGCAGCAGTTGTCGAATTAATTAATGGTGGACCTGCAGTTCCTTGAGTGAATATGAAAAAATACATACATTTTAAAACACTGGCCTGTACTACATATTCTTTTTGATCTGTATGCTTTAGCAATTTCAAACATGTAGGCTCTTCATAGTCCCCACTTGAGTACTGTCATTGATTATTATGGTTGGATGCTTAGCAATAGCAAATTCACCGTTCCAAAGAGCATCTCTGGGTATTAGTGGTAACTAATTGCATTGCCTGTAGAAGATAGATGGCGCCAGATAAAATGGCTGGCTCAAGTTCAAGCTATGTTGAAGTCAAGTGCGTCTTATAGCTTGTCTCTGGCCGGAATCTGACGTTGTCAACTAAGTGATTTTTTGGCAACTTTTATTTCTTGTCAAGTTCATCCCTACAAAACATATATCTTGGTGTTCATATCTTATACCGTTAATAATATTGTGTTCAGTACCTAACTCACTATTTTGTTTTATGATAATGCTGGTTTGTCTGGTTTGCATTGTTCATTGGCATTCATTTATATAGTAACTTGTTAATGTTTTGAGAATACATATCTGTGTTATTTTTTGTTTTTTTAAAGCCTAAAAATTTCTCATGGCTAAACCAGAAGTATGTCACCAAATTGTTGCTATGTACTAGGGGTAATGCACCAAAGATAAAACAATTTTTTATATTTGAAACGCAGGAAGAAGGAAATATTTCATGACCTTCCAAAACAGATGCTGACCTAGTATTACATAAAATCAAGTGTCCCAAAGCAAACAAACATTCCTCGTGAACTTTTCTGTCAAAATCGTAACCTTTTTTTTCCTCAAATTTAAACACGCACTGTGTTTTGAGAGGGTTTTAAGCAGCAATTAACAGCAACATTATACCTGACCCTCTTCCATCAGAGGTTGCTCCTTAGCAGGACTTATTGCTTCATAAAATTGCCACACACACACGCACATATTACCATAGCCAATACATACACTACATATACACATACATGCGTTACCTAGACACTCTGTGGTTATTGGAAATGTCCAAGGGGGGTGGAAAAAAGAGTACTACCTACATTTCAGCACTATTCGACAACATAAGTCATGGTTTCCATGGTGATGCATAACCTTAGTTCTGCTTTTTATTAACTTTGCCAGCCTCTGACAACATGAATGGGACAGAAAAAAATGGGATGAACATTGCTAGGTGACCTATGCAGGATGTCAAGATGGAAACCCAGGAACTTTGATTCGTTGGTGTAGGGAAACCTTTTAGCTAGGATAGAACAGCCTGATGGGTTGGCAGTTTGGAGGACTTCATATCAGTATCATTAAGGTGGTCTGGGGTTGACAGGGAAAGATTTTCTGGCAGGAAATGCATTTTTTTTCCTTTAAACACAGAATTAAAAATGTCCAAGACAATGGCCATAAAATCTCAAATGGTGGATACTTATGATTTTATTAAAATGAACAAAGAGCTAACCATATGTGTCAGAATGTAAACATAAGTTTGGCATGTAATGCAAATATTTGTGTAGTATTCTGCATGTATGGAAACTACATTATCAGCTGTTATTCAGATGATGCTCCCCAAACTAAGAATGAAAATGAATGATGGAGCAAAGGGCCAGGGTGGAGGTCTGAGTTTCTCTACTGATGATCTTTAGAATTGTGAGGATTTCTACTGGGACAGGGAGAGCAATTTATCATTTTCTGATGATGAAACCATGGATGAAGCTTTCTTCATTGTCTCAGTTGTTGTGCTGTTGCTCAGATGTGGAGTGGAGGGAAGGCAATATTTCGAACTGAAATAGGTCTTTTGGGTCTTTTTCTGCTTTATATTGGGATCATTAACCTTATGCCATTGAGCTAAAAAGCAAATGAGTTCCATTATAATACATTATACATGAAGACTAGTGATTGTGCACCATTGACTAGCACTTGAATAAAATGACATGCAATCATATTAACATTACCAACATGACTCAGAATACAGTTTGTATATATATACTGACTGTTATCATGAAATTTAAAATGTCTAAATAATCCTTCTCATCTTTTAATGGTCAGGTAACATTAGTTTCAATGTAACTGTAATGTTCGTCTTTATTAAACATGTAAATTCATTTTATATATTACATGAATAATGTTATATACATTGTTGCTTGAATGCACAACATTGTTTTCATGGTTTAGCATTTAATTTAGAAATTATATATAAAAAAAAAGTTTTGGGAGTATATTTTTTCACCTTATATCTTGGGATTAAAGCACTTTATATTTTTTCTTAAATACATTTTTAAGCTGACCAGTGCGTGCACTTCTGTTCTGCTCAGTAATTTAAGAGAGTTTATATTGAACTTCACGGTGCTGTTCTGTAAGCCTCACTATCTGTGGCTCCATTCAGCAGTCCCTACCTTGTCGGTGAGCTTGTCTTCATCCTTCCCTTCCTCTGTGGCCGCACTCTTTTCCTGGGGCCGCAAAATCATATCTATGAAAATGAAAAATGAGTACTAGTCTTTTGAACAATTAGGCCTTAACATGTCATTTTTACAGGTACACCTCAGAACACTAAATGCAGATTAGGAGCATACCTTTGCATTAGATCAACACGGGGCCATTCAGTCAGTGAGCAAAGTAGTGAAGAAAGAATAATTGGGGCATTTAATTCCAGCAGACACTGATTAGCTGAGTTTTTTCCAAATCATTTCAGCCAGGGAGTCTGTCACTCCCTCCCCACCAAACGCTGACCCCAAACCAGCACTGCTTCCCATGTAGTATCTTTACAACATTGCCAAGAAAGATTGCTAAGGAGAAGTAGCCCTTCATAAATACATAATGATGGTAACTATGTGTGCATGGATTCCTGCATTTATTTCTGAGTTGCTCAGAACAGATCTCACAGACTGTTAAAGACATGTTCCTGGAAACAATTTTTACTGTGCTATATGTCATTCATATTGTAGTTGGCAAAGTGTAGTATTTATTTCTTTTCTATCTATTCTGCTAATATTTCATGCCTTAGATAAACTTAAAAAGTGGCAAACTCCCGGACTTTGTATCTCATTTCAGTTCAACAAGTTAAAGGATACTTTAATGTTCTTCAGTGTAACTATGAGTTCTGTAATCTTAATTAAATACACATAACCACAGCTGATTCTTTTTTCGTAAAACAAAAAATAATAAATCAAAATGTTGCTGGAAAGATCCATAAAACTGGACCCAAACATCATCTATATTCCCATTGTTTATCAAGTGAATGTAAATTATGTATCATGGAAGCACTTTTTGGTCAAACAGTTCCTTCAAACAATGCTGGACGTTTCTGAAATATATAAATTGTTAATTATAACAAAACAGAACACAGAAAACAGATGATAACAAAACCCAGATTTCATAGTTTTTAATCATCTTTAGTTTATAAATGCCTTGTGAATCCCTTTCTGGCCGAGATTTACTGACTATATCTCAGACCTAAACACTAGTTAATTTTGTCAAAGGTTGACTTTTCAGACGCATTTGATTATGGAACTGTGCTGTTAGAAATATTGCTTTTACTCATGATATCTTGACATTTTTTATAACATTAATATTCAGTGCAAGATTTCTAAATAATGTAATACTGTGATAATCATATTCCACATCACATGAAGGTATATATATATATATATATATATATATATATATATATATATATGTGTGTGTGTGTGTGTATTTATACAGTGATCCCTCGTCTATCGTGGGGGTTGCGTTCCAGAACCCAACGCGAAAGGTGAAAATCCGTGAAGTAAAAACTGTGTGTTTATACGGTTATTGTTGTATATTTTTAGCCCTTATAAACCCTCTATATTCTCTTAGATATTAGGTGAGATTCGTTGAAATGATGTATGTAAACACACTGTTTATATACTACGCACAAATATACGTATCGTATATCAACCCAGGATACGTAACCGCATGCTCTGATTGGGTAGCTTCTCAGCCATCCATTCTGTGTATGAAATCAACAGGGCAAACCAACTGAGGAAGCATGTACCAGAAATAAACAGACCCATCATCCACAGAAATCCGCGAACCAGCGAAAAATCAGCGATATATATTTAGATATGCTTGCATATAAAATCCGCAATACAGTGAAGTTGCGAATGTTGAAGCGCGATATAGCGAGGGATCACTGTACCCTGTATTGAAAAAGTGGTTTAAAGGTGGATGGATGGATGGAATTAATATCTATTTTTACATATACAATATATACCAAAGAAATACTTTAACCATTATCACATTTAATGAAGATAACATCATTTATTCATCTTCTACAACAAAATATCTAAAAAAAAAAGATTGGATATGCTGATAAAAGGAAAAAAAATACTTTGAGTTGAATTAAATGTAAAGTATCTGCACATCTGGATGGAATAAAAAAGACAGACTATCAGGAAAAGCACTCACATATATACGTGGGTCAACATTTAACATCTGGAGGGGGTTATTTGCAGGCCATAGGCCCCCAAATCAGCACCACCCATTATGGACACTGTCTTTTAATTCAATTTTATTTTCTAATAAAGGAGTTCATCCTAAAATAAAAAAGTCCCCCTCGCCAACTTTTACCTTCTCCTTCAGCTGGACAGTATATCAATATATTTTCAAAACCAGATATTGGATGACAGAATACCTTTTATATCAATATATTTTAGTGTGCATTAACATTAGGGCTCTATAAAAGATTTGTAATAGAAGCCAATAGTATTGCTTCCTGTTTTGGTTGACAGTGGCGATCGTGACATTGCACAAACTCCCAGAATCTACAGCTAAAATCAAACCAATTCAGTTAGCCTCTTTTGGGAATGTTGAAGGAAGGGAAGGGAAGAATCAACATTACTTGGTTGATTTTCTTTAAAATATTCACAAGCAGCTCACAGGTTAAAAATATTGTAATTTGAAATACTTGTTTTATGTTGTTGAAAAGTGACAACTGAAAATCAGCCAGTTGTTAAGGAGACTTTCAGTGGTTGTCAGACTTCTGATTTTAGATCCATTTGGCAAATAGGCTTTAAATTTAGATTTTAGTTAGTCACCTTCTTTTATCAAAGAAATGCCATAAACTGATTATTACTGCTGTTGGTAGACAGGTAGATAGGTAGAAGTGAAAGGGTTTATGTCGAGGCCGTTTAATTGGAACCATACAACACTGATGTAAGTATTTTTTTTTTCTTTTATTTTGAGGCTGCTTACTATAATGAAAATGTCTATATTGTATAGTTATAGATGTATATTTGAAAACAGTGAAGGACAATTCGTATTTGCATCTAATTTTGAACACACTTTTTTGTAGTAGTATTCCATGTAGCTTTGACTTAAACATTTAACCCACTTCATAGAAAATACCAAGATATTGTGTATTGCTATTCTACCTAACAATATAGAGATATGGTTTTTGGTCCATATTGCCCAGCCCTACATGTGTTGCCACCCCATGTGGAAATCTTGGGCCTGTCTGTCATATTTGTTCTGGTGCTAGCACTGTCATTTTATCACATTCTAGAATATATATTATACATATAGCTGGTCTGGTGAACACTGAGACACCTGTGAGAACGTCTGTAGACTGCATGTCTGAATGGGAATATGTTTGCCAGCCCTCTCCATTTGTAACTAATAAACAATTATTTATTTTACTTTGGTAAGGGATCTCATCAAATGAGACATTGTGGGAACAGTCATAACACACTCTGAGGAAGAATTTACTGACACTGCTCATTAGAATATATTTTTTAGAGTTTTAAGTGCATTAAGAACATAAAATGGAATAGGATAAATTCTGGATATTATAAGTATAAATTTACATATACATATTTTCTCATTTATAAAATTTCTTTCATACTAATCTTGGTTTTTAATTGGATAGGAATTGGATAGGATATGAATTATTAACTTGACTGTAGGATACTATTATAACGTATTTAATTTAAATGAACCAATTGTGATCACTTATATAATAATATATGGAGTTCATTCCTGCAGTTTGACTAAGGGAGATTAATAATAAGGAAACATATCATACTCTTGCTTTGTTTTTCATTCCAGCTGGATAAATTAATTCCTCATCTATAAGTATGCAATGGCTTTTTTTAGGAACATTAATTTTATAAAAGCTCCTGGATATTTTAAATTTTTCAGCACCAATCAGTCCTAGATTGCTCAGTGAAAAAAAGCAGAGGGAAAAAAGTGTTGACTAAACTGGGAAGCTTTGAAGGAGAAGGATTGCACTGGATTGATTTATTGTCCTCCCATGGATCTGTAAAGTGTTTATAGTAAAAGGAAGAGCTGGGGAATGGAGAGGTAGAAGAAAGGTGTTAGGCTATACAGACTCCATTGGACATACACAGAGTTTAATGAAGGTAATCAGGGGTATTGTTGGGCAGTGGACTTGGGTAAGATGGTTTGTGTTGAGGAAATACAGTTCAGTGCACAGTGATGGGCCTTTAAGGAAAGGTAGAGGAAAAGCACTCACTAAGAATCTCTTGCGGGCATGGCAATTCCCTAAGAATCATGTCAACACCGATTACTCACAAAGAACATCCATTGTATGTGCAAGGCAATACTACAGATGTCATAAGTGTTTTGGTTCTGAGCTATAACACATTCTCTGGTGCAATTGGATTCAGTACCTACAGACCAAGAAAAACAGAGATTTTGACCATGTCCTTAATATAATTTAATCGTAGGGATATAGTTTTGTCAGCTATAAATGCAATACAGCTTAAATGCAGAGGAACCTTTATAAGAATTAAGACTGCAAATGACTGATGAAAAATAGTTGTTTTTTTTTCCTAACCAGCATGTATGCATATTCTATCTAGCCTTACTTAAACCTTTCAATTAGCAGAATATCCATTCAGAAAGCACAGCATAGAATATATAATGTCATACCCTGTACTGTATATGCTCAAGTTTGGTTTGATGGGATTTCGCGTTTGTTCACAGTCCCTGTTGGGAGCAGTTTTGCAGTGCATAACTGTGTGGATATAATCATGTAAAAAAGAAAGCACACCCTCTTTCAGTTCTATTGTTTTATCTATCAGGACATCATAAAAATCATCTGGTCCTTAGCTGGTCTTAAAATTAGGTAAATACAACCTCAGATGAAAAACATCACATGGCATATTACACCGTGTCATTATTTATTTAACAAAAAATAAGCCAGAATGCAGAAGCAGTGTGTGAAAAATTAAATACACCCTTACTGCTTGCATAGAGATTAAGAGGGTGAGTAGCAGCCAGGTGCTGCTAATCAAATGCACCTGATCATCAGAAAGTGTGACCGCCTCTATAAACACTGAATTTTTGGCAGTTTCCTGGTCTGGAGCATTCAGGTGTGTGTTAACACAATGCCAAAGAAGAAATTGTTGCTGCCCATCAATCTGGGAAGGGTTATAAGGTCAATTTGAAGTCCATCATTCTACAGTGAGAAAGATTATTCACAAGTGGAAAACACTGAAGACAGTTGCCAATCTTCCCAGGAGTGGACATCCTAGCAAATTCACCCCAAGGTCAGACCATGCAGTGCTCAGAGAAATTGGAAAAAAACCCAAGAGGTACATCACAGATGCTACAGGCCTCAGTTAGCATGTTAAATGTTAAAGTTCATGACAGTACAATTAGAAAAAGACTGAACAAATATGGCTTGTATGGAAGGGTTGCACAGAGAAAGCCTCTTCTCTCTAAAAAGAACATAACAGCACGACTTGCAGATGCAAATGGTTTGCAAAGTTGCATCTGATCAAACCACAAGACTTATGGAACAATGTCCTTTGGATAGACGAAACCAAAATGGAGATGTCTGCCCGTAATGCAAAGTGCCACCGTAGGCTGTGTTTGTTTTTTGCCTATCAGCACAAACACCTCATACCAACTGTCAAAAGTGCTGGTGGTGACGGGGTGATGATTCATACAAGAGCATAACTTTCTTTTGAGCATTGGGGGGATTGAGGTCTCCACCCATTTAAGGGGATCCAGTGGGTTGTATTGGCTGGTTTTGATTATTAGGGGGTTTCAACCCCCCATCCCTCCCATAATTTACGCCCATGCCTTCACAATACATTCATAAGCACCACATAAGTATACCGTAATACCCTGACATATCGTAACAACTTTAATATACATTAATAACAAACATTATATGATTATACAATTCTAATGTTTGTTATTATCATATAATGTTTGTTATTAATGTATATTAAAGCCGTTAAGGTATGTTAGGATGTTAAGGTATACTTATATGCTGCTCATGAATATTCTATGAATGCATTATGAAGGTGCACTGAATGTTCTACTAATGCATTATCAAGGTATTACAAACGTGCAGTTAATGTGAAGTGTTACTAACTAAGGAAATTTTATACAGTTTATATTAACCATATGAAAAGTACCTTAATCCGACTTTCATGCAAGTATAAGACAACAAAGCAGTTGTTTTATTTAACTTGTTATGTTTCTCAAAATACATGTTGTAAAATATTTTAAAATAGTATGGATATAAATGAAAATACAATATTTTATGTGAAATATTAACTTTTGCACTAAAGACACTTGCATAATTCACATAAATTATGCAACTTTTGTGTCTTATGTGATGTAAAATTAAAAAAGGAAAGTAAAGCAAGGCGGGGTGGCACGGTGGTGCAGTGGTTAGCACTGTTGCCTCACACCTCTGGGATCAGGGTTCACGTCTGTGCCTGGGTT
>JAAGVU020000002.1:23767663-23797073 GCA_011763525.2 Mormyrus iriodes
TATATATATATATATATATATATATATATATATATATGTGTGTGTGTGCCTGTGGTGGGAATAGAATACAGGACAGAATTTTTACTGATTTCCATAATTGGAATAGATAGGGTAGTCCACGTCTTAGGAATGCATTGATTGTTGTTAACAATGTTGCCTAAGTGCCATATATTGTTAATCGAGGTAACAGATGTAGCGGAAGCAGTATTACTGGCACGTTTATATAATTTACTTGGGGAACTAGGGGACACTATATCGAATTGCCATTCTAGCAGTATTCAGCTTGTACATGGATACACAGGACTTTAGCAATAACATAGATTTACAATAATTCACACTCTGTCACATGTCCTTACCCTACACTCAGTTGTAGTCGCCTCATTTGTACCCAGCAGGGAGCAAAATGCACTGTATGCATTTGAAGGAAGAAATTACTCTGCCAGTATGCAACATATGCCAGTTGCTGCATTTTGAGACTAATGAAAGGCAATTTACAGCACATTTACATGCACATTCACATTCTTTTTGATCAAAATGACAACTGAAAAATATACAGCATTGAACTACATGATACTAAAGTATTACATCAATGTACTATGAATTTCTGAATCTGTTTTAAATCTCTGAGAGAAGGTACATATCAATTCAAGAAAAATACATTACATTGTTTCATTATTAAAATGACATCTATGTTTCAAATTAACAAACAGATGTGACTTGCTTTAAGTTATAAGTACAATGAATTCAGAACACAATTGTGCATGACAAAAGCTAGCAGCTCATTAACTGCACTCTAATGGATGACAACAATGGTCAAGTAGTCAAGTATCAGAAATCTGGCAAGCCACACTAATAGCGGGATGATAAGGGAGGAGCATAGGCTATATTGCATCCTTACATTTTTTCTGAAAATAGTTGCTAAAGAAACAACATATCCAGAAAATACAGAATCAAAGTATCGGTCATGTCATTCTCTGTGTCATTCTTATGTCTTTCCTCTTCTCACCTGCCAAATTGACAATGATCCAGGTAATGATAAGGGAAACAACAATTGCTGCTTAGAATGATGACAGACCTAGATCATAGAAAGAAATATATTGCTTTGTTCTTGAGAACACCCTTGGAATATAGGCTGTTAACCATACATCAAGCAACCAAGGATTTTCACTACAAGCAGTCCCCTGACATGGCAGACTGCAAGCTACAATAACAAACCCTATAAAGAGGATAGTGTTACAAGCAGTGAGGCTGTTTCCCAGTGCAGGGGCTGTCGCCTTTGTTCTGTGGCTTTTTGGCTACTGCGCTATATCTAAAACAAGGCATTGTGAGCCCAAGGCTACATCCTTATGTAAATCACTCCCCTCCTAATATCAGTGCACATTGGCATCACGACGATTGTATAGATATTGCTTGTGGATTTCAAAATATCTCTAATATATTTATACTTGTATTTTTACGCAAAATGAATTGAATGGAAGAACTAAACTTTTGGTGTCAGCCAGTCTAATTTTACCCATATTAGTGGATATATTTATTAATAAAACCTAAGGTTGGATTTTGTGCCATAATAAAAAATAATAATAAAATGCTGGTTAGGGTTAGGGTACTGCTCCCTAAGTCATATATGATTTAGATTTAACAAATTTTTGCCTTTCATTTGTTTGCTGTGGAAGGTAGTAAAGCAGGCTGTCCTATAAGCCTAAAGTCCCACAAGACTATTACGTTTTGACATAAAAATATGAAGGGTGTTTCACTGTTTTGACTAAATTAAATACCTCTCATAACTGTATGTACTCAGGTTCTCTTGTGATCAAATATTGTGTTTTTTGTTGAACACCATTTGTAAAATGTATGCAAATATACACAAAATATGCTAAACATGCAAATACGTTATTTACATATATGGACTATATATAGTCATTACAGCAACTGTCATCTTTAGTCTTATCATAATATCCCTCTGGCTACGTGAGTCACATGCAATGTACATTTTTATAACATAAACCAGTCTATGCACATGATCAAAAACTTTAAGGAGACATGGAAAGAATGTTTTCATCCTTAGAGTGAGAAATGTCACCGTTTATTTTTACACAGTATAGCAAGCATTGGGGATGAATCAGGAGCCAGTGTGACGGGAATGCTGTTTAGTCAATGTCAAGCACTTGGAGCATCAGCCAGGAAGTAGACAGCATAAAGTCTCATTGTATGTGTGGATAATGTTGCTGGAGCCTCCCGCCTCCTATTGCCAATGCACCAGCATGCTCCTGTGCAGCCTGAAAGAGACTTTTGTCTGAGGATGTGATACCAAGTTGGCATTAGCCACGGATAGCTGCTCCACCTGGTGTGTGCTGAAGAGGACATGCTAATGTGGCTTAGCAAACATGCTCCTTGCAGCTATCAGTGACTCTTATTCTCACTTTAATGCTATTCTGTTCTTTTAATTTCGCAGCCAGTCAGGACCGAACAGGACACGTTCTGGTTTAGGGGGACATGGAATGCATCTGGGTACTTTATACTTGTTTCTAGGTGGTTACATTTACATTACATTACATATCATCTTATATTCTACACAATAATCGTAATTTACTGTAATAAAAATACTGTCAAATCTCATTTAAAATTAGATTCACAAGTTATGTCAGTACATTATTAGGTATGTTTTCTAAAGCACTCCAATAAATATGGCCTGTTTGTTAGACGTACCTGCTTAATAATGCAAACTGCCAGCTCCTCCACACAGTACATCATACATATAGAGTATTCAGACAGGGTCAAGGGGCTCATTTACTGGGCAGCTAAGCACTAAATGGCTAAGACGCCTGATCCAAGTGACTTTGTGCTGTGACTGCTGGTGCTATATGAGGTGGCTCCAGCATCTCAGATCCCACCTCCTTGGGATTTTCACTCGCTACAGTGTCTAGAGTTACAGAGAACAGCGTGATGAACAAAACCTCTAGTCGATGGCTTTTCTGTGGCTATAAATAAAAACCATGTTAATTATAGTGATCAAATGAGTATGGTGAAACTTGGTAAAGCTAACAGGAAGGGCACAAATTTAAAAAAAATATATAATGATAAAACAGCTCAGTTTAACAGTTGTGCAGAATGTCTTCTGTGAACACATAACTCATTCCTGAGGCAAACATGGGTTCTACCTCATACTAGCCAGGTATACCTTTCAATTGCATATTTATTGAGTGTATTTATTGTACCAGTTACATGGGCTAGATCATTATTGAAATGTATTTGCTAAAAAAATAATTAATTTTTAGTAATAATTAATAATGGTTAACAGCTATACAAGCAATTTTGGAAGATGACGATATGCGTGAAGCTCATAGTACAATTGTGATTCTTTACGTTAACACACATTTGGATGTAGTGTTTTTTTTCCTGCCCCTTACAGGCATATTAAGACAAGATTCCTGCACAAACTTGCCAATGAATGTGCGCATTTGATTTTTGGTGCCATATGTGGTAGTTGTGCTCTTTAACTATCTATGCAGTATTTGTGCATTACATTCAGACTGTTCCATGGGTAACAAAACATTTATATTTTTGATCAGTTTTGTATAATTTAGTTGTGTAAAGTAAACATGTTTTGTGTATGTAGATAGCCCTAGTCAGATACTGAATATTCTGGAATCTGGATATGGAAAGGGAGTTAACTACATTTTAAAATATATTAACGTTGAACCTATTATGATTTCTCCAGTTCACTTTATGGGTCTTTTTAGGTAACGCAAATTTTAGCAAAGCATGGCGCTGAAAGAATTTTCAGGTGGCTGAGATACTTTACAGCTTAATAATTACCTTGATTAATTACCTTTTAATTGAGACTTCTACTACAAAGGCTTAAGTCAAAATTAGTAATTTATTAAAAATATATTATTTGGAGGGGGCAATGGAGTGGTGCAGTGGTTAGCACTTTGACCTGGAATCAGGGTTCGAGTCTCTGTCATGGCTCCATGTGTGTGGAGTTTGCATGTGCTCCCCGTGTCATTGTGGGGCTTCCTCCAGGTTTTCTGGTTTCCCCCCACAGTACAAAAACATGCTGAGGTGAACTGGAGTTACCAAATTGTCCATAGGTATGAATGGTAGGTGTGCCCTGAAATGGGTTGGCACCCTATCCTGGGTTATTTCCTGCTTTGTGACCATAGCTTCAGGGATAGGCTCCAAACCCCCGTCACCCTGAATAGGACTAGTGGGTACAGAAAATGGATGGATTGATGAATATTTTTTGGAGATTCATGTCAATAATCTCACCATGACTGGAATTCCTGCTGTACAGTATTATCATGCGCTTGAGCAATAATAACAGCTCAGAGGACCCATAGATACTTTGTAACCAAAGCATTTTTGTTTTAGTCAGGGTTTTTACACCAGTGGCACAGAGATTATGTCACTCTGTATTCTATAGGCATCTCCCAGTGAGGGTTGTTTAAGGTGACTGGAGGTACTGGACTCTACAGTGATTTCTGTAGTAGAGCACTATGTAGTAGTAGTAGTAGTAGTAGTAGTAATAATAATAATAATAATAATAATACATACATACACTATAATGGCATATAGTTGCATGAATTACCTACAACATGAGTATAGACATTGAAGCCACATTATATTTTGAATTACAGTTTTAGAATGTTGCATTATAAAACATTCATTCTTCAGGTAAACACATTTATAATAGTAAAACAGTAATTTCTGTTAAATATAGTGATCAAAAAACAAGTGTTATATCTTAGCTGAGAAAAAGCACATATAGCAGATATTCTATTTTTAAGTGTGCATGCATTTAGTTTTTCTAATTTATTTATTCATTTATATATTTATTTTAAATTCCCTGCAGTAGCTCCTGCAAGCATTAAGGACCCTCTAAATTACATGTGATTGCATCACCCTCGCTGGCAACCCCCCTGGAAAAGGAGAAAGGGAGGGAAATATTTGTACGAGGCAAACATTGTTGTATCAAGTAATTTTTTTCTAACTGCTTAGATTGATTTAATTTCACATAAATATATTAAAAAGTGCAACATAATAACATAATGCAATGAAACAATACTTTTAATATGATTTTAAACCTATTTCTTCAGTTAGTTACTATATTTCACAAATTTGACAAAAGGCATTTTCACATTTAGTTTGACGGCTTGCTGTTTTATTATGTTTGAAAGTTTTTTTTCTATTCATAATATTCACAGCCTAGCCCATATAACATAATTTAATATAATATAGTATATTCAGGAATAAAACAATGGAAAACAGATACTAGCATTAATGCTATAACCTGGAGGTTTTTGACATGCCTAGACTGCGGCAATGGTGAAAAACATAGGAACTCTCTGGATATCCACATCATTGATCATTCATGGAAGGTGCAGCACACCACACAGACATCTACCAGATCAGACAAGAGGAGCAGTCAGAGATTGAAAGCTGATGAAGATTCCAGTGTGCAAAACATGCTTTGAAAACAAACACCAAAGGTTGTGAAAAACTAGAGTTAAATGAAAAAAGAAGGCCTCCCACTATGCTGACCAGGATAAGTGAAGATGGATGTAATATGGATGGATTTCATCTTGCAATCAACTCATTTTAGCACCCCATAAATAGCTACGCCAACACGGCCAACAATGGTGACGGTGCTAGCTCTGGGCAAACTTTTTCATTGTCCAGACTAGAAAGCCTATAGAAAATTAAGTGAAAAAGGAAAGTCCAGATAAATAGTTGAGGCAAACAGTGAAAATTTATCTTAAAGGGACGTGACTGGAATCATGTTATTAAGCTTTAAGGAAACAAAGTTTTTGCACTCCTGTACAAAGTAACTATGCTGTAACTATGCCGAGACTGAAACTGAGAAAAATGGTTTCAGAGTTTTCTGACTGTCAACCTCTATGTGTAGTAAGTAGGTAAATGATCAGACTTTCTTCAAAATCGAGCTTAGCTGAACTTTGCATTTCAAGACTAAGAGACCAGTTTCAGGCATAACAGTTTCGATTTTAAAAATGCAGTGTTTTGCCTTTTATATGCCTGTGAGTACTTCTGCAAAAGTCCTCATTTAAAGCCAGAAGGGGGCCATGAAAACTCACTAACAACAACAACAACAACATCAACAACAACAACAACAACAACAACAATAATAATAATAATAATAATAATAATACACATCTCAGTTCTTATACATTCACATTTTATTTTTGTGTTGGAAAAATTTAAACAAAGCTGGAACGCTAAATTTAAGTTAAATAAAATGCCTCTGTCGTACAGATTGCTGCAGTCTCGATATATATGTTGACAGTACTGTGTCCAGTAAGCAAGATTCACTACAGAGTAGTGCTGAAACCACTTCTCTCTAGGTTTCACAAGAGATTTATATATATATATATAAATAATTGTCAAATCTATTTTTGTTTGTATAAAACCTATCAATCTGTCTATGAAATATTTATGGTGGATGCTGCTTGTGGTTTAACAAAGACTGTAGACTATTTTCTCTTTCTCATATGAAAAAATCTATAGTCAGTCATCACACATATTACAATCTGTGCAAGACGGAGTTTCCAAATGTTTGGGGACACTCCACCTACTTTTGAGTAGTGCTGAAATACAGATGTTGAAGGCTGAGTAGCACAGAATGTTATCTCCATTGGTGGCATTGTAAGGAAACCATTAATAGTGTCAGAGAACATTAGCCAGGAAATATTAAAATTAACTGGATATGAATGAATAACTGACTGCTTTTTATTTTTTTGAATACTGCCGTGTATTTTTAAATGTAATCACAGACAGCAGGAACACTCATACAAAGTATAATACCTGAATAGAATGAGTTTTTAATCTTAAGATATATAATGTGTGTGTGTGTGTGTGTGTGTGTAATTAATACAAAACCATTAAAACCAATGTTAGTTAATTAGCTTAATATGCCTGGACAAAAGTTCTAAATACTAAAAAGGATCTTATACTTCCACCATCTTACACGTCACAATTTTTTACAATAAAGAGAAAATAACTTCAAAAATTATAAAAATGATTTCCTATGTAAAAAGGTCTTATGATATTGTTGTGAAATAATATTTTAACCCCTGCCAATAATTTTTAAAAATGTGGTTTGCTTTATGGTGAAAAAGGAAAATATAATCTGTTATTTATACTATGTATGACTTTTTGAAAATAATAATGTCAAAGAGAATATATCCACCATAACCAAAATTATGAAATATTTGAATAAAGGGGTAAATAATATAATGGAAATACTTAACAATGCCTTGATATCAAGGTTTTAATAAGAACTAGGGTCTTCAGAGCATCTTCAGTCTTTCTTGAATGCTGTAATGCTTTATTCTGTATATTTCAATTTTGGACCAATACTCAGAAAGAAAAGTCTCAGTGTCCTTAAAGGATGAAATTTCCGGTTTATTCTGCACTCCAAAACTTCCCATAAATGTGCAATGATGTTTAAATCTGGTGGATGGGGAGGCCACAGAAGGTATTTGACTTTCTTCTGGGGCTCAGGAAACCACTATTTAACTTATATACAGTACATATGGGGGCATTATCATCTTGGAATATGGCAACATCATGAGGGAACAGTGTTTGCACCATAAGGTAACTGGTCCTGTAAAATAGCCTAATGTTACACAGCTGTAATGCAAGTGAGCAATCGCTGGGCTAAATGACTCCCCCAAGATGGCTGATCATACCAACAAATGTTGTTGAAGGTATCCTTTGGCTTTTTCCAAGTATAAACACATCAGCATGTAGAAAAAAGGGTGAACGATGACTCATCTAACCATATAACTTTTTTTTTCAATTGCTTAGGGGCCCAGTTCAGGTTATGCATCTTTGTGCATTGGTCTTGGATGCAGGCAGTTTTTGTACAGACTTGCCATAAATTTTAGCTTTGTCAAGCTCACAGTGTACAGGTATTTTTTTGAGCCTGGGTCACAGAGGTGCTGATTCAGGTTTATGGTAATTTTTGAAGCTGTACTTTTATGGTGTTTAGCAGCTATCCTGTTAAATGTCAGTGAGCCTCGACTTCTGGGTAGTGTTCATTTTTGCCAATGCAGTTTGTCTGTGTTTGGAAAATGCTTTAATCATTTTTAAGATCCATCTCCCCATCACTCACTAAATAATGTTGTGATTTTCATGACTAATTCATGTGCAGTTCGGGCACTCTTTGGAAACAGAATTGTCCCCAGAAAAGTTATATCATTGTGCTGATTGTCAGACCTTCTTCAAGCCAGCACATACTGGGAATTGGCTTTCAAGCCTGTTTCAAGTCTTTTAAAGTCACCATTGTAGCTGAATTTGTCTCTACTTACTACTACTAAGTTAAATTTATTTTTAATTTGATGCTTGTTTTATTTTGATATTTTGTCCTCTTCACAGTAGTATGTAATACCAAAAATTCACCTCATATACTTACCTTGTTAAAATAAAGAGAAATGTATTGAAGGTCATAGTCTTTCAAACTTGCAGCAGCAACCACATCTTAAAATATCACTACTTCTTTTGTAGAATCGGGGCCAGCATCCAGACGCGTCATTTACTTCCATCCAACCCACATGTCCACATAAGGTGAGTCTTTTTTAATCTTACTTATTTGAAATACAATGCAAAATACAATGTGTGCCTAATTCATTTTTAAAAACAATGTACAGAAAAGCTAATAGTAAATTATAAATCTGGACTTCGAAAAAAAAAAAACAGATGGGAAACGTTTTTTATATATTTGCTTATTCAGTTTCAAACCATGAATGGTTGTATTTCTTCTATTTAAAATTAGTTTTTAGCTTAATAACTATGCTTCGAAGCCCTCAGAAATCATGTGATGTGACTGATCAAAAACTCAAGTAGTCTGTTTTGGGTCCTCAAGCAACAGATCGACTTTACACTACTTGGCACGCACATGTTTCTTGTGAGCATGAGACATCAGGAACAAGGGTATTGAGTGCCCAGTTTGTCATTGTTGGCATCCGAGGGTAGCTAGCTACCTCTTTTACTGTATAAAAAGAACTTTCTTTACAAAAAGAATTATGGATATAAGATGCTTTTTTTTTAAGAAAAAAGTCCAGGAAGCACAGGTGAGGCTCAGGGACATGGAGGGAGAGTTATCGCCTGTTGCCGTAGCAGCTCCCCCTGCAGGTTCAGGTTGGTGAAGAAGAGGGCTAGCTAGCTTGTGTAGCTGAGTGGTTCTTAAACGTTTTTGAAACAAGGCTCATCATTTATGAAAACAAGTACACCTGACCAGCTCCCAAGGCACATCAGGGTGCAACGGCACAGTTTGAGAACCACTGGCCATGATAGTAGGGATGCGTTCAAATAAGAGCACATTATACAGAAATGCTCAAATACGGCATTGTAAACAGATATTTTTTCTACACACAAGATATAAATGCCCATTCTGTCTGAAACACAAGACTTTAATTTCACTAACTAGCCATTTAATTTCTACAAATTTAAAAGAGATTGCTATACTCTATAGTCAACCCAACAGGCAACAGACTGAGAACTGACCTTTCCCGGGTATCACTCTGGGAAACTTGCATGGAGGGGGAGAAGGTGTGAGTAGGAGCTTTCACACAGGAACTTTTTTCTGGAACCAGAACCTTTTTCTGGGACCAGTAACGTTTGTTGCGTTCACACTGCAGGAACTCAGAATGATTGTAGTTCCTCAGAGGCTGTTCCGGAACCTTTTGTTTTAGTACCTACTCCAGACTAAGGATGTTTCATCCGAACACGGGGGGGCACTTACAGCCATAGCTTCCTGATCAGTTAACCACCAGCACCGCTGCTAACTTGAAAGTTACACAGAAGTTCTCAGAAAAGAGATATAATTAGCAAAGCAAAAACTGAGCAGGTAGAATTATTTTTGTTTTTAGTCACATTTAATGAATACATTCTTTGCTTGCATCTCTTTTGTCTAATATCGCTGGTGCAGGTATTGAGACATGCCAGCACTTATTAGTGGAATACGTTACACCGTGTTTTTTTATTCCGTGGAACTGAACGATCAATCTGCTGGCCATATTTAATAATAAACTATAAAGAAGTTGCGGGTCAAATGAATAAGATATAAAGAAAAGGCTAGTATCCTGTTCTCATTTCAATTGCCCCCCCCCCCATAACTAACAAATAAAAGAACAACTTGTGCCCCTTTCATTGTTCTGGAGTGGCGGTGCGGTTTCAAATCACATGTGAAGTTTAACCTACAAGCTTTTTGCATCTCCAGTGCTTATTTAGCATAATGGTCCCAGTTCAGTTGTGCGGCATGAAAGCCACAGACAAGCAGCCTGAGACAGCCCAGGGATCAGGAAACAGGAACCAAGTTCCGTAACTTTGGTGTGAAAACACCTAGTGTCATGTGCAGATTTCTTTCAAACCCCAATACAAACCCAAACACCTAAACATATATGTTACTTGTCGTTGTTAGCAGTATGTGTTAATTCCTTCCATTTGAGAATAAAGAAAAACAGCCAAAATATTGTAATAATCTGCAGACCCGCTCATCACAGCGGCAGAACAAGATGAGGCAAGACGGTTTTAATTAAGATAGCTTTTATAATTGTAGTTCTAAAAAAGGGCCATATTTCAGTAATCATAAAAATAAAATTCAGGGAGGCCGGATGCCAGAGAGTAAGGCACACCTGCGGTGGGAAATTTATACAATGGCTAAAGACATGTGAAGAGGAGGCCAGGGTCACTTATGACAGGGCAAGGGCACACACGACAATCAGGAACATAACAAGTACTTACAGTAACAATTATATACAGGGGCTATTTACACAGCTCACAGACATGCTGGGATATGCAAAATGGAGCCATCTTGCGGGAGCTACAATAGGGTTAAAATATGTATTTCAGTCAATATTCATCCATTTAAGATGTAACATTCTGTATGTATTAAGTCGTGGAGAAAATATTTAAAAGACTTGAATGAATGAAGCTTTAATTCCTAGTTCAAACTAACTGGTCATTGTCCTCCAGCTAGTTTAGGGGTGGTGGTGGTGAGATTCGATGGTTTGCAGTCTATCCAAATCTAGTTCAGTAGAGTGGAAAAAAACAAACAAAAAAAAATGTAGGCAAAAACTTCAGATATTGTCATTACGCGGTTACTGTTCTACAGTAGTAATTCATATTTTCCTTGTGAACTGCAGTAACGTTAACATCAACAACACAAGTGCTGCATCAATGCTGCATATTTTACTATATCTCTTACTGAAAATAAATCTTGTTTTGCATTAGAAATAGAAACTTTAAATTTATAATAACTTGTTTTATAACAGTGTTCCCCTGTTAAGAGGGGTTCAGACAGTTCATGAAACAGAGTTTAGTTAAAGTAAAACAGTTGCACTGCCAATGAATATTAGGGTACAATTATTAGGTCACTCAGTTTTTATAATCTCCTACCCAATAGCTACCATCAGCAAAGAGACCGGGGACAATGGTTGAACATGGTTAGTTGTTAAATGCACTTTTAACACATAAAAAAATAATTTAAAATATCAGATTAAAAGAAGTATTATTTTGGGTATATTCATTTTTCGGAATTTATCTGTGAAATTTATCATGGAGGACCCCTTCATTTTACTACCATTTTATTACCTTACCAAGATTTCAAAATACTAGAATAGTGTTGCTTTCGAAAATACCGTCAAAATATAGTATGCTGTATTATAATGTCTGGATGGTATAACAATATGAGAAATTATATAACTGGCCCCGTTCATCAATTGTCTCAGTCTTGCCTAAAACTTTAAACATAACTAGCTACTCCACGGATAATGAACACTGACTGACTATCTCTCTCTGTAGATCAAGGTCTGCGATGTAAAAAAGTGAATTTGGGACACAAGGATTAATAAAATACAGTAATAATTATTATTCTAACTTGTTGGTTAACTAGCTGGACAGCTATCAGTAGATTATTATGTAAAACAATTTTTGTCTGGATGCCCAGCTAGTCATTGCTTCTTGAAAAACTGAGTTCTTTAGCATTAGTCTCCGTGCCAGTCTATACATTTCCTTTCCAGATGTCAACAGAGATTGAAAGTTGTGCCAACTACCTCAGTTATCAATGCTTTGCAATATTTGCCTTCTGCAGTGTGGTTCTTCACCTGATATCTTGCACAGAACCTCCTTATAGTTTATGCACACGAACCAGAAAATTGCATTTTCATTACATTTAAATTACATGTACAATATAACAATCGAATATCACACCTCTGGTAAAATGAGGAAGTCTGTTGTACCAGCACAATGGCAATATTCAGTACAGTATTACGGTCCTGGTTATTTGAACTGTTTTTTAGTTTCTTACTCCTTGCCTAATGTTCGATCAGCATTCTTGACTTTCTGTGATTGGCAGGTCCAAAACAAACTCCAACAATGTAGCCTCCAAACACAAACTTTTAAAGATACTGGCGATTCAATGGGTTTTGACCTAAAAAAAAAAAATTGATTTATATAATGACTTGCCATCATATCTCAATATAGTTACAGTACTTAAAACTTATTTTAACTTTTAGAAAGACTTGACAAAGGCTCTGAAAACTGCTTTGTGTGAATGTGTTACTGTGCCATATTGCAACTAAGGTGCTACATATCAATCAACATGCTTTCCCCAAAAGTCCTCTCAAAATATTCACACCTTCACATTTTCTGGTTGACTAGCAGGTCAGCAGAAGAGGCATTTCCATGTGAACTAGAGTGAAACTGGCCATGTGTCTGAGAGTCCATAAGAAAGCTGTTTGCAGGGATATTGTTCGTTGATGTTGGTCAGCAGGCTAAAAGTTCTAAAAATTCTTGTGTGATGTTGCCAGGTTGCGACGTCGGATGTGGTCAAGCTGCTTGAACTATACAACATGACACTGTGCTTAACTGTAGAAGCTATTAAAAAGACAATCAGTTTTGTTCTAAGCCAGTCGACACAAAGAAGTTGGCTCTAATTGCTAACTCGTCCTTCATATGAACCTGGACTGCTCCTGTTAAGATCACCTCTAATGAGATATTCAGAACAATACTGCTGTGGACCAAATCACCAGTGCTACAACCAGCTTAGCAGATACTGTCCTTGAAAAATAAGGGAGCAATAAAATTTCTTCTCAACTATAAGCTCATCTGGAAACAACTGATCTGGACTGCTGCCCTGAAAAGATGGCTGTGATTTCCAATTATGTTAGTGGTGGCATGCAAGCAGCAGAACATAATCTCTTTCTGGTTGACTCACTTAACTGACCATGATCCATAAAGACTGTTACACAAAAAGTAATGGGCTAATGGAATAATTTGATATGTGACTAGGCAAAGAATGCAAGAAGAAACAGTGAATGCAAAGATACAACAGAATAATGAATATATTTCGTAAGCCACTGTAGACACCAGTCGTTACATGTAAAGATGAACAATAATAGCTGACAATGGATTTGTTTTTATTCAAATTCCATACATCAGCTGATTGTCTTTCTGCAAGTCAGCAGTATGAACGGAGGCAGAAGAGACACAGAGATTCAGTATGGTATAAGTGTCTGTAATTGTGTGTAGTGTTTCTCCACACGTGAGCCAGATCCTGCAGTGCCGGGACTGGAGTGAATATGATTAAGCTGCAGTCCAAGTGGGCCGGCAGCTTGCTCTCCCCGTGGGTCTCTGTCTCCATAGTGATTCAACTCCAAAGGCCATCCATTAAATCCAGAGATTCCCTGGGGCCAGGCCATTGTTAAACTCCTTCATAACAACACCCATTATGTGCACTGTATTTCTAGCTTGTAATTCATTTATTCAGGCCGTCCAACATGGGTCACAAGTACAGTCAGGAGAGGCTGGATTCAGCTGAAGTTCCATCTTGTTTCCTCATCGAGGTGAAAAAATGATTAACCCAGAACCACAGTTTGACAAACTAGATAGGTCCTAATAATGCTAATGATTTTTTTGGGGAAAAAAGGGCCTTCATTTTTTCGTTATGACACAATGCAAAAAAAACCTGTAATATATATTCTATGTACACAACTTCAGGGCCGGTGCAAGAAAAAGAGGCAGATGGAAGCGTAATTGATCCCCGTCTCCTTGCGAGTGGATGCTGGACCCTGGCACCGTTAAAGCAGCTAAAATTGGTACAAGGAACATTCCATCCCATGCTCCTCTGGGAGGGGATCTCTGCATCCATGTCACTACAATTCTCTGCCACTTTTTCGACTACACACGGGGCCATGGGGTCCGTGTGTTAAAATGCACCATGCGGAGCGCACTGTAGAGAAATGTTGTTATGTGCACTGCTGCGGTGATTACAAATCCCTGTGGCATGGAAACAAGAGGTCAGTCATGTTGTAATTAAGGTTACAGCATGGTTACACCAAAGGTGGCAGTTCCCAGTCTTTCAGCTTCCTCACTCCATGCAGTTCTTCTAAGCTTGATCCTGGAGAAGGAGAGACGCCAACTGTTATTTCGCCAACCTTAAGGACTCCTGAGGTGTCACTTACTGCATCTTTAGCCACATAGCAGTGCAAAAAGAAGGGACAAAAAATTACAGTGATGAAGGTCATTGTTGACATCTGAATTTGAGTTCTGCAAAACAACTGTTGCGTGTTAACACAGCAGGCTTGTGCCAGACAATAAAAAGTGTGCTTTATCACCAGCGTGTCTTGCCATACGGGTGGACATATGATGGCTTTCCTCCTTACTGGCTTCTCTTAATCATATATTTCCTCCACCAATCCCATGTCACTGACGTGTTACTCCTCGCATATCTGCACCTTGTTTGACATTGTACTCCTGAAGGTTCATCAAGTACAATGTCCAGGGGAACAACTGTTGAAAAGTACAGAAATCTGCTTGCACTGAGATAACCAGATGTTCTGAGGCATTGATGTGACACTATTAGATATGAATAGAGTTGAATGTGGTTTTATTATTTATTTATTTAGTGTTTTGATCCCCCCAGCTAATATTGCTGTTCAATGGCTAATTGCAGTTATGGATCCTCTCTCTCTCTCTCTCTCTCTCTCTCTCTCTCTCTCTCTCTCTCTCTCCATCATACATAGATGATTCCATAGATAATCATCTCACAGCTGCTACTATCTATTAAAATTGTACAGTTATGAGAAAAAATGAAGCTATGGAATTGAGAAACACTTAAAAATATTCAGACAGGCATACGCAAAGTAATGGTAAATATTCAATAAATCCAGAGATAAGGAACTGGAAAAATTTAACGGATAATTAACTAAATGCACAACATTGTTCTTTATAATTGGAATCTCCAGGCTTTTTTCCCCTCCAAATCCTCACATAAATTTTTATAACTGACTTTATGGTTTAAGGCTTTATGCGTTAATTCTGAATTGTTATAGTGTAATCATAATGCTCAAGGATAGATGCATGCATGCCATACCAAAAATGAATATATTGATACTTAGTGATACTTAGCAGAAAACCTTCTGACTTGTAATGGCTAATCTTGTAGCCATTAAAGCAGTGAAGGCTTCTATTCTTTTGAGTCAGTATCTACCTAAACTACGTATGAAATTAGCAGGTAGCATTAGGTAACTTCACTCTATTTTGCAGGTCAAGTCTGTCACTGTTTATATACTGTCATTTGTCTATGGCACAGGCTCATAAAACAAATATAGCATCCGCTAATCAGGCAAATCTGATTAATGATATATGCCAAAAGGACAGAATGAAAGAAATTTTATCTCTTGTAGTACGTTTTACATCGGCACTCAGAGATGTAAAATAATTACCATTATTAATTTACTAATATGCTGTTTGCTGATGCTTGCGGCAGTGAGGATATCTTGAGTATGCATTATTTTGATAAGACCTTTATCACAGCAGCATGTACCAGTTTTGCAATTTCTATTAACTAACGTTATTGGTGTATAACTGAATACAAATAGCAAAATATAAATTATTAAAATGGTTTTACTACATATTTTTAGGCATCTTTATTATAATTGTTGCTATTGTGAAATTGTAGATATTACATATTTCTTACAACCGATATCAGTGTGAAGTGGAGGAGGAGTATTTAAATGAAAGGAATGAGAACCAGGCTGCTGGGCACAATTAGAAGTCAAAATCCTTCATGATTTTCATTTTGTTAATGTGCATTAAGCAACAGTTGAGGCATTATTTTTATATTTTTCAAATTGTGAAATATACTCAATGAAAATTCTGGCTGCCTTAGTATCTGGAATTTTTGTTTGCAAACTAAAAGCCACTACATACCTCTAATTACTTAGCCTCATCTTTCATCAGGTCAGTTTTTCTGTTATAATTGGTTTCTTTACAAACCCATTAGTAGTGACTCTGACCAGCTCTATGTGTTTATAGAGTCTTTTTTCACAAGGTCTTCAGGTTGCTTTTGACCTAATGATCAAAGGATGTCTAAACCATGATTTTACAAGCACTAACACAGGATGATTTATGTTTCTATACATAGATTAGATTTCCTTTTTTCACGATACTCCAGTGTTTCATAGTTGTTGATATGTTTACTACTAGGAGCAGTGGGAATGGTGACTTTTATGTGCATCAGTATGTCTTTTAATTGCCAGTGCATGCTAATAATAAAAAAAAAACTGAACAAAAGATTATACTATTCATTTTATAGTAATGACCTGCATTGTGATGTACAGACAAACCATTGTGCAACTCCCAAGTAAGTTTTGAGGTCAAAGTTCTTTGGTTTGTCCCTGAGGAAATAATAGAACACTGCGACTGAATATTTTACATAAGCCCTCTTATAATATCATTTACGTTGATCTAGAACAGTGGTTCCAAAACTATTCTTTCACCTTCAGTGTCTCCAAGGTATTCCATGTACTTCTTGAGCTTCACCTCCAGCAAACCTGTTTTGAAAAAAAATGGGCTTAAGAATTAGTTGATCTTGCTAGTGTGTTGTCTGATGGTGAAATAGAATAAATATATATATATAAAAAAATGGAGATGATCGCTTATCAATATGTTTTTTCCTAGTGCTGAACATAAACAACATTAAGGCAAGTTAAATGAAAATAAACACATCATAAAAATTAGGTTAAATGTAAACTACTTAAACAATGTCATAAGACAGCTGAACTGAAGCATTTAAAACTCAAATAAAATATATGTGAAATATAGCAGAAATACAAAATACATGAGTGAACACATCAACCCATACATATAAGGTATCCATTTCTCCTTGGTCCTAGCAGGCCAAGTCTATACAGGAAACATACTGTAGTAGGCAGAGAACACTCTGAATGCCAGTCCACTGCAGGGTACACACTCACACAATGCAGCATTTGCAGTTATGTTTAAAAATAATAGGGATAAAAAGAAAAAGAAATAGTATAATATGAGCCCAATATGATTATAAAAAGATAATAATAAGTGAAAATCCTGCATCAAATACAGGCAAACTGTGTCGAGTTTTAATTGTAAATAGATTTTGATGCATTGGAATCCTGCTCAGCGTGTTCCCCAGCCTTGTGCCCTGTGCTTTCTGGAGCAGGGTCCAGGTTCACCATGACCCTATACAGAAGAAGTAGTTGAAAACTGGATGGGTGCACATCAGGAGTCTTACAGAAAAAAATATTATCAGCAGCGACCATATGAATGACAAACTCTCACTGCCAATAACTAAATATCAAAGAAGGAGAAGAAGAAGATTTTAATTATTCAGCAATGGAAATGGGCTATAAATTACAATTTCTGGAATTCCCTTTCTTGCCCAGGTCTCATTTTACTAGTCTGGGATTAAAATAAATAAAATTAATAAAGAAGTATCAATATTAATTGTAATATTAAAGTGATGGTGTTATGGAACTACAATCTACTACTGATCAAATGAATGAGAAGATGAACAAACTGTGCACTAATTGTTGTACAGCACAAGACCTCTGCTTTTTTGTGATTGGATTTCTGTCTACTCAGCCTTACAAATGAAAACTTATAAAGCATAATTTCATTGTTGGCTAAATCTCCAGACACAGAAAACAAATATAATGATACTGACAGATTAAATATATAAGACAAATATGGGAGGAACCTTCCTGTTCGAAATCACATCTGCCAAAACATCTAGCAAACGTTAAATGAGTTGCCATTCAGTGCAACTAACATTATGATATTAGTTTACATATAGTCTGTGTTCATGATACTCAAACAAACAAACTCTGCATTTTGTATTTGTGTAGTTGCACATCCTTTAGATAAAAGATAAAGCATCTTCCACTACATTTTTGCAGTTCATGAAAATAAATTTGTTTGGGTATTTTTCTGCAAAATCTCATGCATTACTCATTTCCTGCCAGCTTGAGTAAGTGTGGATGGTTTAGGTTTTCTTGTAAGCCTAATAGTACCAAAGGGATGCTTCTCACACTGACGCAACCTTTTTCTCCTTTCAGAGTGCTATTATTCATTTTGCACTGTAAGGACTGTAATTATTGGTGTACTATTCTTATACTTGCTGCTCTCCCCCCAGAGAGCCAAAGGATAGAGCAAATAGTCTTAGTTTGCCACCATGTTGATGCCAGTTTCAGAGAAGACTAAGTGCTGCAGTTTGGGATATTACAAAGAATTTATGACTTCTAAAATCTCTCTCCAACCTCTCAAAAGGGTAATAAGTATCGGAAGGGCAGAGTTACTTGCATTAGTAGGACAATGATTATGGCAATATAACCATTCAGCAGAGGATGATGACAGCATGCTTACACTTCTTAAACATTTTTTAACAATTCTTTGCATTTTAATATGGATATGTGGTTCTAGGTTAAAAAAAATGTAACTTTCTGTGTGTGTGTGTGTGTGTGTGTGTGTGTGTGTGTTCCTGTATATATTACATTGTGTTGCTCTATCCTATTTCTCCACAATGTGATAAAACCTGTTGTCTTGTCCTTGTGGGGACATTTTTTCAGTCTCCAAAGGGGGAAACTCATTTTTATAAAAAGCTGTATTTTGTTTGGTTTCTTATGGTGAAAGCTGGGTAGGGGTTAAGGTTGTTATTGTTGGGATTAAGGCGTTGCCTATAAAAAGGAATGGACGGTCCCCACAATGATATGAACATAAACATATGTGTTTATGCATATATATATATATATATACACACACACACACACACACACACACGCATCATATATATGAACACGCTTAAAAATGACAGTTGATGCAGATATTACTTGTATTTGTCATTGTTAATATTTCCTTGCTGTGCTGAAGGCTGAAGAGAAATGGCTTTTATGATGGGATTAATTGCCCAAAGAGAAAGGAGGGGAGCACTAATTTTCCACTTAACCTTTAGAAATTAATACATTATTTAAATACCCTGGTGATTGCTGTATTTCACTTTTCCTTATGCTTGACATTGTTAGTAATGTGGGAACCGCTGTCTTCAAGAACTGTAGTTCAACAATGCCCAACGGTATTACAATTTCGAGCCATTTTTTCACAGGCAAAAGGCTATTTTAACATGTTCTCATATTCCACAGTTGTTTTCTTAAGTTATATATGTATCACAGATGGTAGGAGTTTAACGATATAATATCTACTGCCCAAACTATTATAGTGCTATTCCAGATGTTCTCACATTACATTTCAAGGAATTTGTTTATGCATGAACAGATCTTTAGGGAAATGTATCATTTTTTGGAAAACCTATAGTTATTGGTCTATTGTAGAGGTAAATAAATATGATAAGCAATCTATGTAAATTCAGTACAAAAGGCAATTTATTGCTGTATCATGAACAGTTACAGAAGAAATTGTTTTTTCATGGCAGAGGTTATAGTCTAGAGACATTGAAAGCTAATTCAGTATGTATTAGTGCAGCTTGTATTTCAGCATCAGAACATTAGAAGGTCTTGAAACAGAAGAACCTTGCAAAACAGATATACAAATGGCTTAGTTACTTTCATAAATGTGAAAATATGCCATAAGGTCTTCTTTAGCATGCAATTAGCTCATGCAAATATATCTCATTATGCTTTGAATTCTTTGGTACTTTGACATGCTATTGGAAGCCTGAGCTTTGCAATGCAGCATTTCTTCTGTATGCCAATGATTCAACCACTGTTGTAAAAAAAAAAATCATTATTTCAGTTACTGTAGCCTTCCTGTCAGCTCAAACCAGTCAGGTCATTCTGCTCTGCCCTCTCTCATGACAGAACGGCTGCACAATGGGTGTTTTTTCCCACCATTCTGTGTAAACTCGAGAGAATGTTGTGCATGAAAATTCCAGCAGATTAGCAATTTCTGCAATACTAAAACCATCCGGCCTGGCACAAATAATCATGGCATGCATGGTATAATTGAATTTTTTAGACATCCTAGATACTTTTAGGTCCTCCAGAAAATACATATTTAACTTTGTTACACTCATACACCTGCTTGTTCATGCAACTATCTAATCATGTGGTGGCAACTCAGTGTATGGAATCATGCAGAGTTATCGCAAAAGCTTAATTTATTGGTCAGATCAAACGTCAGAATGGAGGAATAATGTGCTGTAAGTGACTTTAACCGTGGCATGATTATTTGTGCCAGGCTAGGTAGTTTTAGTATTTCAGAAATTGCTGATATTCTGGGATTTTCACACGCAAAATTCTCTAGAGTTTACACAGAATGGTGCAAAAAAAAACATCCATTGGACAGCAGTTCTGTGATGAGAGAGGGCAGAGGAAAATGACCAGACTGGTTTGAGCTGACAGGAAGGCTACAGTAACTGAAATAATGATTCATTACAACAGTGGTGTGCAGAAAAGCATCTGTGGATGAACAACAAGTCGAACCTTGAGGTTGGATGGGCTACAACAGCAGAAGACTGCATCAGATTTCACTCCTGTCAGCTGTGAACATGAAACTGAGGCTGCAGTGGGCACAGGCTCACTGAAACTGGACAGCTGAAAATTTGGGGGGAAAAAAAACATTGCCTCATCTGACAAATCTCGATTTCTGCCATGATATGTAGATGGTAGGGTGAGAATTTGTAGTAAACAGCATGAATCCATGGGTCCAACCTGTCTTGTGTCAACAGTTTAGGCTGCTGCTGGTGGTGTAATGATGTGGAGAATGTTTTCTTGGCACACATTGGCCTCTCTAATATCAGCTGAGCCTAATTTAAATACCTCAACCTATCTGAGTATTGTAGTAATTAGAAAACATTAGAAATAATCTTCTAATGGTTACTTTGAGCAAATTAATACTCTGTGTCACAAATCATCCCAAACTGGATCTTCCCCAGTCGCCAGATCTGAATTCAGTAGAGCACCTTGCAATGTGGAATAACAGGAGATTTGCAGCATGCACATGCAGCAGACAAATATGCAGCATTTACCTGAGGCAATCATGCTAACACAGATCTGAATCTGTAAGAAATATGCATCAGTGAACCTAAACATTATGCCCACCACCACATGGTGCGAATAAGATTGACAGTCTGGTTAGAAACAGAGCATGTCAAGGTCATTCGGTACTCATAGTTGATGTGTTGAATGCAGAGGAATTGGGCAGGGGTAATGACCAGAGCGACTTTGATAAGGGCCAAATTGTTATGGCCAGATGACTGGGTCACAACATCTCCTAAACTGCAAGGCTTATGGGATACTTATGGTCAACCACGGTGAGTACTAACTGAGAGTGGTCAAAAATGGCAAAAACCATGATCCACGGATAGGGTGTTGGGTAGCTGAGTCTTCTCAATGCAAGATGTGAATAAAGGCTGTCCTATCTGGTACAAACCAGCATAAGGGTTATTATACTACAGGGAAGTTTTCCCTGGAAGTTTGAGGACCTGCTTGCAGGGCTGGCTGTAGATTAACATCATACCCAGGAGAAAGCAGTGCAGGTTAAGGGCCTAACAAGTTGTAGAATTCACAGGATTCAAACTGGCAACCTTTCAATAGCCGACATAGATTCCGATCCTCGGAGCCACCACACCTCTCCTCCTAATTACTCTGACCAGTCAAGTTACTACACAGATAATTCTCATAGATCTCCGTAACATAAAACCATAGAAGTGAAACTATACTTTAGGACTAAACTAAGTTATGCTACTTGCCCAAGTGCTAGCCTAGCTGAAATAAGAAAATTAGTCCCATTGTTACTAAATGGAATCACTCTGTATCTGATTCTATGATCATGTATATTTTGTAAATCCATATTCAAATGCCAATTCATATACCTTTTTATATGGCAAATTTAAATCATCCTGTGGTAAAATGTAATCAGTTAAATATATTTAAATTAGTAACTCATTTCATAAGATTAGTAGGTTGAAAGGCAGTACAGTGGCTGAGTGGACAGGAGTCTCACCCCGGCTCTGGGTGTGTGGGGTTTGTATGTTTTTTTACATGTCATACAATGTTCTGCTGGAGCCTTTCCTTCTCTCCTGCAGTCCAAAACGGTGCTGTTAGGCAAATTTGTGTTCTCTAAGTTGCCCAGTATGTGTGTGAAATGGACACTGGCTTTCTGTCCAGGGTGTTCCCTGCCATATGTTCCCTAGGGTAGACACCAGGCTCACTGTGATCCTGTAGTGCAGGGTTTCCTAATTCCAGTGCTGCAGGGCCAGAATTCAACCCAGGTTGCAGATTTCCCTGCTCAAACACATCTTAATCAGCTAATTGCTAGGTTTAGTTGTGTTTCAACAGGGAAATCTGCAAACTGTGTTGGATTCTGGCCCTCTAGGACCATAATTGAGGAAACACATTGTATTGTTTAAGTGCTTGAACAATGGATGTGTTGAGTTGTATCTAATGATACAGGGTATGCTTTTCTTTTAAAGTGTTTTTAGTTTAGTTTTGTTTTTCTTAACCACTGTATGGATTTTATCTTCCACCTGCTTATCCTCAGCAAGGTTGTAGGAGGCCTGGAGCCAATTCTAAGTAGCACAGGGCACAACGTAAGGGTACTCCTCGGACTGGATATCAGTGGACTGCAGGGCACATAAATGCAATCATATACTATGGGCAAGAGAGATAAGAATTAACCTTAAACCACTGTATAGATTTAACCTCAGTCATTGGATTGATATAAAATATGTATTGCTTCCAATATATATTCCAATACACACAGACACACAGGATTTTTAAGTAATCTGTATATTTTGTGAAATAAACATGAATAGCAAAAAATAATATTATGTGCAACAAAATTATATTTTAGTGACATTTCTTGTGCTTGTACTGAATAAACTACTACAACTGCTACTACAACAATGACTAATAATAATAATAATCATCATAATCATCAGTATCATCATAATGCTTCTCACGGTGATGTCAAGCAGGTGAGACCAGATCTCCCTTTCCAAAGTGGGAGTCTAGTTTATTCTGTGGGATACTCAAAAGATCACATGCCAGCTAGGTGACTTAAGCCCTCCAGCGTGTCCTGGGTTTGGCCTGGAACCTCAGTGGGAGCCTTCCTAATAAGATGCCTGAATCACCTCAGGTGACTTCTGTTGAAGAGCAATGGCTCTATGGAGAATGATCCTGGGATCCCTGCAGAGAAACCTCATTTCAGTTGATTGTACTCCTGATCCTGGTCTTTCGGTCATCACCAACTGCTCTTGACCAGGTGAGGACAGGGACGTGGACTGACTGGTAAACCATGAGCCTCCACTAGTATCCAGTAATGGGTCTTAGAGTTGCTCCCACTGCCTACCTCTTGACCACTGCTTTTTGTGAAAGCTGCAATGATTAAGACTTTGAGCGTGGTCCATTCTAATTCAATAGCACTGGTGTAATTTAGCATGCCGGAGTTGAACATTGACGTCTGGCCTAGGGTATGCTGGTCCAAAGGATATTTATGAGCATCCTTGTGTTTGGATATGGTGTTTATTATGAATAAATCATGACTTGAACAGAAGTTCAATACCTACCGACGTTAAAATGCAGGAGATTATTCTTCTTAATTACGCCCCTCCTGCCATGTCCATCATTACCCATGTGTGCACTGTCATCTCCCAGTAAGACAAGAGAGTCCAGAGAAGGAAGCACCTCACCCACTTTCTCTAAAAATGCTTGGTACTTCAAACAGCTGTTTTTGTAGTTACACAGAAGCAATCCTCTTCTTCAGTAGGAAAAGTCCAGCTGTACAGCCCTGAGCCTGGAACCTTTGAGTTTCCCCACACCCACCTAAGGTGGCAGAATGGACTCCTTCATGGAAGAGACCACACACCTGATCAGTTTGTTTCGTTTCAGGACCGACACTATACATGGAGATAACACTGACTTTATCTAGCTGACACCTTTCTACTTTGTACCTCGGACACTAGCTCAGGGTCCATCCCCACTAGAGAAGCAGCATTTCACTTTCTCAATCAATTCTCATTACCTGAACTAAGTCAGGTTATACTTACATGGTCAGGTTTTTCTTTTTTGGACCTTTGTTGGATTTTAGTTTGTCTGTGCTCTCGTACATATCTGATTACTATGATATAGCTGTGCGCACTATTGGAGCACACAAAAACTTTCAACCACACTTAGGTGTTGGTGGTTGTTATGGCAGAGTATATAATAATAATATGAAACTATAAAAGCAAATAAATTCCTGGAAATCACTTAGACCGGTGGTCTCCAACCTTTTTTGCACCACAGATAGGTTTCATGTAAGACACTTTTCCACGGACCAGCCATCACATGCACATAATAAAGCATAATGAAGTCTGAAGTGATAGTTCATGTTCATTAACTTACATAACAGTACAAACACAATAAAATTGAATTACATTTCTTTGCCTCTGCAGACATACGTTTAAAAACATATAGTAAACAGCTTGAAGTGCATTAACCCACTTATACCATGGCTATTACACATTTGAATTGCACATTTGTACCTAAGGTCTGGCCTTTGGGCTTAGCAGTAGTCACTTTTGAAAAAATGACTGCCTTATGGTCTTAGCAACAAACTGTTTTTTGAATTAAGGATGCTGGCATGAGTTGTCTCTAAGCAAGATATTTATCAGTAATGGGATTGGGTAGTATGTAATTTTTATACCATCCAAACATTACACATATGCAGTATTTTTACAGTATTTAAAAAAATATATTTTTTTATTATTATTTTTTTAATCTTGGCGATAAAATTTGCAAGCCTGGGGTGGTTCCCACAATGCAGCTTCAAAGAAAGAAGACACCCAAAATACCATATGTGGTAACTGTGGAATAAGCAGGTCAAAGCACACAACGTCCATTTTTTAAGGATATTTTTTTTGTGCACTCTGTATTCTTTAATATTGTTTGCATTATGTTTGTTTGCACTATGTGTCTAATTTCACGTTGTTATTGGGGAAAAAAAATCATCATTTGTATGTGTGAAAAGTACAGTCGGCGTTCACTATCTTTGCACCTTGTCTGTTTGGCACTTTATGTATGTTCATCTGTGCACCATGTTCTTGCTGCTGTATGCATCAGAATTTCCCCCAGGGTCAATGCACTGCATTTCATGCATTAACCATTACACATGTCTTAGATTAATAATAAATACAATACACAAAGCATTAAAATGTTATAATGGTGATCTAGAAGGAAGAATGAAAGAAAAAAGTGCATAGATGAAGAAAACCAATCTATATATCTTCCAACTGCTTATCTTCAGCAAGGTTGTAGGAGGCCTGGAGCCAATTCTAAGTAGCACAGGGCACAACGTAAGGGTACTCCCCGGACTGGACGTCAGTGGACCGCAGGACACATAAATGCAGTCATACACTATGGGCATGAGAGATAAGAATGAACCTTAAAGCCATGCCAATCTGCACAGTAAGAACATGTAAACAGCAAACTCAGAGAGAGGAAACAGGATTCATACTCCCAGCCCTTGAGCTGTGTGAAGCAACAGTGTTACTTACTGTGCCACAAACGCCACCCTGAAAACCCTTTTGAATGCAAAAATTAAATCTGAAAATGTCATAACTGAGTCACGGTATGCACTTAACCGTGGAAGTCAACTTAGATTATAAATACAACAGTCCAATTTTGTCACATGACATAAATCTGAGCCATGTCTAATAGATGAAAACTCTACATCTGGGTTTGATCAAACACTTGGTTTCAAAGCCCTGACAAAGTGCATGTAGTATTACATTACAAGGAATAGCTGCCTGACAGTGGGTTTGACTGATTACCTGTTAAATCTCTATATCCAAACTTATGGTACTGTCAGTGGAGGAGTCATGACTTACAACGTCCTTGTAATAGAATTAAGAAATAAGAGGCGATTCCAATAATGTTATCAAAGCTTAAGAATGACAGGTGTTTATGCCATTCAGTCATTGGTGACAGGAGTAATTAAATTAATAGAACCTGTCTTTTTCTGTAATGTAATAACAGTTTCTTTCAATATACAGTAATTCCCTTTGGTTGTGGGACTGTAAGCTGTTTGTCATTTCATTTAATATTTTTTCAATTTTATTTTATTGTATTTTATTTATTTATTTATTTACACGTAAAGCTGGATAGCAAACTTTATTCATTATTCCTTGACATGTAAGCTCAGTCATTTCGACATTGGTTCAGGATTCAGGAACCTGTACTGCACATAGTAACTCACATTTGCCTAAATAAAATGATTTATGTTTGTTAATGGTTTGCTATGTTGTAACTCGTTTAAATGAAATTTCTTAGAAATTTATCTGTACTGAAGATGACGTGGTAGATTCACAGCAGACAACTTAATACGCATTATTTTTGCAAAACTGAAATTAAATAAAACATTTTGAGTGTAACAGTCCACTATGACTCTTTATGGCATTCTTATGACTTATTAATCCACTGTTTAGAAATGAACACATATAATTTAAAAGTGATTACAATTCAGATTATTTCTTTAACATGAAAAGAAACAGTAAAGTAAGTAAAATTAATTGACTTCAAATTTTTCTCTACAACATATTTTGATCAAATGTCAATGCAGGTTGACTTTGATGGATATTCTGCATTCTGTTTGATTATTTGGAATAGCATAACAAAACTGCAGTTCTTTTACCTATAACCTGTCAAACTTAATTATAATACATAGTGCAATAAAGAAATAGATAAGACCCTATTGCTGGGCAATATTCCTAGCCATTGCAAAACCACTTGTAATGGAGGTATTAGTCAATATATTGCAATAGATGTCAAATTGGCTTGCTGCCTATCATTTATTGTTTGCATATTGTTAAGTGACAAGTAAAATGCAAATACAAACACCTTTATTTTTAAAGCCATGCAAAATAATTAAAGCATAGTAACACATCTGACAGTGGACACCAATTGTATTTTGCACATATACAAATGATAATTTGTTCTAGTAACAAAGATGTGAAATTAGAGTGGCACTGCTTTAAAAGCAAGTAATTTGCCCGAATTACTGGCGTCTCTGTTTTCTGAAAATTGGAATGTTCAAACAGAACATTGATAAGCTTTTAATTGCTGTTCCACTTGAGAATTGGGTACTGCAAATACAAAGAGCCACCCTGGTGTCTCAGGATGTTTTTCCTTCATCCACTCCTGTTTAATTCACTCATTTTCTTGGTACTAATGAAACACTGAAAGGTTAGGGTGTGGAGCAATTAACTGCACCGGGCCTAATGAAATCAGGAGGGGTCTGTACATATCGTGAGGATCAATGTTGGTGCTTTTCATGGCTATTCAGTTCGAGATTGTTTAGAGAAAGTAATAGAGCTTTGTCAATTGGCAATGGTGGTAAATTAAACACTAAAAAGGCAAGTGACTTCATTCCTTTTCCATAGAATTTGCATGGAAATTGTTCGAATCCTTAATTCTCCAAAACTACAAAAAGGGAAAAATAATGTTGATCCAGTTGCCCCCACACCTTTTCATACTGCTGGAATTTGACCAGTATCTGCAAATAAAAGGAAATCGCTCAATCTGCCTGATAGCCACACAGTTGTACTGACCTGCGAACATTTTTAAATTATAACAGAGTATATTCATTTTTAATATTATACAGAAAGGACAAAAAAACATATATGTATTCATAATGCATGCATCTAATACATTTATCTTAATTTGTCCCCTAAGTCCCGGCAAAGGCTCTGCCGTTATGTTTACTTATAGTGTTGTGTTGCAATAGTATTTCTACATTTGTCCATGTTTGTTGTCACTTTCTGTCTAACTGTTTAATTGTACACACCACAGTAATATATATATATATATATGCAATCTGTTGGCAGTGATAATAGAAAGTAACAGAAAGCTGCAACTGGATACTGCAACAGCATGACAGCTTTAAGCACATGTGAAGTGGATATTGGACATTGGTCATTGCTAGCTTATGTCTTTTTAACTTAAGCTGTTTTTATTTAATCTATAATTTTTGTAACAATATCTTTATATTGAGAATGTCTTTTGAACAGCAGCATAGTAACACCCATGTCTATGGTTTTGTGACATCAGCCCAACACAATAAATATTTTCCTTATCTTATTGAAGGGGTGGCACATGTTTAAATATAAAATTACTGGCAGATAGGTTTCAGTTTGAACATAAGGTGCAGCAGAAGACCTCAGTCTGTATGTATGTTTTTGAAAGAAGTCAACTGCTTGTTTATTGATCTTTTGAGTCCATCTCAACATGAATGGAATGCCATTACATGACATAACAGGCACATAGCAATGTATTAAGGGTAACTCAGAGTCACCAGTTACTAATGGTATGCCATATTACCCTAGGGGAGGGTGAATGAAAGAATGAAAGTGTACACACAAACTGATTTGCATGACATGTAACTGTAAATGACATGACTTGGGTAAATCAGACTGGCAGTGTCATCATGTCTAATTATCTAGCTGCTCCAATGTTATAAAAAGATGCTAAGAAGAATATGTCCTATTCACTTTAACATATAACTATGTCCTTTTACTGAATTTATCAGTGCTAAATTGCTTGAATTAATCAGCCACCATCCCGAGAGGAGAATTGTAACGAGAATCTGCTGGATTGATTTGACCGAACAGTTAAAAACAATTCTTATTAAAAACAGCCACAGTGGTCCTGTTGTGCTTTACAGCTAGTTTAGGTCTCAGCAGCAAAAAACAAATAGCTTTAAAACATCATCTATTTATATTTTAGTTGTAATTGGAAAAAGAAAGGGGTTTTCCATGTTATCAAATGACTGTCATGCCTCTGGAGAGATAATGATTCCACTGAACGTTGAACTTCCGTCATTTTAATTTCTTTTCCTGCATGTTAAATTTGATTGTTTTCATATTTTGTTTTGAAACTTGAAATTCTATCAGATTACGAAGGGAAATAATAAAATATGAAATGCACATTTAAACCAGAAAGGAAACAAACAAATGAATAAGTGGATAGATAGATAGATAGATAGATAGATAGATAGATTCTAACTATCTATCTATCTATCTATCTATCATCTATCTGTAGATAGATATTTTGTGCAAAAACTGAATAAGTGGAAGATGTATGCA
>JAAGVU020000002.1:23797173-23817865 GCA_011763525.2 Mormyrus iriodes
TGCACATTTAAACCAGAAAGGAAACAAACAAATGAATAAGTGGATAGATAGATAGATAGATAGATAGATAGATAGATAGATAGATAGATAGATAGATTCTAACTATCTATCTATCTATCTATCATCTATCTGTAGATAGATATTTTGTGCAAAAACTGAATAAGTGGAAGATGTATGCATGGGTGGATAGATTTAAAAAGTGATACTGAAGTGATACTACATATTTGCAATATATAGATGTTTCCTGAAAAGTAGAAGGGTAGGTATTGTGTTGTGTTCTGTGTTTATCCAATGTAAGTCATACCCTAAATAATGAAACCTTTCCTAAGTAATGGAACTACTTAATCTTCTATGGAGCTCTTGACCTACACTGCTAAGATGAAAAAAGATAATTTTGTTAGCTTAAAAGAGGCATCTCCTTGGCGTGCAAATCCTGCTTCTTCAAAAAGTCAAAGTTAAAAACACAGACAATATCCAAGAATAATTGTGCTGTAAAGAGTGCATTGCCTGTACAGAATTACCCTGCTAACTTTATGTCTGCCTATCACGTTTGGAGAAGAGTATTAGTATTAATACTCACATGAGATTATCTGAAGGTTGCAGCTCACATATACTGACTTTTTCTTATTTTCTTTCTTTGATGAGATGGTGTCTCTCTTGTGTCTGTTATTGTCAGGGGAAAGCAGTTCCAGTTCAGGGAACCAATAATAGGTACCAATTACCTCCAATTGTATTTTTAATTAAATCTTCACTTTCAATTTGTTTCATAGTTAGTTCATTAGGATAGATTTCTAATAAATACATATACTTCAAAATCTAAATCAATTTTCATGTCAAATTAAGAACATATGAGTACAATGCTGGTAGTGAGTTGTAATATACTTGCACATTGCATATGACAGGAACCTAGAATTAATAGCCTTCAGGTGCTTGCATGAATGAACCATCATTTGGGTTTTGAGCCTTGACCTCACAAAGGCTATGTTTTCTGCTTATGAGATTTTCATGCTTTGGTGGAAGGGATGCAATGAATGATGAATTAGGTGACTGAATGGGAAAAGGACTCACGTTTGATCAACTTTATTTAATAGTGCTAAAATCTGACTCAGTTCATTGTACATATACTAATATCCTTCTGTGTTTTCACAGATTGCATCTTCTATTTTAGAGACCCCCCTTTTATAACAGGAACTGCCAATTCCATAGTGGTAAATAAACAAATGGTAAACCTCAAATGAGACCTTGGAGGGTAAGCAGCCAGAAACAATTCTTCCAGAGCCCCCCCAAAACTCCCATCACCATCATTTTATAGCAGAGACACAGTGAGTCTGTGGCCTGGGTGACATTTTCAGAATGCTAAGCTGCCATGACAGGTTATTCTTGACCGTCATTTCACAGAAGCCCACACACATCGCACCTTATTGACCGCAACTCAACTAGCCGATAGAAGGACTGTGACAGGCCGCCGGTCATGTGAGAAGTGCAGAGAACTTGTTGCTCTGACTTTGGAGGCCAGAGCTGTCAGGATTTCACTTTGTTCCTGTTTTCCCTAGTCCAATGTGCTGTACATCAGGGGAATAGACTATAAAACTGGCAGACAATCTGCTTGTCAGAAAGTCCAGATTTCCATTGCAATTGTATTTGGAGTTATAACAGTTAAAGTGAGCAAGATACATTCCATGAAGGAGATATTTGGTCAGCATTTATTGGGGTAGTTAAATTAAATTTAATCACTTGGTTAATGTGATCTGTGCAAAATGTTTATGATTCCAAAGAGCCCTGCCAATGGAAAAGAGGCTGTGTAACTGAGGCTGGAAATCACTTTTGTTCAATTACTGTAATTAACAATTTTTGGAGGGACTTGATTACCTTAATGTAATAAATGTGGAAGCAGCTTGAAGCAGGATGCTTTCAATCTTGTGGGGACTACTTAATTTTCCTTGATCATTCCTCTGCTGATTGATTTCTATAGTGGGAAGCAGTGCGAGAAAGCAATCGTTCGTGCCTGCAACTATATTAGCAGGTGTTTCTGTGAAAATAAGGTGACTGGGTGCGTGGTATAAATTTAATGCTGCAGCAGATTGTCCTAATGTTGACAAAACAATACTGTCTACTGAGTAAGATGAAAAGTCACCATTGATTGTGGATGATTTGGTAGACTTCATAAAAATGAAATTCTGCTGTGCCACAGAGCTATATATTCAACTTAAATGATTTTCTTACAATAAATAATAAGAACCTGGAATTGCAATTTGTTAGTTATACAATATCAATGTAAAATGATTAAAATTTGGACTGGAAATTAATTTTAAATCATTTATGAAATCATCCACAAAGTTATACTGGTCTTTTTATTGGACTGGTTTATAAAATCTTAACAGTACATTGAATTAGAATACTGCACATTTTGCATATAGTATGTAATAAAAATGATGAAGAAAGATTTTGTTTTTGCGTCACTTTTAATGCAATGACCATTTATCGTCCTATCATAAGCAATCTCTTTACAGCCCCTTGGGTATAAAGGAGACTGGGTTCTATTTCTTCTGGATAGTTTTTTGTTGTTTAGCATTTATTAGGAAGAAAATAGGAACGGGTAAGTAAAATAAGTGAGTCATAAGTGATTAAAAAAAAATAAAATTTGAAGCTGAACCCAAATCTGTTTGATCTCTCTCTCTCTCTCTAGAATGTGACCACACACACACGCACACACGCACAAATGCACACACACACACACACACACACACGCACACACGCACAAATGTAGACACACACACACACACACAAGTTTCAATTCATATCTTTGCAGGGACCATTGGTTCATTTCAGATTTTTGTAAAAATGGGTTTCCCCCTTGTGGGGAACAAAAAGGCAGTCACCACAGCGTCAAAATAACAGGTTTTTATTACATTGTGGGGACATTTGGTCACACACACACACACACACACACACACACACATACATACACACGCGCGCACGCACACACACCTATATGTCATGCTTTGTCCATTTCTTACTCTCACTCCTTCTGTTTCGGTCACTCTGCTTCACCTAAAGAGGGATTTTAATGTCAAGTTTAATTAGGGTAACAGGCCCACACAAAGGTGCCACTGTCAGCGGGCACCTGGCCTGTCTGCCAATGTGCCACACGCTATAAAAACTTATCTTTCAACTCATCACTTGTCTGTAAATAGCAACAAACTGGTGCATGCACTTACTGTTGTTCTATAATAAGGTGTCTTTTCAAAATGATACACACTCTCCATTTAATAAATATAATGCAGTTATACTGGCCTATTTATTAGACATATCGAGTTCAAAATTGCACACAAAACTGAAAGATGGCCTGTGTGACTAGAGTTCACCAGTTGGAAAAAGGGAATAATCAATACGCTGTACTTCAAAAACTTTGTCATAAATACTGAATGATTTCTTTACATTGATCTCCAGATTAATGATGTGCGTGGTGCGAGTCTTTGACCATTTCTGTGTACTTGTGGTTCTTTGGTGTAAAAAAGGAAGCCTAAGTTACGATTTGTATGTATTGACTCATTTTCAGAGAAAAGGTCTTGCCATTGGAATAAATTGGAGTCTGGAGACTGAACAGTGTTTTAATCAATTATTAATACAATTTTTCAATGATCAGAAAGTTTCACATGATCAAAGCCTGGACTCGTCCTTCACAGCTTGTGCTTGCTGAGATATCATGGTAGTGGTTTGTGAACGATTGAACTTCTCCCCAAATGCCTTACGGTATCTTGTTTGCTGCGGCTTTTGAGTTATTCCTCAGTAAGAGTGTATGTATTAAGTAAAAATGCCCCTAATGTAAGCAGACTCTTCACTACATCGCTTTGAATTTGCCCAATACAGATATTTTGCATAATTTTCTTAAGTATTATAAGTGTGAATCATAACTTTTGAATTTAAAAAGGATTTGGGAAATTCCAATATAGTCATAGTAAACTGACAGTATAACCTTATTTTGAAATTCATTAACATCAGTGCTAGCACTAAGGGTAGCAGATGAACTATAATTAGTCATTCATAACGCAACAAAAAAGTAGACTATGTTTATAATATCAGAAAGCATTTCCAGTTCAATTTCCACTAACCCGACCAATATTCATATCACATGTCATGGAGCAAAAGTATTTTTAATCATATTAACGATAAAGATATCTGTAGATGCATCTAAAAAATCTTCTTTTTTAATCACCTTTGCCTTCTTCTTGACGGAACACTGGATAGCTTGTAATGAGTTACCAGGTGGAACTTTGTTCATTGCTGTTTTTGCTTGAAGAGAGAGAATTAATTTGTTATACTTAAGTATTCATTGTTCATCTGTAAATGCATGCATCCGTATTCAGTATGCTGATGCAAGGTCACAGCAGCCTGGGGTGTTTCCTAGGAGGCTGAAGGCACACCCAGGACAGGATGCCAGTCCATCACAGGCAACACACACATTCTGGAGTTTTTCCTGAAATAGATGTGATCAGTCTGGCATTGTGACCCAGTTAAGCCTACAACATAGATGACATTTTGTATTGTTATCAGTATTCTTATGCAGAAACCACCTCACTCATTTCTTTAGGGGTCCCATTCATGTATTTTTTTTTCATTCTGAACATCATAGCTTGACTGATGCTCAGAAAGTGAGAATGAAGGAAGAGACTACACACACACACACACATTAGGGGAACTATGGGGGAAAGAAGAAAAATTAAAAAACTGAACATGCTACTACTTGCCAAGTATTACGCATAGGCAGGGTTAGGGTAAGAAGTGCACTGAAGAGGGATGCTTCAGTTCTTCAAGGTCTAATTAAAATGAGAGGTTAAAGAGATTCAAATAAAGAGGAATTTTGTGGAATAGTAAGTACAGAAAAATTCATTAACTTTATGGAATAATTTATCCTAACATCTAGTTTTACTTTAATTGTCTACTGGACACACAGTGTAAGGTGATATTTTGTTAGTTTCTGTGAACACATAAGCAGTTATCCATGTTACCCAAGACCACCGTACTATATATCACATAGCAACAGGCTATATTACTCATTCCGAGCTTCATACCAATGTGTTCTGTTTCATCCAAGGAGGAAAAACAGCTTGAATCATTTGACATGATTTTTTAATTTGTGTACATGAGGGCATGCCTCCTGCTTCACTTGTAGATCAAACGACATAACCATCATTTCACCTCCCACAGTCCCTTCTCCCCATTATTTTTTAAGAAACAGATTTTTACATTCTTCTGGAAAATTATGCAGCTGCATTATAATACAGAGCCAAACACAACTGAATCAGTGATTATAAATTAAATACTGTTATTTCTGTTATAGCTATTATTAAGTCCCCTGGGAAAGGATGCTATTTTGCTGTCTTGTGGGTGCCTTTTGTTCCCAATTTGGAGGCTTGGCTATGGTTATTGTTTTTTTTTCCTATGATATGCAAAGATATGTTCATAGTTGTGCTTTTTGTTTCAAATAATTTTAAGTTAAAACTGTGCCTGATATTAATATGAGCTTCTGAACAATGTGTCTTTATACCACAACTTAGAATTTTTTTGACAATTTTGCTAATACTTTTGGATGACTATTTTTGTATTGCACAGAATATTGGAATAAGTCATTGGTATTTATACTTCCATTTTTACCAAGCTTTTCCTGATGAGGGCTGCAGGCGTGACTGAGGGTACCATTGAGGACACTGAGAACATTTCCTCAGTAGTTTATGTAGGGATAATGACAGTTGTGATGAAGATTATGCTCCTGTTAAGTCCATTATAAATTCAGCATTTAAATATGATGTGGTTAATGGGATACATGACAACTATTACTAATTGTTAACCTGTCAAAGTGTCATGTTTTAATTACTGTTGTTGATTCTGTTATGTCGAATTAATTGTGTAGCTAGCCAGTATTGTGAGTGGGCTAAACATTGTGAGTTCTAAGCTGGATGGAGAAATTCACTACATTTAAAAGCATTCCTATTGTTAAAGTCAATATAAAACTCAAAAAGATGTGGGGTGTTAATCGGATTAACATCAATTATTACTAGGCTGAGAACAGACCTGTCCGATGAACGCTTGTCAGATCTAGCCATGCAACTGGTTCTTAGAAACATCAAGGTAGAGTGTGAAACACTTCTCAACAGACAAAGTGTTAGTGGACACCAGAGGTGTCACCTTACTGTCAGTGCTAAGAAACTGTTAATGAATTTTGAGAGTGAATATTAGGCTAACAATGTTAGATGAGCTACGATAAGATGTACTGAAGCCTAAAAAAAATGTTTTTTTTTAGCATCCAGTGCTTATGAAAGGTTAATGAAATCTTTTTTCTTTCTCTCAGTTCATTAGTAACAACAACAATCAGGAGAAACACACAGATACATTTGTTGTTCTAATAAACTCTACATTAAAAATGTCAAGGGCAACTCCAGAGCATAGTGGACTGCAGTCTCTTTCCAAGTGTGGGTATCACTTTGCCTTCTGTAGGAGCTGCAGATCCTTGCCGATCACAGAGGATACATTCCATGTCAGTAAAGCCAGTTTTAGTAGATGAAGATCTGCCACTGTTTCTGTCTTCGACTGTCATCCAATCCACAATGCACCAGGCCCTTATGGCTCCACATGCAGGTGGTCAGCCCACAGCAGAATGTTACATGTGGTTCATGATGAGCTCCCACCAAGGCCTGGCTACAGGGCAGACCCCCAGTATCCCTATTCTTGATGAGAGTTCTTGCTCCTTGTTTGTGTTCTTTATAAGAATCACCCTTAGTGTGACCCTTCACCTAGGACTAATTTACCTTAGAAGACCCTAAAGGCTCATTTATGATCCCTTTTCATACAAAAATAACAATAAATTCAAACGATGTAACTGAAACTGCCCACATACTTCCATGCATCCTTTACATTGACATGCATGGATGGATAGACATCCAGTGGAGGGCAGGTCAGTCAGAAGTTTCTGACAACAACAAACATTGCATCTGCAGAGGAGGTAATATTGCATGTTAAATGGAGGTAACGCGCTTGTTAAAAAAGAGTCACAAGCAGAGGCAGCATTTTAGATGGTTGCTCATGGACTTTTTGTGAACTCATATAGAAGTTTAAGATTTTACACCAAATCATATGGAACCTGAAAAATCCCCAAAATAATATATATTTTTAAGTTTGTATGCAAAAGATATTATCTTGAGTTAACAATATATTAACATAGGAATTTAGCCTAACTTTAACGCTATTATTACCAACCCTGCTTTTGAAGATCTACTTTTATCATTTCTTTTGTGCGAATGAGCACTTAATGTTGTATGCTGTCCCATAATGAACTGCTTAACGCTAAATATACTTGATGTTAGTGTCGTTTTTAGTTTTAGAGTTACTAGCCTATAGATTTTGATAAAGCTATCTCTTTATCCTGTTGTTTCAAAGTTATTAGAAGTTATTACATCCTTTATACTATGAATAGACATTGAGGGCATGACCTTAAGTGAATGTGAAGGGCATTCAAAAGTTAACTAAAATTTGCCTGTCACAAATATAAATCTGAAAAAGCGAGGGGTATGCAAAAGTCGCCATTAACTCTAAATGCTGAACCAATAACTTGTTACAGCGGAAATAGGCTCTTTTTGTGGCTATTAACAAGATTACACAAAAATAGTGAAAGGGCTTGAATCACAAAAATGATGTGTGCATCTCTCTATGTGTACAGGACATCTTTAGTCTATGATTAACCTGTATAGCTTGGTTTTGTTAAAAGATAAGCCTGTTACAACAGGAAAACTTAACATTGAATACGAGGCAAAGTTGATCACGGTGTAAGAAGAATGTCTTTGTAATTCTACAATTGAAGTAGAGTATGCAATACCCTGATTATGTAGTGCATACAATATAATTTCTTTGGCTCACAATTATATATTGTATGCAGAGGATAATTACCTTAATAAACACCTATAGTATTTTGCTTGAACTACTGGCAACACTGCCCCATGATTTTGTGTGGTACTGCTCCGTTTCATCTGTATTCATAAGCTTTTAGAAAACGTGCACAAATATCAACAAAATGAACATGGAGTACGGACAGAAGCCTCCATCCGTATCTGTATGCGTATTTAATTTTGAGCATAAATGAACCTTAACAAGGGCAATTGCCCCTAATAACAGTTTCTAGGATCATTGGAACATTGAACACCACAAACCCCTCCACCATAGTAAGGTGGCAATTCATGGAGGGATCTTCAGGGACTCCACTGTTACACTCGGAGACACGTGGGTAACAAATGGGAGTCCTGTAAGGGTGCGATTGGGAAGAATGGGCTCGACTTCTGTGATAACCACAGTTTATCCATTTCAAACACCATATCTAAGCATATGGGTGTTCATAAGTGCACCCGGAACCAGAACACCCTAGGCCATAGCTCAATGATTGATTTTGTAATTGTATCATCAGATCTGCAGCTGTATGTCTTGGACTCTCGGGTAAAGAGAAGAGCTGAGCAGTCAACTGATCTCCACCATGTGGAGAGTTGGATTAGATGGCAGGAAAAATGCTGGACAGACTTGGTAGACCAGTGTCTCAGAGATCATCAGCTCACACCTCTGGCAGAACTTCTCTTACATCTTAAGGGAGGCTGGAGCTCAGACTGTTCAATGCCTCCATTGTTGAAGTGGTTAAGCTGAGCTGTGACTGTAAGGTTGTTGGTGCCTGTCACGGCGGCAACCCCTGAACCTGGTGGTCTACTCCAGCAGTAATGGCACCAGGCTAAAGAAGGTATCCGTCCGAGCTTGCTTAGCTTGTGGGACTCCAAAAGAAGGCGAAAGGGCATGTTAAGTGGAGTGCAGCTTTAACAGCTGCAGAAGCAAAAACTTGGTGTGGGAGGAGCTCAGTGAGACCATGGAAAATGACTTTCAGTTAGCCTTGAAGAGATCCTGGCAAAGTGTCCGATGACTCAGGAAGGAAAAGTAGGGCTTTGCAAATGCTGTTTACTGCAGGAATGGGGTGCTGTTGACCTCAGCTGGGGACATAGTTGGATAGTGGAAGTAGTACTTTGAGGACTTACTGAATCCCACAGACATGCCTTACATGGAGGAAACAGAGTTGGAGGACTCTGAGGAGGACTTGCCCATCACTAGGGCTGAGGTCATTCAGGTAGTTCAAAATTTTGCCAGTGATAAGGCTTCAGGGCTGCAGGAGATTCAGGAGTTCTTAAAGGCCCTAGATGTCATGGGGCTGTCTGTGACATACCTCCTCAACATTGCATGAGCCTTGTGACTGGCATGGTAGGTGGCCCCTAAGATGACCTGAGGGTGTATTCCAGTTTTAAGGGGTGGAGGGTGTCAGGTTTGGTAACCTCTGGACCGCATCCTTACTTTTTTGCTTTGCTTCTTGGTTTCATCCAGCGTGCATTGAGTGTAAAGCGGCCTTCATGTCTGAGGTCATGGTTTTGTTGGAAAAGGGTGAATTTACAGGTTGGGGATAAGTTACTGCCTCAAGCGGAGGAGTTCAAGATCTCATTGGCTTCTTCATGAGTGAGGGAAGGATGGAGCAGGATATTGACAGGCGGATCGGTGCAATGTCAGTTATGTTGACATTGTAACAGTCTTTCATGGAGAAGAGAGAGCCGGGCCAAAAGCTCTCGATTTACCAGTTGATCCACATTCTGACCCTCATCCTTGGTCACAAGCTCTGGGTAGTGACCAAAAGAATGAGATCACGGATACAAGTGGTAGAAATGAGCTTCCTCCCAGAGTGAGGAGCATGGACATTTAGGAGAGGCTCAAAGTAGAGTCATATACCTCATCAAAAGGAGCCAGCTGAGGTTATTCTGGCATCTGCCTCAGATGCTTTTCTGTCTGCCTCCCTAAGGAGGTGCTTTAGGAATATACAACCAGGAGGAGACACCGGGGCAGACCCAGGACATGCTGGAGAGATTATATCTCTTGGTTGGCCTGCGAACACCTGGGTATCCCCCTAGAGGTGCTGGAGGTGGTAGTGGGGGAGAAAGAGGTCTGGGAATCTCTTGGACTGCTGCCCCTGTGACCAGCACCTGAATAAGTGGCGGAGAGTGTATGGATGGATGGAAAATTGTCAGTTGAATGTCTTTTCAATCTGAAATACAAATTAAAGGCAAATTTGGCCATCAGCTTTAAGGAGCTATTTTTAGTGTCATTTATCTACAATAAGGATGGATGGGCACTTCTTTCTGTAGGAGATTTAGAGATTTTGGTTTCAAATACTAAATGATAATAAAACTGTTCAGCTCTTTCTAGTGACAATTTGTGAAGCATATGCTATTTGGGTTTGCATTGTACTCTTCAATGCAATGGTTTTCTTATTAGCAGTGATGCATCTGTCAAATATAGCAAATACAGGGTCCTTAATCTTATTTATTTTCATCCTGACGAGAATAAGTGCACAGAAGATGGATGCATGGATGGATGAATATATTTATACTTAGTTAGAGTGTCATCAACAGTCTCTCTACATAAATGGTAAAACCACCTGTGTAAACCCGGAAAGGGCAGAAACATTGTAACTTGCCCCAGGCACCTAGTGCCACTGAGCCACAATGAGTCACAATGAATTTCCACATGACATTTGCTAAAAATAAAAGGCTTTTCATGCCAGCATAATCACACAAATTACTTATGAAAAGCCTGTGTCTGGTTTGACATGAAGAGATTTAACAAAAAAGGAAAGACAAAAATAACAATGGCATGTTACAATGGTTATGTTACTATATGATAGCAGTAAATATATGTATTAGAATTTATATATAATTCGGTGCAGGCACTTGTGCGATAGGGCCAGAACATTAAAAATGTCCTCTCCGTGATGTTGAAATTTAAATAGATTTTTCTTTGTTTAAAAAAATGTAAAAAGTCATTTCTTTTATTAATTTCCATCCAATTATTTTACTTCGTATTCATAATATGTAATGCATATTTCAGCACGATTACCACATTCCTTGTCTGAGCCCATATTGATATCTTACATTACTTTCCACTAGAGGAGCTGTACTGAACAGGTTTTGCTGTTTTCAGCAAATATTGAAGGAAAAGTGAATCACATTCAATAACATCAAATTCAGATCTTGGCTAAAGTACCTTGCATTTTTGATTAGGTCTTTATTAGCAGTGGATTTGCCCTTTCCTCGACCAAAAAGTTGCTTACGTGCAGCAGTTATGTCTACTGATTCTCAATAGGAGAGAATTAGTTGGAAGTAAAAACTTTCATAGGGTGAAGGGTGTTGTTTTGCCTGCAAACTAGAATCAGAATTTGTATATGTAGTTCAATACAGCTGTGCTGGTCCTTTTATTTGCAACTGCCTCACTACATGCAATGAAACAAAAATAAGTTACACTATACTATAAACCTGACTATATTTATGGATATACAATAATTTAAAAAATCATAAATAATATTATTTCATATCTCAAGTATTTATGTACTTAAATAGTAATAAGAATAACCTTCTGCACACATTAGCATAATATGCAGTACTCTATGTTGTCAGTTAAAAATATTAAAAATGTATGAATATAATATTTATTTCTGTGTTGACATGTTGCAGTAAGATGGGAGTAGAGCTCTTTCAATCAGTCTTTTTGACTTTTGTTATTATTACCACATACAGCATGTCATGTTCCATTTGTTTTGCGCATGTAATCACTATGCCCTGTTTGGTGTGTTTTCTGATGTTTAATAAGCTGTCAAATTCCATTTGGAAATGTCTAAATATTGATCAGTTGGTTGGTTGTAGGCCTGCTTGATGTGCAGTGTTAATATTGACATTGCATGTTATGTACATGCAACTGTCACATCACAAGGACCGCAATAGTCAACTGGGTTGGGATGAAGCTTGAGTAGACCTTACTGCTTTTTTATTCACGCATCCCTCTTTTAGCTACATGCATCCTGTCCCTAGCTTTGATCAATAAATAATAACACACTTGTAAAGTGTAAATAATGGCTAAAATAAATACATACAGCGCACCAACCAATTTTGGTTTGTTAGAACACTTGCACGTGACTCTCCATGTGCAACTCCAAACACATATTCACACTCTGTATAGTTAAAATATCACTCTTCAGACACATTCTGAAATTGCAGTCAGAAGGTGACTGGAAATCTCCAACTTCAGCTGTTGTTATAATAACAAAGGCTGTCTTTCCCTACATCACAAAAAATCAATAGCCTAGGTAGGCTGACTGGACCATCACAGACCCCCTAAGAGCCACTGACAAACCCCTTGGGGGTCCATGGACCCCAGGTTAAAAACCCCTGAACTAGACATTATACTGTAGTATATAGTATTTTCAAAAGCAACAGTATTACAGTATTTTTGTCAATTCACCAAGCAGGAGGGGGGGCCCACAATAAGGTTCACCAAACAGATCATCAATTGGTTTTACTAAAACTTTTTTACTAATTGGAAACAAAACTATGCAAACTTTGCAATTTTAATGGTTGTTCCTCTCCTACGTCATCTAGTATATGTTAAAAAATGTACATTAGTGTAAAGTTTCTGGCATGAGCTGCATGTGCTCACAATCATTTTTCATTCTTGCTGTTGGACTCACAGACATTTTGAAAATATGACGATATTGAGCAAAAAGTACGTGATTTGTCAGTATAGCTTTGCGTTTGTTGACACAAGTCACAGATAAACCATCAATTTATTTGACAGAGTATTGGTAGATATGTTCTATTTGGCTGTAGTTTATTTTGGGCGAATTTTCAACTCCCCCGTTTCTTTAAAGATTAAAAAAATTCATATTGTGATATTTGAAAATTTTCCAATATTGTGCCGCCCTAATTGGTTAGTTGATTGATTGATTGGTTGATTGATCTGACACTTGTTAAACAGTTTGGATTGTTAAGTTGATAATAAGTCACTTACGTCAAAGTACTTATGATGTCCCAGCTTTCTATTGTATTCAGATGTGAAATTACTAATATTGTGTCCAACACACAATGCCTTTAGTTTTTACCCATCATTCCAGTCCAGATTAGATTAAGTGCTTGGTATTTACCATTCAAAAGCTCATAAATCGCTATGCCTCTATGTACATAATGACTTACACAATATAAATTTGCAGTAATCAGTGGATAATCTTTGACTGAGACATCTTCTGCTACATCTTCTTTCTTGTTGATATTGGGGACTTCTAATGTTGCCAGAGGATCCCATGCATTGGCATAAAGCCATTTTACCTACCAGAGGAGCTGGACAGGGCTGGATTGACGCAGAACTGGGACCGACTATGTTTTCTTATCACCACATGCATGCTTTTCATACTGGCTTTATCTTGTAGGACAGGCTTTGTTTGGACTTGATATCTCACACCCCAGCCTTTGTCTGCTTTACAGATTACTAGGCATAGTTTTTAAATAACTGATAATGCTTTACAGTATACCTTCCTTTTAACTTGTGACAGGGACAGTACTTTTGTTTATGCATTTTGAAATTCATTTTTGAATGGGATTTATGGGGACATAGCTTGTCATAATTGGTCTAGGGTTGCTTGTTGTGGAAGACATTTCTGGAAGAGAGCTGTTCAAATGCCAGCTATTTCTGGTTTCCAGAGACCAGTAGCTTTTTACAGAAGGTAAATTGCACTGCCAAACATAAATTTTAAATGATTTACCTCTTTCACAAGTACAGGAAAGTAAAAACTTCCCACTCAACCAATTTATTTTTCTGTCGAATCCACCAGCCAATCTCACCCAGGCTCTCTCTGTAAGTGAGCTCTGAAGTTATTTAACATAGTTGTTTGTCTGTTTGGTGGCAAATACCTTGTACATAATCATTAATCGTGTCACTGCTAGTGCAGCACCATTGTATTTTTTATGTTTTAAAATCTATTTTAGTTACCATTTAAACTTTAGACTATTTTATCTTATCAAAATAAAGTGCATCTGCACTTAAATGATTCTGTTAGAAGTGTTTTAGTGTACTTAGGCAAATGTTATAAGTATTGCTTTTATTTTAACTTCACTTTAGTTGTGATAAAGTTTTAATAAATTTCATTTTTTGGTTTGTTTATCTATTTATCTTATCTATTCATTTATTATAATTTTTTGGGTTCAATGTGTGACGAGAATTCATTTATTATAATTTTTTGGGTTCAATGTGTGACGAGAATATCTTTGAATTAGCCATTGTAGGCATTGTAAAGGAATTTTCTTTGTGAATACTAAAGAATTAGCTGTTTCTATTTATCAGATACAGCAGCACATTTCACAGCATCTTCATTGCATCTGTGTGCTCAGTCAGCTCTGGCATCTTTGCTTACTGGTCAGCCCTTTGCATCCCTTCTGGCTCTAAATATACATCACTTTAGTAATATATTATCTGTAGTAGGTATGTGTTCATGAGAATTGGAAATTAAAAGCTATGTTTTCAATACTAATTATGGGAGATTAAATTCATTTTACAAATTAGAAATACTGAACTGATGAGCTGTTGCCGATCCCTGATTTTCTAGTTGGCCAAGTGTGGATTTGTTTGTGCAAAGATAATACATTTTTTACCCTTCCTTCCCTCTGTCTAATCTGTAAACCTCAGCGGCACAAAGAAAGTGTTCTTACAAAGCTACTTCGATCCCATTGAGCTTTTCAAAGGAACATGTGTTAATGGTGCATTTTTTATTCTGCATTTGCATATACTGTTGTTAAAGAAACTGACAGAAGTCTCTGTCCTCTTCATTATTTCACATTAATGATATGCAGCCACTCTACCTGTTCTGTAAAAGCACTCCAAGTGTAAAACAAGGTGTTAATTTTATCAATTTAACAGAATAGTGCCACAAAGAAGTAGGCAAAGTCTAAATGTCTATATCTAAATATATGTATAATGGTAGTTCTACTATTGTTTTCTTCTTATTATTCTTTTTCTTCTTCTTCTTTTCTTCATATTCTTATAATTTTCTTCAATCACATGATGGCTTAGTGAATATAACTGGTTCCTCACATCTTCAGGGTTGGGAATTAATACCCCACCTCTGCTCAGTGCATGTTCTCCTCTGGGTACTTTGGTCTCTTCCTGCTACCTAAAGACACAATTTGGCTAATTGGTGTCTGTAAATAGCCCATAGAGTATGATTATGTGTATGTTTATATGGACTGGCTGAATATAATGAGAATTCATTGTTACTAAGGAGATATTTCAAGTAATCATAAAGGACTGTACATGCTTTATTAGGTAGTAAATAAAGCAATTTAACAAATGGCATAATTTATGTATATAAACTATATAAGGCCGTATTATGTTTTGGCTTTGAAGTTGAAAGTCCCTGCAACATGTTGGTTTCCATTTCAGACACAGCGGCGCGTGACCTTTCACCTCCCAGATGGCTCCCAGGAGAGCTGTAGCGACAGCGGCTTAGGGGACCATGAGCCCACCAGCAGCACCAGCACAACCCAGCCTCTCCCACTTGGCTTCCCTCAGGAGGAGTTCTATGAGCAGACCTCTCCCAACAGCCGTACTGAAGGAGATGGTAATTCTGACCCTGAATCCAGTAAGTGCTATTTAAGGTCACATGAAATCATGCTTTGGTTAAACGGGTCAAGAGTTGGAAGTAGCCCATGCTGTCCAACCAATCAAGAAAATCAATTGCAAAAGATTCTCTTTAATATTTCTAACTCAGACTGAGTATTTTTGTGTAATCTTATGAAGTACGATGGGGCTCAGGACTAACACCCACAACATCACCCAAGGTAACCTCATAAGTGTGCAGAACCTAAAAGTAATCAGACTGGGAGAAGGAACTCACTGACCAGGGACAAACTGACCAGAATATGACAGATGACCTTGATGACATGATAGGTGCTTTACACTAGCAGCACACTGATACTCAAACTCTGGTAATCTCTGTGCTACTGCCCTTTAGAATGCAACAAGTAGCGAGGCGATGTTTTGAGTGTGTGTTGATTCCTAAAATTTAAAAAAAAAACTGTAAACAAATAAAGTCAGCATCTACGTACTTCAGTTTAAATAGTCCTGCTACATGTATTATAATGATGGGGACAACATGCTATGACACAGCACAGCATCAATATGAGAAAATTAGGTTTCTTACTGGCTGAAATGTATTACTTTACTAAGGCTCTTTAAACCTCACACTCTCACTTGTCTTTCACAATAACTAATTGAACATATTTGGACAAAGTAAGATTCTTTCAGAGTAAATAACTAGGTTTTTGTGATTTACGGTACACTTCCAATGTTGAGTTGATCTGTAGGGGCAGTGTCATTTGCCATCATAAATATATCTTAGCAAACTTGCATGATCTTTAAAAGCTGTCTATATTAATCCCAAGATTTATTCAATGAATTGCAAGCAGTTATGGCAGACATTCTATATAATTCAGATCTGATTGAACTTTTTGGAAATTGGTTTAGAAAACATTCATGTCATTCAGATATTCATGTAACAGAAACGTGAAAAAAAACGTGATAGATAGATGATAGACAGACAGGCAGAGATAGACTTGTCTTAATGGACTTTCAAAACACAAATATTATATACTTGGCTGTTCCTTTGTGTAAAGCCCACTGATTCCGTTGATTCAGAAAAACATCACAAACAATAGTGTCACATTTGCTACCATTTCATCGAATTTGAAGGCATAAAGCTAAGGAACATCTTCAAGGACAGAAAATATTGAATGACCTATGTTGAGAAAGAAAATACAAGCTGGAAAATTTCTCCAACAGAAACATCAAGTAATACTGAATAAATGTGTTTAATGAATGCGTGTCAAATTATATTATATTACACGCACACACACATACACACACACACTAAAGTGTGCTTTTAGTTCAGCTTACACTGAAATTTTTTTCCATAAATGGTCATAATTCAGAGATGCATTAAACTAGGTGAGATGGATATCCATCTTGGAACATGCACCTGAAGGGATCCTGAGAATCCGTACCCTAGCAAAACGCAGCATACAGTACCATTCCCTTTCCTAAATATGTAGTTGATAAAACCTCACACTGTAGTGTGGAGTTGAACTTGAGTGATAGAGTCGCTCTCTGCTGACAGTCTGAAATGAGTGCATCTCAGCCATTGGAAGTCCGAGACGGATTAGATATGGTTTTATCAATGAGCAGCAGGCAACTGTGGCTTTGGCAACCACTTATCTTGTAGTCTCAATTTGAAAAGAGTGAGGGAGAGAGAGATAGAGGGTGGGTGGGGGATAAAAATACTGGCTCTGAGGCTGCCTCGGTGCTGATGTTTGAAAGATGGTATGGCAGGGACCTGGAGTCGACAGGTTTTGAGTAACTGCTCAAGGGAACATTGAGGATATGTAGCCTCCAAAGAATTTCTGAGCTCGTCTTAAAAAACAGCCTCTTTATCGGACCACTCGCACAGGAAATCAAGTTCATATGACGTTTCTGTTTGTATTATTTATGAGATTATAGCTGATTGGCTTTAAGGCATTCTTTTTACAATACTTCTTTTCAATTGATTTATCACGTTGCCAAGATGTTCATCTGTGGGCGTTTGGCAAAAAGAAAAATAAAAAATAAATCATTCATACACTATTGCTACATTTCGGGGTAAAAATAAGGAAAATCACTAATTTCTTGATATTTTTAAGCTTAATACTCATGGCGTGTTATCTTTTAATGTATATTGATTGATTGATTGATTGATTTTCACCACCTTTAGCCATATACTAATCATACAACTTATGTGGTGTTATTTATTTTCTGTTTAGTTCTTATTAACACTCACCGGCCAAAATTTTGTATGGTAATAATTTTAAAAATTCACAATAAAATAAGTTACAGTATTATTTAACAATCACCTTTAAAACAGAGAAAAAGAGAATGTTATCTGAATAACATAATAATAAGAATGCTGAATAAGAATGCTGTTATCGCTAAAAGCACAACACTATCTATGAGGTTTCAATACCACTCATGCATTTTGCTTTTGTACAGCAAGGCACAGAAAACAAATCGTGTTCTAGGTCGAGATGAGCTTCTCATTCCTCAGCTGGATACCCTATCCCGCTTTTAAAAACATCTTGCTATTATTATCACCCTGGATAATTATTTTTTTACAATGCAGTTGTGGGGGGTGGCAAGTTCCCCTCCCCCACAGATGAAAAGCATGCTAGGGTGAAGGTGTGAGTGTGCCCTGCAATGGGTTGGTGCCCACCCTAGGTTATTCCCTGGAATACAAGCTGGTACAGAAGATGAATGGATGGATGGATGGCAGTGCAGCTGGGGTGAAAACCCATGTATGTTACAGTTGTGTCAACAGTGTATATATGTGCAGTTGATCAAACGCCTGCTCTGACATTGTCTGTGCATTCACCCTTCAGGAATCTTGTCAAAAGCTGATGTTTAAAGCCTATGTACACTGTATGACTCAGTGGCTTTGCACCTGTAATTCTGTAATACACGCGCACACATGCTAAGTTGCTAAAATCTTACAGAATGCTGTGGCAGTTTGCTGCTAGCATTAGCACTGAACACTAGACACAGGAAAATTGACATCTCAGTCTTATCTGAAGTGATCTCCTCAACCTTTTAATTAACAACAATACATCACAAAGCTAATTTGATTTATTTGTGTGCCCCATATTTGCATGAGTCAGTTGTTATTTTGCCAAATGGATTGCACAATTGATTACATAATGGATAGTTATACAGACAATGTGTCCTAACAAGAACCCGACAATTTGTTGATTAATATCTTTGCTGAACTTTCCAGTTGCCCTGCACACAATGAGAATTATTGATATCCTTCTGCTGAGTCAAACATCCATTGTTACAATCAATAAAGCTGGGAGATAAAGAATATAAATAAATCTAGGAGATTAAAAAAAGGTTATAAATCTATTTTATGTTCAGACTCTTTAAATATACTGAAGTGGCACTGATTTTAAGCAATGAAGACCTTGGTATGAATTGCCTGTAGGCTAATATTTGAATATATTCGTAGAAGCGTTGTGTGCGGATAATGGATAACCCCACCCCCTTCCAGTACACGTTCAAACCCTCACCTTCGCCATACTACTAAGGGGACTTTTTTAGCATTGTTTTAGGCAAGCCAGTTCAATTCATTGTATTTAATTATAACACTGTTCATACCAAAGTCACCCCAAAATGGGGAAAAGAGTCTGTAAACGGAATTACAAGTGCATTCAAAAGTGCTTTAAAATGTAATTAAATATTCAAACTTGACTAAACAGGATATATGGTATCAGGGTGTGTTACTATGTATCCTGTCTTCTGAATGCAACTCAAGAAAACAAGTTTAAAAGCATTACTTGGTTAAGATGCAAACTTTACGTAATAATATGCTACTTTATCAAATGCCCTATATTGATCAAATCCATTAATACAAGTACATTTGTCCTGTTGTTCTTCAAATTCAGGAAAAAAAAATCCTATCTGATTAAAATATTTATTCATTTATTTTTGCTTTAAACACCCATCCATCCATCCATCTATTTTCTATAATTTTCTATAACCGCTTATTCCATATGGGTTGCGAGGGGTCCAGAGCCTATCCCGGAGGCTGCAGGCGCAAGGCAGGGAACAACCCAGGATGGGGCGCCAACCTTACATTTTTTAATATGTGTGAAATGTCAGTCATACATAAATATCACAAGATATAAGCTTTTAAATAATAACCAAAATATCAAAACTAGATTGCTGATAAAATAAACATTAATAATGCTGTTTTACTTAGGTTGTAAGATCTTCCTTTGATAACTGGTTTCACTGGTTTTTTATCATTGTATGTTCTGGGCCCCCATGACACCCTGATAGTCATAATACATCAAATATAATCATGGCATGCCTCTGAAATTACGTTTTGAGAGACAGAAATTGCTCACTATCCATCTATCTATCTATCTATCTATCTATCTATCTATGTTATTTTTTAAGAGTCAAATTCACATTTTTCAATATAGTGTACAGGATGGAAATTCACAAGTTGTTTCAGTATTATGATCATGTGGATGGATCTGATAACTCACTTATAGAGGAAATCTGAAAAATTCAAATTACCTGACCACTCTAGTTGTCTGTTTCCTGGCACCCATTTATCACCACATGTGCTGCCACATCAGCATTTAACTGCCTTCTTGAAAACAATTTGATGTAATCCACATGCTCAGTTAACCTGCATAAAATTTAATTTGCGTCACCTTAAGTGCCGATCAGATTAAAATGAAAACAAAAAAATTACCTGGTCCCCTAGAGTCCCAGTCTATCCCGTTGCCTAGGGTCATGCAGTGGAGCTAAGTGAAGTTGCACTGAGAATTAACCTGTAAGGTTTGTGGGTCCCCCTTTTAGCTGATTCCAGATGTTTTTTTTTTTTTCCTCTGGAAAGAAGATAAGAAAGCCTTTGACCGCTTTAGATCTCAGCCTGAGCCAGAAGGGATTTGAATGGACTCATCTGTATATATAATACAGCCATGGGGTTTTGTTCTGCAGCTACAGGTAACTTAGGGAAGAACCTTGCATTCTGTCTCGTGCAGATGCTCTAACACTTGTTTCAACAGCGACATGCTATTGATCTGGGGAGTGAACTCAGATCACAAAAAATCCCTCCCCCCATTTCCTTAAGAAGTGACTCTGAAGTGTCATGAAAGAAAGTGCCATTCCAGATTATTAAGGTGTTATTAACTTTGTTGTTTAGGTTATACAG
>JAAGVU020000002.1:23818149-23834315 GCA_011763525.2 Mormyrus iriodes
TTCTGTACCAGCTAGTATTCCAGGGAATAACCTAGGGTGGACACCAACCCATTGCAGGGCACACTCACACCTTCACCTTAGCATGCTTCACCATCAAAAGAACTTAAAGGGCTTAATAATTACTTGACCTCCTTGCCCCCCACCCCCACCCCCACTAAGAGAAAAATATGGCAAGTCAATAACTTATTCTTTCCAAAACAATGTTATCTGCGTCAGGGGCTGTTTCTGTCACATACCATTCATTGCTTTAAAATGTAGGTAAAAACACGAAGTCTGGTATTTCCCAGTCTTGTGATTTGCATGGATAGCAAAATATTATGGTGACCAGTAAGTTCTGGGGGCAGCGAAAAAGACTGTACCTGCCAGGGTGCCTATACTGGAGATGAAAGCCAGGGAACGAAAGAAGCCATTGGTACAGGAAAACACCGAATAGGTCAGGGGGCAAGGATTGATTTCAGACCATGGAAGGACACCTAGCAAAAATTCACAACAAGACATGCAGTGTCCACTCAAGCACACACTCACAGACACACAAACCTGAGGCCAAGATCAAACACAGGTCCTTTACTGTTTGAAGCAATGGTACCTGCCAACATAGAAACTAAAATAATAAAGATAGGAGATGTTTTATTCATGGCCTTTAGCTATATATAGCTTTTACAGGAATCCCTCTCTCTTTCAACTCACTGCAAATACAGCTTGAAGAACTCAAACATCGGGCTTTGAGGCTGGAGTCTGCTGAGGCGGCTGTGTTTAATCAAGTGTGGTGCTGTATTGATCAGATTAAATGTGGAGCTTAGAGACAAGGCTTATGTGAGACCACTTGGGTGGACTGTAGAAAGCTACTCCAAAGAGCAGCGTAATACACTGCTGACTTAAACCTATTCTGCAGTATCTCCAATGCCGCCAAAGCACACAACACTTATACACTCTTTATTTGTAAATTCTTTTTTCTTTTTCAAACACAATTGCTCTATAAACAAAAACCTACTTTTCCTTTCCAAGTACAATTAATAAATATACAAAATATGACCGCTACATTAAGATATCTGTTCAACATATATTTGAAAGTCAAAGTACCACATACCACATCCAGCAGCTGTAAACAAACTAGCAATTTCACAATTTAAAATTTTAATTGTAATTTTAAAATTTAGTATTGCATTTAGAAATCAAAACTGTATAAGGATTTCCCGATAGTTGCTCATAAAAATATGAAATGTGTTGTTTTCTCTTATATTGATTCATTTTCTGTTGTCCCTCATTTAGATCAAAAAAGAATTGAATCATTATCATCATTATAATCATTATGACTGCCCCCCCCACTAAAAACATAACTTTTTGCCCTTTAGAAAGTATAGATAATATAAGCATAGATGATATAGTCTCAACATCAGGTATCTACTGAACAAAGCAAAGATGTTGTTTAAAAAGCATAGCCAAATTGCTTGTAATACATGGCTGTCTGGACATACACTTATGGGGACCAGCTGCCCCAGCTTCTGTCGCACCAGCCACACTCCACGTCAGGAATGGCTACAGGCCACTCTGTGTGCCGTTAGGGCCACTACAGGCTTCTGATTAGTCAGTAGTGTGGTGAAGGAAATCAGATTCAGAGCTCACCCCCACAAAGCGCAATTCAGCCTTCTTCAGATGGGGGAATAGAAACAGCTGTTTATACCAAAGAAATTCTGCATGGATACTCTTCTGTTGCTAACCAAGAAGGGCCTTGAAAGATGGAAAAGATTGAAATACTTTAGAAAAACGGAACTTTGCTAGTATAGTTCTTTTGTTTTTTTTTTAAACATTCTAATATGTCTTACATATCTTCTCTTCCTTTGTTCTTATTTGAAATCTTTTGTGAATTCAATTTGTATTCTGTGCTTTGTATATTTACTTTATAAAACAATACTGGCAAAGACAGCAACCAAGATATCTCCTGGAATCATTGCTTAGTAATTATTCAAAAGATTAATAAAATAAGAAGAATGCCATCACAAAATAATTTATGTAATTTTTTGTGTGGGTGTAATATCATACAGAGAGTATCCAAGTGCTGGAATTTTGCATGTTTAATTCGGAAGCTCAAATCGATGTCAGAGACAGGCAGGGTCGAAACTGATGTGTCAGATGTGAAATAATGCAAAGACGTAATTTAAAGGGGAGAATGCAGGTATAGGCAACGGGCCAGTAGGAAGGAAATCGACAAGGCAACAAAATCAGGAATCACACAGGCAAGAATCATAAGTCCAGGAAGTCAGAAACACAGAAAGACTTTAATAGCAATAGGAACCACTTGGTAAGATGCACGCACTCAGTACTTAGCAAGGAACTAGGTCAGTGCTGGGCTTAAACCAGGTAACTAATAACTGAAAATGTGATGCAGCTTTTGAGAGCTCTGGTGATGACGATCATTGGAGGCATGGAGGTGGATCAGGTGAAGGTGGGTGTGGTCAGGGCTGATCGGATGCGAGTGTGACTGCAATCAGAAGCGCTGATTACAAATATTAACAAATGCTGTTAATATTCACTAGCATGTGTAAACCGGCAGGATTGATTATACATAGAAATAAAGAAATTCACAGTGTTTTTACTCTCACTCTTCTTTAAAAGAAAAAAAAAACTTAAACCCTGACCAACAATTTGTTATGCTTGAATCTCAGTTTACGTATATCTTTGCATTGCTACAATTCAGTCCTTGGTTAGTCAATGGCCTTTGAACAACATAAATCAATATATTGATGTAATCCATTTGACATAGCATTTTTCTTGAAATGTGCCGCAGAAATTTCAGTGCCATGGATAGTGACAGAATTATTGCCAATTGAAGGCAATTACTTCCTTCTTTCCAGAGGACAAAAACCAAAGAGAAGAGGGCCTATTTCACTTTTTTTGAGATAAGGTCCTGCCAATTGATTAAAATACAGTTTCTTGTCCCATTTGTATGCCCCACAAGCAATCTAGGATGGAGATGAGCTTTCTCCAATGAGGTTATTGAGCGAAGGATTCATGCATCAAAATATCCCCGAATGCTGACGACTTTAGTACCTAAGAGGTTGTATCCCACCATTTCTGGAAACAGTCATGCTGAAGACATGTACTGTTCTAGTGTCCTGCAAGCAATATGACTTTCAAAAGAGGGAATGTTTGTTGTAGGTTGCATCTCAGTCACAATCTTTCATAGCGCTGGCATATTAGGAGTGTGGTATCAATGTCTTGGATAAGGAAAAAAAAATAATTGAAACTGAGATACATGGATAGATTATTTGCTAAATTTACATTAAAGCTTCTCTTATTCTTACTTCACTCCTCTATTTTTAGTAACAGAAAAAAGAAAACATCCATTCTAATTATGAATACCTTTTGTTCAAGTTATGTCGGCATGATGTTTGCCTTGTCTGTTTTAAATTCCAAATGAATTAATTCTAAATGTGCTTGGATGTTTTTTTTTGTAGTAGTAGTAGTAGTAGTAGTAGACGCCAAAATAACATGATAATGAGTAGTCACATTTTGGCAATGCACAGCTGAATTAAAAAACAAAAAAATGGCTTTTCCAATCATGGCTGTTTCCCTTGATCTGTGTTAAATGACTCAGTAAATTATGTTTGGGACAAAAGCTGGATTAGAGTGTATTAAAAACTAAAGGATGCTCTGTGTACGTCCACAATGCTTTAAAAGACATATGTAGAGACAGAAAACACTGGCTAACACTACTCAGCGAGTCTGAAAAATTTTGTTTCGGAACAAGTGAAAACGAGAGATGAAAGGCAGGCTACAGATTTCAAAAATAACAGTATATTTTTTTCTTTTAGATAGGTAGATTTATAAATTGCTTATTTATTTTCCGTTTCTGTACTTTATCATTAGTTACATTTAAAAGATTTATTGATGGCACTCATAGATAATCCATCCATCCATACATACATCCATCCACCCATCCCTTTTTTGTAACTGCTTGTCCTATTCAGGGTAGTGGGGGGTCTGGAACCTACCCTGGAGGCTATGGGCGCAAGGCAGGGAACAACCCAGGATGGGGCATCAACCCCACAATTTAACTGTGTAGTAAATTACTAATTTATTTTATGTCTAAAAATACAAACGATATGAGTTACATATTTCTTTTTGAACATTTGGTTTTTCAGTTTTAAGATTCCCATAACACTGACTAGGACAAGTGGCTGGAGAACAGTGTTTTTAAAACAGTTTTTTCTATGTAATTTCTGGCAAACTGTAATTCATACAGTTAATCACATCATCTTACTTTTGAGCCATATTGTATTTTTTATTGTTGTTAATTATAATTGTTATAATTCTACTGTTATAGCTGCTTTCTCCTCTATAATTCATTAAAAGTCATACAAAAAAATGACCCAAATCTGCCATTACATTGAATTTTGGGGGGATATGTAAATTAAATTCCTTTTCCCTTTCATGATTTAATAATGTCCATGCGTGGATGGCACTGGAGCAATGGTTCAGTGGGTAGCTTTGTAGCCCCACACCTCCAGTGATGAGGGTTATAATTCTGCCTCTAGTTACATGTGTCTGGAGACTGGATGTACTCCTCATGTTGTTCAGGGAAATCTAGTTCCAGTCATGCAGTTAGGTGAATTGGAGTGCCCTGGAATCCATGGTGCACCCTGCTTAGTTCCCTGTTCTTCCTGAATTCCACGCTGACCATGAGCCTGCACTGGATATGCAGTTAAGGAAGAAGGATGAATGATATACATTTTAATACTAGAACAAAAAAAGGGAGTTTCATTGCACTAGTGTTTAAAATAAAAGAACTTTTCTCCATCACAGATAAGCAAAAACATATCAATAGTCTCATTTTATTGTTGTTGGTCTGTTTTGATCTAAGTCTGTCATGTTTGCATAAGCCACAATTCTTAACAGTGGTTAAAATATCATTGATAATGCTTATTTATTTATTTATTTATTTATTTATTTATTTACTTACTTATTCATTTATTTATTTGTTTGTTTGTTTTACCTCTGTCCTGTCCCGATATATTGGCAAAGCAGAATGTGTGGTCTGGTTGCCTTGTGTTGTCAGGTCAGAATTGTTCTGCAAAGGAGAAGTATGGGATATGCTTCCCGTTAAGTACTTCAGATTTATTCAGGTAATCAAACCACCTTAATAAGTCTGGGCAGGAACAGGAAAAGAGAAACACAAAAAAAACCCAAAACATATACATATACAAAATAAAATACAAAAAAAAAAAACAACAAAAACATAACATGTAAAAAATAAAACAACATAAACATATACATATAAATAAACATACATGTACAAAAAAATAATGATCATTATTAACACCAAATAATTTGGTCAGTTCGACTTGGATTTATTTTATGGAAGAATGGAAACTAAAGATGTGAGCCATAGTCTTACTGGGAAACAATGTCAGTGGGTACACCAGGTGATCGATTTCCAGTGTCATGGAAGGAAATTTCTGCCCACTTTGCAAATGACAGTAGTCTTTGAGGGCTGGCCAGCAAACATATAAACCTGGGAATGGTGTTCCCTCCGTTTGAGCAAATTATGGCGTCCATCACATATTCTACACTGAAGTTCACAGGCCCCCATTTCTCTGAAGCATGTGCAGGGCCCCCAGGCGGGGTAAACACCAGGGAGGTCCGTCAGCTGTCTGATGTTTACATTTACATCAAACCTGGCCATTTCCCTCCACCAGAACCCATAATCCCTGGAAGTAAGTGTTTTTTTTTTGCCCTAATGCCCCCAGGGCACCCACTTGCTTACATGTGTATGTATCCATCCCTTATTCATCTGTAACTCCTGCTGGATTTACCAGTCAAACATCTGTCAAGCATTTTTTTCCCCTTCAGGATATCAAAGTCAAAACTGCATTTATGTAAATCTTTAACACAATTTCAAAGATCTAATTGCATCTATGCTTACAGGTCCCAGAAGATAAATGTTCTAAAGACACATGGCTGCAAGATAAAAAGAACAAAAACAGAGAGAAAAGGGAAAGCTTATCTTTTATTGATTGCTTCTCAGCATAAGAGTTAAATGTCTTAATCAGCACAATATATTGTTTCGGTCATAGAAAACATGGAGAAAAAGTTAAAAAAAAAAAAAAGTTCCACACAAATAATACTCAATTTAAAATGGCTCGGGTGGAATGCAATGTGAAACGGTACAGAGAGCTGTTATGGATGGATGGAAATGTGTATTCATGGAATTTATAGGTCTGTTCTTGTTAATATAGTTTGCTGGGCTGAGGTTGACAGATGTTGCCCCTTGGCATCTTTTTGCGCTTGATCTGCTGTGTTGGTGTCTTCGAGTGTGCTAGGCCACTGAGCGGGTCCTATCTCACTGTGGGTTTGGGCCGTACATGTGGGGAAAGGGGGATGTGCCCGCTTTAGTTACTGAGGTAAGATAATTGATTATCAGGCCTGCTGTCAAAGCAGGAAATTACTCGTCCATAATTAAATAGGCCACTAACTCGAGTTAGATACTCAATTCTGCTTGCAGCAATGGCAGCTGCTTGTGGTGATTTTCTTCCAAGTGGCTGCAACTGACTAATCCTTTCAAAGAAAATAGAAAAAAAATGTATATATAACATTTAATTGTTTAAAATAAAAGATTTTGTCCTTCTAAGTTGGGTACAAAGTACAACGATTTGTCTCTGCTTATGTCATTGTGTCATCACAAAGCAGCAAGTGTAGCTCAGGAGGGAATCATGCATCTGTGCTGGACAGACCCCTGCATGTTGGAGATGTGGAGTAGCTGCTCTGTGCTATTTACACACTGATATGTGAACCTAACTAATCTAGCCTTGGTTTGTGTGTATAAGTATTTGTAGTTTTTTTTTCTTATCACTTTAAGAAATTACCCTTAACTAGACGTAAAAGTGATAAGCTGCTTAAAGAGTAAAAGAGTGGCACTGACAGCATATACTGAAGATTTTCTATTTATAGTATATTTACCGAGCTTCAAATAAAATGCTGCTGGATGTGGTACTGAACGAACTTGACTTCAGTGCTCTGCCTGAACCTGTTTAGGGAAATTACTGTAACACTAGGTCATCTATTACATTTTTACACATTTTGATTTTTAAAAGAAAATGCACATTTTCTCAGTCAAGTTAACCTTTTGGTCATATTGGGGTCAGATGGGAATTGTAGTTAAATCTGCTCTAAGTAGTACATCTTAAATTTTCCTTGGTTTTTTTTCAGTGTAGATATAGCAGTGATTGCAAAATGCTCCTAAATTGTCCTGTTTTTCCATTGAAGTCTATCAAAAACTCATTCAAAAATTCATATTCCGACCTGGAAGCTTCAGTTGTGTAGCTTCACATAAAAGGCCTGTTGGCTTTCATTAAATGAAAAATTCTAAGCTATTGTTAATCATACACAACATTTGACTTGTTTTTAAAACTGGAATATCGTTTAAGGTTCTTTGGAGCAGTGTATGAGCATGCCTGAAAGTGCATATGTTTATGCCTGTGTTTACAAGAGCCAGAATATCTGTCTATTGTTTGAACCTTTTTTTTATTACTCAAAGCAGGTGCCAATGGGTTCACCATATTGAGTATATTCCATCTGTTTTACCCTTAAAGCATCTGCCATGGCTGGCAAGGGCATTCACCTAGTAAGTCAGAGAAACTTCCGGACATCTGTCCCAACAGATCGAAAATTAAGGTGCACAGTCCTCTCTGCAATTTCTTGCCAGGCTCTCAGACTCTTTTGCTCCAATTCTCACCATGGCCAAGCAAAGCCTATTTGTCTTCTAGGTAGTCCAGATATCGTTGATATTTATTTTAGCAATAATTCACAAAAAAGTTGTCTCAGATCTTTCATCATGATTATATTACTGAGTCATGGTCTTTTTAACACATGCATACCTGGGGCTCGGGCTTAAACTGACCTTCTACTAAAAAATGGAAAAGAAGAGAGAACGTATCACCACTTGTTGCGAATGGTTTCACTAGCAGGTCCTAGTGGGAAAGGGAGACACAAAAAAGCTGGTTGAGATTTACTTTCAGCTCATTTTATACTATCATCTTCTGTATTCAAAATCATTTACATAATCACCCAAGCTATAAAATAAATTGATTATGCAAACAGTTTGCTTTCATTAGATACGACATGCTTTCTTTTTCTGTGGGAAAGCACATTTATATTTTGTTGATGTCATCTTGAAGCGTGTTAACAGCTCTTGTTTACTTAAACTCCTGGTTTTATACATACTGACAAAGCAATTACTCACAGGTAAACATACTGAGCATTGCTGTTAGTTGTCAGAAATCTCATAAATAAAAGAAAAACATACATTATCAAGATATTTGCATGCGTATAATGCACACATATATTCATTAGGTTGCCACTTCATTAATTAGCCTCTGTAGGACCAGTTCGGACCAAAATGCATGTGTCTTTAGAACTACTTCAACGGTTGACGATTTCAGAGATGTCCTTTTCTATATCATTATTGTACTGGTGTTGTTTTAGCACTTGTAGGGTGACCAGAAAATCCATGTAAAGGAGAAAAGGGAGGAAGCTAGGTCTGGACTTCAAAGCTACCCTTTCAATCAAAAGGACCTGGATTTCATTTAAACCAGTGCTTCTCAACCCATTGCTCCCGGATCCCCAGACGGTCTACGTTTTTACTCTCTCCCAATTCTCTGACAATTGGGAGAGACCAAAAACGTGGATTGTCTGGGGGTCCGCAAGGACTGGATTGAGAAACCATGATTTAAACGCTGAGTTCTTACTGTGTGCTGATTGGTCAGTCTCCTATAATCATGCATGTGTCAGTAATGTTAATGTGAAACAGCTGGATGAGACTTTCAATCCAGGAAACAAGCCAGTCTAAGCACAAAAAGAACTGAATTGTTGAGCGATGTACAGGAGCCTTTCAGTTTAAAGTAGTTTGTAAACCCTAAAGTACTTCAAAGTGTCTTCCCTGACATGAATTACCTGGGGTGAGTTCCCCAAAACAAAAAGTAATTTGTAAGTTTTACCTTAATTTAATGTTCTGAGGTGTTTTCTGAAACATCATTAGCTAAATATACCTTATGTAAGAGATACTTTCGTAAGGTTGCTCAGAAGCACTCCTAGTTGGCACTTATTGATGTTGTCAGCTCATACCGCTATTGGCCCTCACTCTTCAGACCACACGCCTCTGAAATGAGTGATAAGCTATAAGTGCAATATGTACTCTAATAATTCAAAAGTCGGGGGATGGGATTTGGGTGCGATGTATATCAGGACATCATAATAAGCACACACGCAACACATCATGATAGGATGCGATGTATGAAAGATTTAAATATAATTTTCAAATAATAAAGTGAAGATTTCACTGTTAAAAATAAGATGAGCATAGTTAAGAGTACAGTTTCACGACTAAACATCAATTGACTAAAAACTTCCATATTATAAATAATAAATATGCCAAGGGGCAATAAATAATCCATACTATAAAATGATTTTGTCTACACATAGGTTTTGTCCTTGTGCTTGGAATGCACGGTGAATTGGCCTTAGTAAAGCACAGATTGATAATGAAAAATAAGGAAAGCATTGGTGATTATTTATTTATTTATTTGTTTGTTTGTTTGTTTGTTTATTTGGGGGGGGGGGTCTGCCCATATTGGGGTGGACGCGTTTCCGATGCCTCTAAAATGCACACACCTCTCTAAATGTGCTAAAGTCACAGTATATCAAAACTTTGGTTCATGAGATTGATAAGAATCCCTAAAAACAGTCCTTATTGATACTAAGCCTTCATTAATTGCCATTTACAGTACAAGTACAGGTACACTGGAATGTTCTTTCTACGTTTTCCCATCTTGCTCTCCATAGCTCCGGAGTGATGGCACAGGGGCAGCCAACATTCAGCACCCCTGGAGCTAGTTTTACAGGCCTTGTTTAAGGACCCATGGACATGTGACTATTCTGCTCAGAATACCTATAGACCTATATTCTGCTTAGCCTGCTGAGCCACTCACCCTAATCAATGATGAAGCACAATGGACATGCTCTTATTATGACAGTAACACAACTTATCTTTCAGCTATTGTGCCATCGCCTGTCCCAATATCAATGACATGCACACATATTGGTGCACACAGGTGTTTTTTAGAGCAAATAAAATTAAAATGGTGCAATACTACAGCCTGAGGCGGTGGGTTCATGCACCCAATCGGTGAAAATCGTATTTACGTTTAGATAATTTAGTTTGTTAATTTGGTATTTTATTTTTAGGTTCTCCCCAGTTTTGATTAATGCAATATATTGAAGCATTCCTACAGTGTTATATGTACAAAGAACATCATATCATACTGTAGTCAAACAGTTGCTGCATTGGAGGAATAACTGATTTTCGAGCCATCAGTATCAACCAATCAGGTGTTCCGGCATCTAGTTATGTTGCACTTAAAAAGCTTTCCCTTAAGCAGCCTCATAAGGGATAGTTCAGGAAACCCATGTAGAGAAGTAAAGAACTTTAGTAAGGTCTACCTTTCAAGTTTTCATAAGACACTAAGAGTCACTGTTATTGGGTAACCTAGCCCTGGTCATCTTAGCACGTGTGGCCTTCCTGTTCGTATTATCAAGTCTGGCAATTCTCTTCTGTCTTCTTTCATTAGCAAAAAGTTTTTGGCAACTGAATTGCTGCTGGTTGGAGTTTTGTGTGTGTGTGTGTGTGTGTGTGTGTGTGTTGCACCTTTGTCTGTAAAATCTAGACACTGGAGTTTGTGAAAATTGCAGGAGGGTGGCTGTTTCTGAGATCCTAGAAACATAATGTCTGGCAGCAATAGCTGTGCAAGGTTTAAAATCATTTTAAGATCAAGAATTTGAGCTGTCCTAATGCTTGGTCACAAACGAGCTGAACCTCTTGACCCCACCTGCATACTCTATATATTAATTTGTAGGCACATCATTCACTGTTTGGAGGTGCAGGATATGAGTGCTAACAAGTAGGTATGCATAATAAAATGGCCACTATTTATTTAGCATTTACTGAGTGTAATGCATGCATGCTTTATAATACATAGCTGACCCTCTCAAGGCTTACTATATTCCTTTTAGATTATAAGCATGACTGGCTGATCAGAAAAATGGACTTGTGGTAGGTGACCAGTTTTCTTTGCGAGAGCCATAGATCGAGGTCAGGTGTAACTATTATAGTTACAACATGAACAAAGAAATTTTGGAAGTACTTTTCCATCGCACATTTATAGCATCAATATTGGCAGATGCATTATGAAGTGCATTAGGAGACCACATTACATAGTGGAAAACTATACCTTTGAGAAAAAACCACTTTATATGTTTTGCCATTTCCCAAATAACAACATCCAATTTATATTGTAGGGATGGTTTTAAGGCTATGAGTGTGCTGTAATGAGAAGGATTGTAAAAAATGTTTTTCCTCTGGAAGCAGCCCATAGACCTTTGAAAAAAGTCAAGCAGAACTGCTGATCCACAGCAAACTGGACCGAACATTTAACACTACTGAGGTTGTCAGTCCAGGGCATCATACTCACTCGGCTGTAAAAACACACAAGGGGATTGAGGAAAGATGTATAGATGCATGTCCAGAGTGAATATAGGTGTGCGGGCACCTGAGGTTGTGCTAGCTTGCCTTGGGCTAGGACAGTGCATTGTGTGTAGGCTTGCAGTAGACAAGAAACCATATGGTGATATTCGTGTTTGAAAGTTCCCATATCAAAACAGTGACATCTTGCAGGCAGGGTGATAAATCAGAGGATTTTCCTATGGAAGCCACTTAAAATGCTGACTATGTCCTAGAGGCAATCCCAAAACTGGATTTTCTCTTATAGATTTTTGTTTTCTTTTTGTTCCACTGTGTGTGTGTGTGTGTGTGTGTGTGTGTGTGTGTGTGTATATATATATATATATATATAGACACACAGACAGTACTGGGCAAAAGTCTTAGGCAGCCAAAGAAGATGATGTTAAAATGATCTTTATGTTGGTGTAAAACTATGCTATTATACCTGTCAAAGTGTGTTAGCTTAGTCATTTCAAAATATCTGCTATAATCACCCCCTTATTTCCAGCAACCATCCAATACACCTGTGTTTTTTGAAAAGCACACCTTTTATGGCTAATTAATATCTCACTGACTTATTTTTTACTAATTAAGTTAATTAATTAACCGAGCTTGTGGTGAAATTTAATAAATACATGGAAAGGCTGGGGTGCCCCCTAGGAGAGGTTTGGGAACTGAAGTGGTGTTCATCTAGCCATCCAGCAAGATATCAGTGACTTCTTGGAAAACAGAAGAAATTCTTACTAGTTTTTATCGTGTTACTCTTAATTTGCATATGTTCTAATGTTATATTGAATTTTTAATTCTGAGCAAAAATATATTTACTACCCAGATAAATGGCTTTAAACATTTCTTTTCACTGCCTAAGACTTTTGCACAGTACTGTATATTTTTGATATTTGTTTTGATATATTTTTTTTTTAAAATGCCATGTCAAAAATTATTTACTCTTTGAAACTGCACAAATTTTTGAGAAAATGCAAACTTCTATACCATTTCAAATGATCCTGGTAATTACCACCATGTTCTAGAGAATTCAAATGAACTATAAAATGAGAACAGTGGTAGTTCTCTAGTCAGTTACTAGTCAACTGCAAGTCTTGGCTAAAACCAAGCAGCTTAGTGAGGATCTCCAGTTGCACCTTGTGGCTAATCACAAGATGGAGAAAGGCTATAAAGTCATATGCCAGTGTTTTCTAGGGTCAGTGGCCACAGTGCAAAGCATAATCAAAAAGTAAAAGGAGTTATACACTGTGAAAAATCTTAATGAGTGTGGTAGGAAGCCAAAAGTGTCCCCTGCGCTGGCACAAATGGTAGTGCGAGAGCCCAAGAAGAATCCAGGGATTACCACCAAGGACACCCTGACAAATCCTGAGCAATTCTGGTACCAACATCACAAGACAGACACTCTACTGGACACTGCACAAAGGCTGGTCTCCATGAACGCCAACGGAGGAAGACTCCACTTCTCCAACACAGGCGTACAAAGTTCAGAAGCTTGTGACAAAGAAGAAAGCTTATGGGTCTGTGGTCAGATGAGATGAAAATGGAATTCTTTGAACACAGGGACGTGGCTTTCATTTGGTGAAAAAACAGAGACACATTTAACCCGAAGAACACCATTCCCACAGTCAAGCATGATGGTGGGAATGTAATGTTTTGGGGGTGCTTTTTAGCCAATGGGCCAGGCATCATGAAGAAAGAGGACTACATTAAGATTCTGGAAGAAAACATCATGCAGTCTGCAGGAAAACTTGGCTTTGGGCAGCATTGAATCTTCCAACAAAACAATGATCCAAAACATACAGCCAAAGTGGTCAAGAAATGGTTAACAGAAAACAATATCAACATTTTGCAGTGGGCCAGAGTTCAGACTCGAATCTCATCATGAATCTGTGGAGGGAACTGAAGACCAGAGTGATGGCAAGGGAGCCTTCCAACCTCAAAGACCTGGAGATCTCTGTAAAAGAGAATTGGTCCAAAATCCCAGTGGAGACATGCAATATATCTTGTTTTTCATAAAAATGTAAAAGAAACCTCAAAAATGTTAGTTTTTTTTTCATTTATATCTCTAGCACAATGTCTGATCATCTTCTGTCAGATGCGTATGCCATTTCCAGCCAGAAGAAACCTATTGGTCAAATATAGAAATCAATATTTGCTATGGTTATGAATAATTTTGGGCTTAACTATTTAACTTATATAATAATATTTAACTTAACATTTTATTTCATAAACATTATATTTAACATTATAAGTCCAACATTTAGAAAATGAATATGACACTGAAGGAATTGAAAATGGTCGATTATTAAATTACGTTCACAGCATTTAACGTGGGCAGGTGCCCATGTTTTTCATTTTATTTTGTCTACTCCATTGTCTCAAACAGCCATGCCAATATAACTTTTCTCGCTGCAAGCCTCAGCCTATTGCATGCGTAAAAATACTGAATTCTAATACTGCTCTCTATTGCCTTGCATACCACAATAACTGCCTTACATTATGAAATCATTAAAAGTGAGAATATGATGTTTTATTAAATATTCTGTCATGCACCACCTGGGTACAATTTATGCATTGCTGGTTGTCCCACATAGGCAGCCGTCGAAGGAAAAGTTGCATTGATTTTCAGTTTTCTTCCCCACGTGTGCCCTTGCGCTTGATCCACTTATTTTCTCATCTTTCCCTGTCCCCTCTGGGGGTTTCTGTCTGCATACAGTTTTACCCATTGCAGAGCGGATGACCACCAAAGAATCCTGTACCACATCTCACAGAATGGGTTAGGCGATACGAGCTTAATTAGTCAACATCATAAATCACCAGATAAATTGACATATGTGCCAAGAGAGAGAATATTCGTAAAAGAGTCTTAGGACCATACTGAAATACATTGCAATTATTGATTAATTGATGGCAGTTGTTATGCATTGGCAAAGGTTTCAGAGACAGGAATGCTTCCAAAGAGTCACTGATGTATACATTTACCTTAGTATTTCTATATAAGATACTTAACCTTGTACAAAAGCTAAGCCTTGTCTATACAAACAAAACGAACAAAGTGGTTGCTTATTCTCAGTAGATTACATATACTTCCTTTATAAGTCTATACACTTTATCAGTTAAAATTCTCTCTTCTAAATTCCCCTCTACATCATAAGTAAATTATTTCACTTCTTCATTGCTTTCTTTGAAATATAAATCTCTGTAGACTTCTTCAGATCCCTTCCCCCCACCACCATTTTAACCGATTACAAATTCTTGGGTTTTTACAATTATTTTAATTGATAGATTTGAGCATATTTATTGACATCCAGAGCTCTATATACTTCAGATTTATAACTGTGACTCATTTTTCTTTTATTTTTTTAACAATTTCCTGAAGTACAAGATACAACAAATAAGGCATAATACATATCAACTAAACCAGTGAAAACCTTTTTGATAGGTAACATATGTAACTTAAAATTGAACGTGTGTGTGTGTGTATGTGTGTGTACATGCATATATTACATTGTGGGGACCAAACTTCTCCACTGTGCGTAGGCGTATGTGCGTGTGGAAGGGAGATGTTAATGGATTTGTATATTTTGCACTTACCAGCTTTATGAACATTTTACAATATCATCAACCAATATCCATGATGGACTTTTTCATTAATTAAACAAGAATCTCCAGGACTAGCAGCATCCATATCAAAACATATGAATGCAATTCGAAATACATCTTAACAAAGATTCATGCACAATAAGGTGCCTATTTGTGCCTGCATGTGTTTAACATAAAGTTCTTACAGAAGTCTCATGTTTGCTTTTTTGTATAATTCATTTCTGGGATTTTCAACACAATGCACGTGCAAAGCACACATATATTGAACCTTCCATGTGTGACTAAGGCAGGTGAAAAGACATACTGTAGAGTGATGTAACAATATTATACATCCCCCCGCAAAAAAATAAATAATAATAATAATACTAAAGTATGGTGACAAGCTACTACATGATTGCAATAAACAGTCTAGGATTTAGTTTTCTTTTTTCTTCTTTCATTATCAGACTTAGTTTCTAGATTTAGATTGTGCTCTACATACTGCTTATTTCACTTGTTGACAAATTTCCTCACTTTAGTAATGATGTCAGAAATTGGTATGGATGAAATATATTTCAATCCCATCTTAAAGGACAAGTACATTCAAATCGTATTGAATTATACTGAGATATTGAATTACAGAAGACTCATTGAGTTGCCATTCAAATCACCAAGAGAAGAGAAGACTTGATGAGGAAAGTAGATTTTGTTATGTCAGCATTCCTGAGCCATTCCAAAACCATAGCTGCAAAACTTAATAAGGAGTAAGATACAATTGAAATATAGATTTTCTGTCTAAGTTTAGTTTTCTGTCAGTTATCCTATATTTCTTAAAAGGACAGCACATGTATTCTGCTGATGTATTTTAAGCTGTAATGATACAGATTACAACGTTACGTCCAATGTATTTTAAATAAATGCTAAGCATCAGACTCGTTTTAACGTGTTCCATGAATGGTTTATAAATTCTTAATTTAATTTTTAATTTCTGACCTGATCTATCTATCTATCTATCTATCTATCTATC
>JAAGVU020000002.1:23840768-23852833 GCA_011763525.2 Mormyrus iriodes
ATGCATGTAATATGTGTGTGTATATTTACACACACACATAGTATAGTATAGTACTGGAATGGTTTCTTGTAAAGCTCAGCACCACTAAGGGTCTGATAAGGAATGTGTTAGATGAAATCATGTGTGTCTTACATTACACATTACACAGGCTGCAGTGAGGTATTCTGAAACAACCCGAATCAGCCCAGGTTGAAGCAGACAGCCCAGGCTGTGTGGTCTGTAAATTGGCCAAAGGACTATTCCACGTGGACAATTTAAAGTCTGGATCTGGCTTGAATTATGCAGTGCTGTGCCAACACAGGGCAATTCACTGATGAAAATTACAGAGTTTACAATTGAGATCCTATTTAGGTTAATTTAGATGCAGCCATATTAAATATTGCATTAGTTAGTCTAAAAAGAAAATGGTCCTGAAAGTGGATACTATCTGGAATTTTTAGAAGCCAACTTTTTTTCTCTACTTGAATTAGTGTACGGGTGTTTTATAGCTAATTTGGGACCAGTGGGTTTAAATTAACAATCAAAAGCCACAGGAGTGGTGCTTGGCCGATGATTTAAACCCACAAACCTCTTTTTTTGAAATATCGCACTGTAAAATTAAATGTTCTTTACAGAATTATGATTTTGATTGCTTTTATACTGGTGAGATATTTCTGTGTTCCGGGTTGTCTTTATTACTCTGCATGTTATTTTAGTTACATCTAAAAAGTGTATGTCTGAGATTCAAGTCCAGAAACAATTTTCCTCATAAAAAAGAAATGTTGAAATTGACCACATAGTTATCTGATGATTCCATGAAAAATGAATAATTCAGTATATTTAGATTAGTTTATTCATGCATCCATCTATTTCTCATTACCGCTTACACAATGCAGGGTCATGGTGAGCCCGCAGGGTATTCCATGAAGCACAGGGCACAAGGCAAAGTAAACCCTCAATGGGGCACCAATCAGTCACACACTAAGGGCAATTTAGAGAGTCCATTTCACTGGAAACTGCCAGTCTTCGGATGAAGGGCAGGAAACTCCAGCATCTGAAGGAACGTGCATAGTTCCAAGATGTTTGTTGAGTCATAGGCTTAATTTTCTATATCCTTTTGTTATTGCTGAGAAAATTTAATTATCTCCAAGAAATGTATTAGTTTTCTTCAATATTTTGTACCTTGAAGTTCACAAAGATGAAACAAATGAACAAATGAATAAACAACAGGTTAAATAATGAATGAGGTATATATTGACAGTGACACAGCTCAAATCTATCAAATGCAGCAGACTGAAATGATAGTAGAGGACGGTGTGGCTAGCAAACCCTCCATTTAATAAATACCATCCAGCTATCTATTTACAAAATCCCACATTTTCTGAAAAGTATATAGCATTTGTGCATTTGGAGTAGTTTATGTGTGTTCTTGTAAGATCAAAAGATCAGACATGTGCTAGGATAATTGTCAGTAATAAAATAAATAAAATAGGACGTAGAAGGCTAACTTTCAATGTCTGAATAAGCAGATCCAATTTGCTGCCACAAAACCTGGCATGTGATGAGTACAATGCAATTGATATATTAAGAAATCTCAAATTCCAATGAAAAAGAAATACAATGAACACCAGTCATTGTTATGTTTATGTTATTTATCGCTGCCTCAGGGAAATGAATAATTGTATTAAATTGGCTTCTTTGAGAACGTCCTCTGAGCTGGCACAAGGCATAACTGAAAGTGTGACATCATTTATCATTTAATCTAGGTTTAATTATTTAATAACACAGACAATTAAAAATTTGACCTCAATATTTAATTCACCTAGCAGCAGACAAATGTGAAAAATCCCACGTTCATTTAATTTTTGTTTCACAGCATTAAAACTGCAATCATATTTGACATTTTAAAGGACAATAAAAAGACAAATGTCACTCAATTATTGTAAATTGCTGTCAAAAAAGTAACATCAACATAAGCTCACTTAATAGGATGTTAAGCCATCACACATCAGCGGGTACCTTTCAGTATTCCATGAAAAACATTCTCCAAGTGTTTGGACCTTAATTCGACACCAAGCATATACGGGGAATCCAATGATTTAGTGATTGTGACAATGACCAGGCATCACTTTGTAATGTCCTATGTGGACTCCATATAGTTAAGATCTAGTGATTGGGTCGTCCTTAGCATAATGTTTACATTGTCAGGCTTATACAACAATTCAGTGACTGCTACTAATCCGTGGATGGGGGCGTCGTCATCCTGAAATAATCCACTGGTATGATGAAAGCAATGCTCACTCACTGGCTGCTGGCTTTGTATTTATTGGCATTTACCACACCGTCAGTGGTGTTGTATATACCTGAACCAGGAACATGAACTCCACATGATAACTGGGCTGAGAATAGAATCCTTCATTGTGGAAAACAACAGCTAAAGCATGTAGGCTTCTTCTCACATATGTCACATATATACTCATTCATTTTTTGAGAATGGAATACAAGATGATTTTTCGGACTTTTTCTAGTGCTCAGTTGACCACTTCGCCTTGTTCTTTGCACCACTCAACTTGTAAAAAGCATATTTTTGGTGTAAGAAGGGGTTTACCTGCTACAACCTGACTATGTTTTATGAAAGTTTTGTGAAAATACCTGGCCACGGCTTAGAATAACATTTTCAGCAAATTGATTTACTTTGCCTTAAAGCTCAAAGCAATGCACAGTCATCACAATTGAAAAAAATGTGTTTTTGTCTGCAGCTGCACTTAGATGATGTGGATTTTCTCTCAGACTTCCATCAACAGCACCTTAATCTGGTGATCCACGTTAAACACTACTAAGCTGACTAGTCTTCCACCTTGAAACTCCTGATAACAACAATGACCCCCTTTTCAAAGTCACTTTTAGCCATGACAGCCAAAATAATTGGCAAATGGGCCGGCCCAGCATTTTAAACATAACCCTTAAGCATGATAGGATGACATTTGCATAATTAACTCAGGAACCACACCTGTGTGAAAAGACTCGTTTTCAATCCAATAACCTGAATCCCCCATTCATTTGTTATAGCAATTAACTATGCATATAGAGAGTACATTTTACTTGCAGGTATGTTGATTTTCATATCAAGCAGAATTGAGCTACGTAGAAAAGCTAACATGCACACACACACCAATTTTACATATATGTATTATCAGTGAGGATGAGGTCCCACAGGATATATAAAAGATTTTGGTAACATTCTGCTTTTAAAACAATAGCATCCAGTTGTGATAATGAGGAACTGATAAACCTTACTAGTTATAAATTACATACTGGTTTTATTCATTTCCAATTTACAGGGAATAATACAGTCATGGGGCCAGGACCACTTTATTAAATATGTCTGCCTAGTACCAGGCAGCACCGGACGCCCTGCTGCCTACAGAACAGTCTGAATTCATTGAAGCACGTTTTCAACATGGTGCTGTAAGCCTTGCTTATGGAGTTTGGTGCATGACATTCTTTCACACGTAGCCTCCCTCTTGCCTTTAACAAGACTGGTTATTCTGTTCTGGTTGTGCTTCTTAACAAGAAATTTTCACCCTACAAAGTGCCACTAACTGTTTTTTTTTTGTTTTTCCTTCTCATGTGTAAACTCTATACATTGTATACATCTATACATTGCACTGTTTGGAAATTACAGGGGTTACGGGGTTACAGAGGATACGGATTCTGACAGAGGCTGGACCTCTAGCATCAATAATAATAACATGTTCGAAATCACTTAAATCACACAATATAGCTCATTCTAATGGTATGGCAAAAAAGAAAGAAGAAAGGGAAAAAATAAATAAATAAATAAAAATAAAGGTATGGCAAACAGTAACTGAACCCCTTGACCTTGCTTTATATGTTGAATTTCAGGGTGTTGGCATAAAGAGAACAGGTACACCTAATAAAATGGCAGCTGAATGTATCCTTGCTTTCAAGAATTACCACCGGTGTTTTTGACACAATAGATACTGCAGTTTCACGGCTACATTTCAAGATTTTAACAAGTTCAAAAATGGGATTTTCATCTCATGAGCAGCTTAGCGTGAAGAAATTGTCAGTTGTTATGCTTTGGGAAACACTGTCAACACTCAATCACCACGCAGGAGGAAACATGGATCCTCATTAAATCCATGCTCAGCTTCTTAGTTGGAACCAAAGTAAAAATTCAGCACAAATAAAATTTAGTTAGCAAGTCAATCTTACATTTTTTTAACTGTGTAGAACTATGTGCACTGGAAACATGCACTCATACACAAAAATAATTTAACATTTTTTTTTTTATTGTTTCACATTATATATACGTATAATCTGAAACAATCAAAATCGGGAAGCCTCTGTGGAATTGTTATGGATAATGCCCATTGTTTTTAGGCTGAACAGCACAAAGAAATGGTGTATCTAATTGTAAACGCTATGTTCCTTTGTACATTTGCATATAATCTTGCACCAGGCATGTTTTTTTCTTGATCACAACACATTGCCAACCAGGGAATCTTCTTTGAGAACAATTAATCTGAGCTATAATTACACACAAAAGCATTCACTGTAACCATAGAGTACATTTGAATAGGCTGCATGGATGTGATTATACGATACATACCCCTTAACGGTGGGGCACTCTGCCAGTCTGGGTGTTTTTAGTTCAGTGCAACATGTAAAGGATTAGCAGCATACTTAGATGTACTTTCATTATAAAAAGGATTTTTCTATTTTTTTTTTCCTTCTCAGTGAATATTGTGAACTGAAGGGGCTTTCTCAAGAAATAGCAGCTGTTATCAGTTACATAACAATGGTGAGATGTCAAACAGTACCTCTTCCGACTGGTGAAGTTATCACAAGTCATTAATATAGTCCCTTCCATCTGCTGCTGTATCAGGATATCAAGGTGTGTGCCAACTTCACGGACTGCTGACTGTCCACAGGACAAAATGGGACTTACCTAGTGTAGGTTAAAAACATCACTCCCTTCCACCCAGCCCAGAGTCCACTGCCTAGCTGTCATCTCTCTATGCAGCAAGAGTGTCACAAATGTCACCTCTTATTGTTTGCATATAGTGCTGATGGATATGTCAAGTTGCAGTGCCAGCTGAACTACTGACATCTATTGTGTTCTCTGTGTTTTTGCAGTTTTACTGAATACATAAACTTGCGCTATACATATCCCTTAAGAACGGTCACAACAATAAAGAACTAAAAAGGTCAATTTTAATTGCAGTTTAAAATGTTTAAAACAAACAAACAAGTAAACAAAGAAACAACCCAGAATATGCTACTTCAGCTAAACTCAGTGATGCGACGCGGGTCTTTAATGAAGACATAATGTTGTCGTCACGCTTGATGTTTGAAAGCTGTGAAGAATGTGTCTGGGGAAGAGTCGTGCCACTCAATGCCTGTAGTAATATCCCTGTGAGGAAGGACTCTGCTGGGAGAGAACAGACTGAAAAGAGATCACATGCCCTCTACTGGTAATAAAGAGTAAAGGAATACAACACAAAGTGCCCCAAGCATAACTATTCTAGGCAATATTAAAGTCAATCTGATCAATATCACAGGAAACAAGCTCCATTTACTGCAATTTTTATCTTTTTTATATGTTGTGGCTAAATGAAGGGCCAGATAATGAATGGGAATTATTTTTCATCTATCTTATCTTGGTTAGAGTCACCTGAAATCTATCACAGGCAGCATAAGGCTGGCATACACCATGGACAAGTTGCGAGTCCATCAGAGGGCAAATACACACACCATCAAATGTTTTCAAAAATTTAGAGACACCAGTTACCCTAATACCATGACTTTAGACTGCCGCAGAAACTAGAGTATACCCATGTGACATAGACAATATGCAAACTCCACACCAACGGAGTGGAGGTAGGACAGAACAGTGCTATCCACTGGGGCTCCACAGCAACCCCTTTTCCTAATGCAATTAAATTTTATAATTTTTGTTGTTGTTATTACTATTTTTTAAAGTACAGAACAGTTAAAGTCATGTGAGTGACATCTGTTTACTTACACATCCCAAAATGCACTGGTACTTCTACTTATAATATTAAAAAACTGGTGGGAAAAGTGAATGATTCACTAGATATCTCTGTTACTGATCCAGTTGCAAGCTAGAGACAATAGAAAATGCTACAGTAAAACATAGTTTAAAACGGCTAAATATATACTCATAAAGTAATATTTATTATTCCAGGTCCCCTTTTGAAAATTGCATTTCAAATGTACAAAGTTATGTAGACCTGTACGAAATTTTTTTTAATGTTTTGGTTTTATACTACTAAATTTATATTCAGTTTTATAAACTCTTCATAATAATTAATGTATTACTTCCTTATCCATTCATTTGTGTGAGGATAGAGAAAATCTGAAGTTAAGCCATTTGGGGTAGTCTGAGAGCTCAATCGTCCAGATATTCTGCTCCTTATTATTGTTATCATGATTATTATTATACAATAGATTTTCATTGTCTCACAGAAAGTACTATATCCAGATTAACAGTGTTTAAAAACACACATTCTCACTTATACACACATGCACATATAAAGGCAACAGATTTAATTACAGTAATTCATCTGTTCCACATAAATCCATCTCTATAGACGTAAAAAACAGTTCCCAGACCAAATTTGTTCAGCTCATTTTGGATTCTCATTCAGAACTAAGGGAACATCAAAGGCAGATCAGAGTGGTTATGAATTAATTAACAATATGGAGTGGATATGGACACATGGATCAGTCCATACTTTTATTAATATTTTAGAACAAGACATTTTGGTATATTATCTGCAAAATAAAGGCTTTGGTGTAGATCAGTAGATGACATATTGACATTACAATGTAGAAAATGAATTATGTCCATACAGGGGATCAGTTATTTGACTATTTTAAATGTGTAAACATTCAGTAAATATTGGCTCTAAAAGGTATCATGGCTCTTTCTACACCATCTACACCAATCTACAGCACTGGGTAGGTTGGGAGAGAAATGTCCCAGCCTATTATGACAGGAGTTCATCAGCATTTCTTTTTTAATTATGTGACTTAATTAGTGTCCCTGACATTTTACTGCAATCTACTTTCCTGAAACAGAAAAAGATTACATATTCACAAAACTAATATCTGGCATTTTAATTCTTGAGATCTGTGGTAGTACATATATTGTCAGATTTCGCTTATTAGTAGGATGAAACATCCCTCAAGCGATTACTTTTTTGTTGCGTTCTCCTCAATCTCCATGTCCCCTTATCCTTTGACACACATTCAGAATGACAGGTTTGGCATTTACATTTTTTTATTATTATTTTTAAAATTCTTAACAAAATTCTTTTGCTCCAGTGAGCAGTAAGGTTAGAAATATTTCCTCTATTTTGCTCTCGTCATGTTTGTTTGACTTTATCTGCCATGACAGAAAACACAGAGGGTGATTGTCCATTCCTACCCCCTCAAGAATACCTGTGTGACTTTTAACCCATTAGGTGACATAAACATAATGTGTAGTATCATGACATTCCATAAACATAGCTAGCCAGTGCAGGGTCAAAGTGAAATGTCCCAGGAATTACAAGGGTGGGTAGATTCTGGACATTATATCAATCCATCCCAGGGCACACAAACTAAGAGCAATTTAGGGACACCAATCCAGATTAACCAAATTAAACTCACATTAATTCCAAAATATAGTGAGGGAGAGAAAATTAACTACAACCCTTATGGAACCATGGAATGGATAAAAACCATCAATCCAGGAGATTAGCTTCAACGCTACCCCTATGCATGCATGCCATTCCAATGCACAGAAGTTTTAATTAAAATAAATCTAAAAATTAATACAAACTGGTTAAGATGTGCCTCTGCTAGACAAGTACTGTTGGGTAAGTTAGAAAGTTAGGAACACTCTCCAGTTACATATAGACATATATGCATATGAGCACGATAGACAATTTTACTAGGGCGCAGGGAGTGCAACTGCACCCCCTATTGTGATCGTATTAAGTTTAATAAAATTTTATTACATTGTACAGTTATATTTGAAAATGAGGTTTGTGTTAGTCACATCAATGTGTAGTAATAATTTATTGTAAAAGTATTTACTTTAAAAAATATATATTTATCTGGATGAAAGATTCTCTCACCTTACACCCCCTGGGGGAGATGCAGAGTCACCTATGATAGACACCATAAAGCAGGATGCAGTAATGCAAACCATATATACTGTAGGTTTTCAAAACATCACTGAGCTGATTCTTTTATCAACAGAAATGTCCCAGCCTATCACAAGAGGAGTTCCCCAGTATTCCTTTACTTTTTAATTATGAAAGTTCATTAGTATCCCTGACATTTTACTGCAATACCCTTTCTTGAAATGTATTATGACATCCCACACATGACCTGTCCTATTTTATACCAAGACAGTAAATCAGAGTTCTTACAAATGTGACCTGTGGAAAACAATGGCAGAGCTAACTGCCTGACATTTCTGGGTTACAAAATTCCTATTACTGCTCAACATTACCATGCCTAATCTGAATTCATATTAACACATTTCTACTGAAATGATCACATTTTCTCCAAATGATCTTGTTCTTCCACTCTGGTCATAAACAGGACATAGCACATTTAAGACCCGTACTGTGAAGGGACGAGTTTAGAATGGAAGCAGCACAGCATGAGAATTCGGACGGATTTATTAAGGTTACACATATTCAATGAACAATACTGCAACAAACCAGATTATCAAATCTTTTTCTTTTTCTTTTTTAATTACTAAGCTACGCCTTGAAAAAGTTTTATGAAAGGACAAAGGCAATAGTATATTTCTACCAAGATAAAAAAGATAATCATAAATGCAGGGGTTTATAAAAAAAAAACAAAACAAAACATTATTTCAACATTAAATCGAAAGGAAGAAATTCTGAAAAAAACAAGCTGATGTCAATGTGCTACCATAAAGAATGGAATTAATTCTGTCAAAATCAAATAATAAAGACTTTAATCTTACTTTTCTATAAAGCAGAAAAAAATAGCTTATAGTGTGCTGTCCTTTTGATGAAATAGATAATTGCCAGTCTTTGGATAGTTAAAAAGGTTTTTTTTTTCTTTTTACGAACATATATAAGAAACTACACAGCTATATGTACCACCTCATGTGGTAATGAACACTAAACCGAAGTAACTTCGAAAGGATCACCACTGTTTTCCGCTTTGGCCTCATTATCATTTGTTCATTACATTCTTCCATTACATGTTTCACAGATCATGGGTGACGGAAAATGTCAGCAATCAACATTTTCCATCAGGTCCTATCTATCGACTGAAGCGGTATGGCAGAAGCTCTGCTGTGATTTTTGAAATGAAAAGCAGCAGCCCACAGAGTAAACACTAAACTGATTGGCACCATATTGACTCTGTGGCTGCTTTGATTGCACAGCATGTCAAAATCGGTATAATTATTCTTGTGGTATTTACTGTTTTCCATACTTTATTTACATTTCAATGTATTGAGAGGGGTCTCCTCTACATATCAAAAACCATAGTCTTATACAACAGTGTATATGCTGTAATTCAAGCAGAGCACTAAAAGGTTTATGCAAGTCTAATATTATGGGTATACAAAAATCAGATGCAGATAGGAATGTCTTTCAAGAATAAGACGATGTGATTGTTATTTATTAAAGAACTAACAGGACACTTTCAGCTACAATATTAAGGAGACTAGATGAAAAAACATGACATGTATAATTACTGTATCTGGGGTATGATTCACCTCAAACTGTTTTATTTTAAAAGTACTTATAATTGTTCATAAAGGCTGTTAGTCTATAAATGATTTCCTTATGCTCTGCCCAAGGTCACCAGTGGAGACCACATTTAATTGAAAGCAAAACTGACTACCAGAAGCATTTATCTTATTATCAAATACAAGAGTCGAAAGCAGAAGGTTGCAGGATATGGGGAATTATAGAAGAGTCACCTTGGATATTATACGCGAGTTTAAAACCAAAGGAAAAATGTCAAGCTGATAACCTTTACCATAAGCATCGGAAGCTTCACAGTTTTGACAATTTTTTTTATGTCTTGAAACACAAAAGCAGCATGGTAGCCATTAATGCTATTAACTCTCTCTCTCATCCTATCTGTAGAAGTGCAGTTATTTATTTACGATGGCAAAAAGAGATAACGCACAGGCCGTCATACATTCGTGTTGCTAATAAAATGCTAAACATGTTTATGTGCGGTAGCACACGCTGTGGTTGGAAATAGACAGAAGCTTAAGTCCAGGCCTCACGGCAGGCTTTGTGACATGCACAGGGAAGACGCAGTGATCCTGGCCCTGCAATCTGATGACAAAATGCCCCATGAGTTTCTGACATTTGGTCTGTGGAGTTTATGTCTTTCCATGCCATCACTGAGCCACACTAATGGGGCTTGACATTACAGCTGTAAGAGATGCCAACCAGAAAATGTGACAGACCTTGCTTTCGGTGGGAGTGAGGAGGGTGATTTTTTTTTCTTAATACAGCCAGATGAAACACAATAACCCAGAAATTTTGGCCCAATGAGACTTGGGGATACAGTCCAGGCAAAGACACAAATCAGAGGCATATTTTGTTAATGTCTGATACGTAATACCCCAAAAATACTTGGAGCTCTGGGTCAACTTGTTTGGGGCAGTGTTTTGAGCGTAGGCCTAGGGGTGATTTCTTCTGAATCTTGCTCTAAGGCCGCTGCCCTTCAGGGACCTTTGTCCATAATACTCGGCTTTCTCAGATTTTGCATCAGAGCTATATTCATCCACAGAAAGCCGTTGCTTTGGGAACGAATGGCCTTTCAAAATTCAAATAGTTTTTTTTGTTGTTTTTTGTTTTGCCGTTTTATGGAGCCGTTGCTCACATTTCTTCTCAACAATTATGCAAAACCACAAATTTACCCAAAAAGAAGATTTTAGGTTCATTTCATTGTATTTATTTACATGCAATTTACTGTGAAATTCAGGTAAAAACAGATGGAATTATACTTAAAAGTACAATAAATTGACTTGCCTTTATGTTACCTGATAGAAATGAAAGGTGAACCTTTTTAAACCTGGTTTGCTCCCTTAGTCCACAGACATGGAGTTAAGTGAACTGGTGTATGCATGGTCATGTATATGTTACATTGGGGGGACCAAATGCCTCGGCAATGTGATAAAAATCTGGTATTTTGACCTTGAGGGGACATTTATCTGGTCCCCACAAGGAAAAACTTGTTTATAAAAAAAGTTTATAAAAATCTGCGAATGTAATCAAAAAACTTAAATAGTCAAAAGTCTTGCATTTTGTTTGGTTACTTACAGTTAAGACTGGGTAGGAGTTAAGGTTGTCATAGTTAGGATTAGGGTTATGCCTAAATAAATAAATAAAGTGTCCTCACAAAATACCTAATATGTGTGTGAAGAAAAAAAGAAAGTGAGTAAGTGGCATCCCATTCAGAATGTTCCCTGCTTCATGCCAAAATGGTTATGATGATGGATAGAAGGAAAGAGTGAATGAGAAAGACAGAGAAATTTTGACATTTCGATTTCTTCTTCCATCTAGAACTATGGATTTCTTTCACACATGCACACTATACCACTTCCACACATTACTTTTCTGCCAAACTGAAAACGAGCACAACACACCTGCAATGCTCAATAAGTTGTGCCGTGAACTTATTCTGAAGCAGTACTGATCTTTTGCCTGGCCTCTCTGGAGGAAATTGGAAAGGGCTTGGCTTTTGGGGGGCGATTTCTGAGTAGACCTAATGCATAGTCCAATCAAAGTGCTGATCACACTCTGACCCCCCTCTCAATGCCACTTGTTATGAAGGAGAATGACGTTTCCTGTAGGATCAGGATTTTTGATTTTTTTTTTCTTCTTTTTTAGGGATAATGCTGTTTATGTTTCCACGACTCGGTATACCTTGAGTCAGATAAGAACTGGTGTCACTGGCATTATATATACACTCACCTAAAGGATTATTAGGAACACCATACTAATACGGTGTTTGACCCCCTTTCGCCTTCAGAA
>JAAGVU020000002.1:23894184-23904398 GCA_011763525.2 Mormyrus iriodes
CTATAAAACTCAGTCTTGTCAAAATTTTGGAAATTGTTCTTATGGTCATTGAGCTATTGATTAAAATCTTACTTTTCGAAGGGTGTGTACTCATTTGTGCTGAGCACTGTGTATATATATAGAGATGTCTAGTGTGACTCACTGCTATTGTTACAACCATTAGGCCTAACATATTCTAATGCTGCACAATGGATTTTCATGCTAGTTGCTGTCAGCAAGACTACAGTACATTTTCTTCTCAGTATCCTTGCAGGGTGCAAATCCATAGTTACATATGCAATAAAACTGATATGCATATACATGAGTGTTAATATTTTATGAGATCAGGAACATCCTCTATCCTAGAGGTGTACAGGGCCAAGAGCATACACACAATGTAATGTTAGCAAGGATCACAAATCATAAATGTGAAGAGGTATATCAGATGGATGTAGACAAGGAGATTAAATAATGGGGAAAAGTGAAAAAAATATAGTGCCATGAAAAATTATTTGCCATATTTCTGATTCCCTCATTTCATATTTCTGCATATATAATATTAGATAAAAGGTCCCTGAGAGAACAAATTTAATTTATTTATTGAACAGAATGCAACATTTCTAGTGCTAAATCTACTTTAATCAATTAAAGGGATAAGTTCTGTCATTATTATAGGCAGCTCTGCAATAATTTTGACCCTTACCATCGGTGTGAATCAAGGGAAATCTGGGAAGGGAACAAAAAGATATTAACTATTATTCTGAATAAGGTGGCAAAACCAAGTTTTGGGGGCTCCAACCCATCTACTGGTGCAATGTAAAATCATCAATGTAATCAAAAAATATCATAGAACATAAGAATCGTGGCCTTGTCTTGCTTCACCTAAAGTAAATGTTTATCACTCCACAATCAAAATGAAACTGGACAAAAATGGGATTCATGACAGGGTGGCATGACTGAAACCAGTGCTCATCAAGAATTGTTAAGAAGCACTTAAATGATTGTTATATGGACATACAACTTGAAATATTTCAATGAGATAGTTCTTTTACTTCTGGCAAAAAAATAATCACAGCATTCAACAGTAAAATCACGCTAACAACCAAACATATAGCACAGGTACTGCAAGACTTTGGTGACCTATCATCTTTAAATAACTCGTAAATTCTGCTCTGTATCAGAGAAGGAAAATGTCTGGTCATCTGATAATGATCACATCACACTGTCTGAAAAATGACAAATTCCAGTGTATTGAGGCAATTTTTTCATATAGGGTCAGTTTGTTGGGTTGATTGAAGGCAAGTTGCACATGAGAACCACTAAACTCACATCTTCTTATCCTCACTAGCTACATAGCTACACTATCTATTTTCAGAAAAAGAGGACATTGCTTGTTTCAGGGAACTTTATGTTATTAGTTAACATGACTTCCTAAGAACTACTTTGGAATTGTACTGTCACCTGTTTAAGTGCTATCCTGTTGATAAGTCAAGTGGCAAAGAAGTACCAACATGAAACTAGAATGAATTTGTCTGGTTCCTATGGGAGAGACTGAGTGAACCATTTGTTCTCAATCACCAGACCAGGAAAACAGTAGCGGACAAGCTGCATTCTTTGAAATATATTTTTTTCATCTGAAGAGAATTGTTATAAGCTGCCTATTATATTTTGCACGCACATTATATTGGCTAGTGTGTACCTTTAGCTTCAGGACATGTCACATATATCACATATGTTTGGTTTCTTTTGTTGTTTCTGTGCTCCTTCCCTGTCTGTTTTTGATGCTGAACACCATGGAGTATCTGTTGTATGTCATGTTGGGTCAGTCAATTTTTGGTTAGTTGTCCTTGAGGGGAGGTGTGTCTGTTCTTCTAAAGAGTAGCTTGCTGCACCTTTTTCGTGTGAGAGACATTAGCAGCTTTGGAGTTTTATGGGCTCTGTTCTGGTCTGAAACTATTTTGACTACAGAAGGTGGGCCTTCACATTTTCAAGTACATCTACAAGTTATAAAGAGGCTCAAGTTTCTTGTGTGCTCTCATAATTCGGGTTTGGTAATTCATTTTATGTTTTTGCCTCATTATTATCATTATTGTTTTATTGAATTATTTTTTTTTTTCCTTTTGCACCCTCACCCGACCCTGGAATCTCATTAGAAGTGGTACCCTTTGGGGTGAATCCTTCACAGCATTCCATTTATACAATAAATAAAATCGTGTTCATTAATTCAGTTTCCCTTTTCTAATATCAGTCTGGATATTTGTAAGAAAATCTAAAGATATTTTGTGTCAACAATATGCACATTTATTTGTTTTTTTTTTTTTTGCGGCAGTGGATGTGTATAATTAGGCAACCTTGGAAAGTTTATGTTGTGTCCTTTCAACTCAAAATGCAGTGAGTTTAACATACAAATGTGTGGGGAAGAATGAAACAAGCAAACAAACAAACACTGAATGAATTAATGAATGAATAAACAAACAAACCATATTGCACATCGTTTTGCTACAGTTCATTTGAGCTTTGTGTCTTTTATATACTAAGAAAATTCCAGAGTCTAAAAGAAATAGCTGATATAAATGTATTGAAACAGTACAAATTCAACCACTTAATGCGCAGAAATATGCCAAAACACTCATTCATTCATTCATTCATTCATTCATTCTTTCATTCATCTTCTATGCCGCTTGTCTTGTACAGGGTCACAGGGGTCCAGAGCCTATCCCACAATCTGCAAACAACAGGTGTGAGGCAGGGAATAACGCACGATGGGGCACTGGGCCATCGCAAGGCTCACTCACCACTCACACACACATCACACCTCAAAGCAAATATAAACAAACAAATAAATAGAGAAGCAGGTATCTATGCATATCTGACTCTCCCCATCTGTTTTCTGTAAATGCTAAGTTCTTGCAGGATTGCACCGACCTAGGAGCCTATGCTAGGAATCTCAGAGCATATGCATCATTAAAAGAACCCACCTCACCTAAACTCTTGGCCTTGGCACAATGGGAGGAAACTCATGCAGACACAAACACTCTCAATCATATGCCGTTGGAAAGTGTGCATCTAATATATCCTATAAAGCTTGCTGCTGTGCCCTTCAGCCTAAGAATATCATAATATTACCAACAGCAGCTTTTTGGCTTAAAATCTCTACATTCTATACCGACCACAGATGTTGTATAATAACAGCGCTGTACGTAATAATGTAAATATTAATTTGCAGTTCTTTAAACTTATAACATTTCATTGATGCACTTATCAATAATGTGTGACACAGAGCACATAGACAAAAAAGCCGTATGGAAAGACACAAAACACTGAGAAAATCTCTCCAAATATGAATCCCAGAGTGCTGCCAATACATTTGCTCGTATTCATAGAATCACCCAGACAGCATTAAGCCATTTCTGCTTACATACAAATGATTCAGTTATAGTTTTGCCAAGAATGACATTGATTCAATAAATAACACTCTAAAGATAAATATAAGTGACACAAAGTATCCATTTAACTTCTAATACACTGAATATGCTTATTATTTAAATAAAAATCTCCTTTAATTCTCTTTCAGAATTGTTTTTAATATTTATATTTTTTATATTTATATTTTAATATTAACCAGAATTGGAAATAGGATGACAGGAATACATTATATTTAATGACATAAATGATATTTTTGCATAGTAAATTACATGCAGCTCTTTATAATTCATGAAACCAAGTGATGCCAAATGAGCCCCACTTCTCTACCTAAGCTGCAACTACATGAGTTCATAAGAACACAACACCACTGCAGTTGAGGATTCTCTCTATTATGTATGTGAGACCATTATCATTATTTTCTTTCTGCTTGCCAGTAGGGCATCCAAGACAAATACAGTGCAGTGTCTTAAAACAACTACACTGTTCTATACTTGGATGAAATAGAAATAAAAATCAAACAAAAAAAACCTACATGAGGAACTTTCTGCACTCACACTGTATTATTAAATGTTAAAAAAAAAAAATTTGTTTAACTGCTATTTGAGGGGAATACAGTATGTACAAATCAACTGGGTTACATTTTAATTTAATTTAATAACTTCACAAAAGAAAAAGTGTGATTTTCTAAATAAGTATAAAGCAGCAATCTAGCTTCATTTGACAAAATGACATCATGGTCAATATAAGTATAACTAATAGCTTAAAAAAAAAAAGATCTAAAAAGATGAGCCAACGTGACGTGTGACGAGCATCATCACATTGCTCAGTGCCCTGCACAATACAGAAGCAGATGACTTGTCACTAGGAATATCGAGAACTACAACCAAGAATGGACAGCAATGACAAGACAAAAGGCAAGAAAATCAATTGCAATTATGTGTGCAGAAAGGGGAGGAAATGGTTGTGTCGTTTGTGAATACTAAATGTACAGATTACTGACAACACAGAAACAGACTGCAAGAATAAACGTCACCACCTGGTGTTTCACTCAGTGGGGCTATTGTCAAAATCTAAGAATTTATCACCTGTTCTTCTTTTGTGGCTATATAAAATGGCATGCTTTATTGCAGTCTTTGAAACCTCTTTTTTGCTTTTCCTTTTTCTGAAACAATCAGTTTGAGCTCTTCTTTGTTCACTTGAACAACAAGTGCCAAGTTTTGGACAATTGCTTAGTTTTATTTAAATTGCAAGAAAAACAAGCAAGTTTCCTTGTCTCTCCCCATGATGGAAAAAGGTCATTTTTGATGTCCGCTGACAGGCTTTTAGGTCAGCAGGTGGGTCTGAAATCTAGCCGATAAGGAGCAGGAACGATCTGTGTAATGAGTTGTCAAAGACAACAGCCCTTTGACAGCAGTGACTGAGAACTCATTAAAGAATAATGCCCATGCTGCCTGACTTTAATAATCCAGATATAGCACTGGTATAATGATGCCTGAATATTCCAGTAATTGGTAGCTGAATGTTACAAGGTGAGCGGTCACATGTAAACAAGTAATTTGCCGTAATTTCCAAACTCTGGCTGTTTCGGTTTGCATTGATGCCAAAGGCACAAAGTGTGATATTTTGGTTTGATCTGCAACTCAAAATTTCTCTTCTGTTTTAGATGTAAATCAGGAACAGTTTATCAGTGTAGGACATTTCGATCAAATAATAAGCTACAGAGTCAGAATTAATTATCCGCCTTTGACCATTCATCACACATGTATAATCTTTCATACTTCACAAACACATGTTGCAACATATGTTCCTGTAAATATAATAGCTGCTTGTATGCTTTTCAGACATTCAAACAAAATGTGCTCATTGATAGCTCAACTGGAAAAAAAGTAAATATATGAAAAGTTCATTTCTATAATGTGTCATACGTCATTTTCCACATTGCAGTTAAAACATGCGCACAAAGTAACTGTGGCATCCAGCATCTGAAAATGTAAATTGAGTTTCTTCAAACTGTGTTGTTATTTCCCCCATTAAACACACTGTACTAATACTCTTTAGTCACAAAATACTTCATACACCAACCCCAAATAATTACAAAGTGCTTCATATCCTCAAAGCCAATCAGGAACTGCCAGATCATAAACATGGCAGCACCCATGAAAGAGGCATTTGGGGTCACATCTTGTACTGCTTTTGGGTCAAAATTGCAGTAATGAATGATCTTTCAGTTAATGAGTAAATCTGTAACAAAAAAATCCATAATTTTTCAAACTGGCAAAAATGAATATGGCTATATATAATCACACATTTGTGTGTGTGTGTGTGTGTGTGTGTGTGTGTGTGTGTGTATATATATATATGTATGTATGTATGTATGTATGTATGTATGTATGTAGCTTTGGCCAATGGAATTTTCAAAGATTGCCATAGCTTTACTTGGTCCTCTGCAAAAAGATAAGTGAGAGATTGTCCACAGAATAAATCTCATTACATGACACTAAAATTCTCTTTTTCTCTAAGCAGAGGCATTACAATAAGCTTTTTGACCCTTAAGCACTATCATCTATGGTAATGCCCACCTGGTTTCAACAAAGTAGACAGCAAGATATTGCATTCTGGCTCCTCTGGCTTTAAACCTAATGAACTCTTAGAATAATCTTTGTGGACCACAGGCATTTGGCTTGTTGCCATGGGTGCTGCTCCGATTAAACTCCCAAGAGCAGCAGGCAATGCAGCAATTAAGATACTGGACTTGTGCCCAATTGGTTATAGGTTTAGTACCGAGAAGGTGTTCTGTACCCTTGAGAAAGGTAACCAACCAGAAATACTGAGGCAAAGCTTCTAGCCAAATACCAAATAAAATATACTTGGCCATTAAAATTTTCGCAATCATTTTTTTTTTTGTTTGCCATGAAACTCAAGCACAAAATACTGTAATAAAAAAGATCATTAGACCCAATTTGCAAACATGAAAAATTATGGTATAAATGCTGATTTTCCTACTTTTCTTTTAATATACAAATAATTCCACAAGATTGTCTTTGATAACAAAAAGACTAAATTTTAGGAAAAAAACTTAAAAGAAAATTTTGGAAAGTAATTTTTACCTAGGGAGGTTAAATGCAGTTGAAATCTATGTCCAATTGTTTAACACGGACTTGTCAAGAAAAGCCGATGTCCATAGACAACAGCAAGTGAATGTACTGCAGCTGAGCCAACAGGAACAGTCTCCAGAGATACAGATTAGTGCCAGCAAAAATCTCTTCTCACAGTTTCCCTTTGATTGTTTTATTTTCTGCGCAAATCAGGCAGACACAGACATGCAGTAACCACTGAAACTAGAACATTATAATTTTCACAGTAACCTTATACTAGTGACACTAAGCAATACACAGCGTGCTCATGCTGAACGGGTCACCAGGCAGACCTCGCCGGCTGATCCATTTCAATATAACAGGCGTTAAAGGATTGAATACTGAAATAGATTACAAAACATACTCTTGTACTCAGCAACCAACCATATATATCTAGCAGAACAGAGTGTTTTATAGATAACACCATGTCAATTAAGGACAAATACTCTGAAGTTATTAATCTTTTTTAAGAAGGAGCCTGCAAATGATAATAAGCATACATTAAATATGTCTTCAATATATCTTGAGAAATAGAACAAACATGAGCACATTGAAATGACATTAGCTGATTAACAGGAGTGTATTCATAGAGTTTCATTAAAGCTGGTGTCATCGAGAGTACATAAGCATTGATAAATATAAATATCCAACATGACGGTAAAGGTACTGTACGCAGCATGGTGCCTAAGGTCAAGAAATCACCATTGCTTCTTCTGCCGTCGCTGGTGTTTGAAAAAATGCCTGACCATCAATCTGTCAAGTTCTTTGCTTAGCCTTTTCCTTTGAGACAGCCGGCTCCCTCCACCGTTGCTGGAGCTAATTCCCTCCCTGGATGTGTAGGATCACGCTCCAGGAATCAGAGGCATCACTGAGCTCCTCTCAGACTGACATGCGCTCAGAGACAGGAACTCTCCAAGGTTCTGATCAATTTTGCATTCAGTCACTGTGCAGCTATCACAATCACATTTTATACACTTCAAGCTGCCTGTCCCTTAACATCCTGGCAGGAGTTTAAAACATAATGGTTGTCAGCATTCATGAACACTTATGCTTCTGTTGCATTTGGTTGCATTTTCATTTTCCCCAACTCCTATTACATCTTTTATGCATGTGCAAATCTGGTGAGGACGGGAGTGCTATCTATGCATAGGAGATTTCTGATGTCTGCTTTCAAGAGATGAAATGAAATCAATGAACAGATCAGGTATTCATAGGCTTTACATACTGGATATTTTTCCTACTATATATGAGCATTTGTGTCACATGCATGTGTAGGCAGTTCTACAGCCTATTTAGGAAGACTTCAGCCATCTTATTTTTTGTCTCAGCTGCCTGAAAAATTATTATGCTAAATATATTTAGCAATTCCATCCTATATTTCTTGAGGTCTGAGCCCCATTAAGGCTCAAATCCTTGAAGCGCCCCTGCATGCATGTCAAAAATAGCAGTTATGTTTCAACTATCGCATCAGACTGTTAGGGCTAATTAATACTTACAGCCTCACTACAGTGGCAGCCTAATTACAAATTATTCATTTATTAAAAAGGGGGGAGTCCTTCTCCTTCAAGTTGCAGGAGCAATGCAGAGAGAATCTGTGCTCAGCTCGTATCATTTCATTCTTTCCAAAGGTAAAACAGCTTCTTGAGCAATGACTAGCAAAGAAGTTACGATTTCATAAAATAAATGTCAATGACCTCTCCTTATTTAAAAAATTCCAAGCTAGGGTTAAATGTTTAAGTAATAGCTTTGTGTGCATTTGTGGACTTGAGTGCACGTAACTCATATCCTAATGCATGCACAGCTAAAGCTATTAACTTCTATATTAAATCTACCTCTGTATGAAGTGCAGATACCATCATAGAACGCATCACCATCTTCCCTCACCAGTATCATTAAGCTTTAGATCTCACCCTGCAGAGACTGGAAGCTTTAGAGTTGCGTAATTAATTGAACTTAAACAGTTAAATTATATAAATTAGATTTCTGCAGCATAACACACCAATTTTAGCATTCAAAATCAATGTGTCGTTTTCAAATCCAAAATAAGTACTGTCCTTCAGGCAGCCATTGCTTATATATTTACTACTTATACAAATTTAATGAACCTATCTGTATGTACAAGCGCTGCACAGATCAGTGCAACCTTAGTGAGGTTGTTTGCAAATTAGGCACCACTAAATAAATGGACATTCATTATGTAAGCATTGTGTTTTATCTGGCATGCTGTATCAGTAATAACACCACCAATGTCAAATTTCTGCACAACGATATGGGCACTGCAGAAACAGGAGTGTGGGGGGGTTTAACATGGGCTGAAAGTATATTACATAGTAAATAATTATGTTTTATGAGTATCATAATATTTATTGTGATTCTAAGAGAGACATACAGTCAGTGAGCCTGATGGTAATAAGCAAAGTATAATTTCTTTGATCTTGCGTATCCCCTCTGTCCAGTATTAATAAGGTACTGTGGTGGGTAAGGAGGAGCAGGAGATGGAGATGCAGGGAAAAAGCCCCAATAGGTTGAAGTTTACTTAGAGGGGAAGTAGGAGAAGGAGCTACCCAGACTGAGGAATGCAGGTTGTCAGTGGTAAGTTGAGAGCCGACACAGGGTGTGTTTCTTCCTCTGAGCTGCTGGGTATGGTCCGCCATCACCGGCTGGAAAGGCTGAGAGGCAGCAGTCCCCTTGGGGCGGTCATCCTTCGGGCTGTTTATTAGTGAGGGAAGAGGAAGCGCAAACGGGTCACTTTCAGGTTGCTCTGTTATCTACCCCCGATGTGAGTTTTAAACAGTGCTGAGGGTGACAGTTCCGCCCCCTTCTGAGGTGATTAGTGGCCCCCAGCTGAGTCGTGTTTGTATTCGCGGTCAGTAGCTGCTGTCCAGTGGTGTGGTGCTGAATGCTGTTTGCTCGGCACATTCCTGTGCACCCATCACAGAAAACTGAAGGATAACATTTTTGATAAATCAGAAAGCAGTCAGACTGTTAAATATTGGTTAACTATTATAATTCATAAAACACATCACTGTAAAATTTTGCTTGTATTGTGTGAGCAGCTGCCCTGTGATGACCTGACATCCTATTCTTGGTAGCCCCTGCCGTTTCCCTGAGCTTCCTGGTATAGGGTCTATGTCACTGCAACCCCTTAGTGAATAGGTAGTTATGAAAAATGTCTAGATGATTGACAGCAGTGTAAATTATTCACTAGTGTGATAGAATCTACAGCAGTTAGAGAAAAGAAGGGAAGGGGTGGATTTAAAAATTTCATATGCTATACAGCGATATGTTGCCTATTATGTTGTATAGCTTTCCCAGGAGAGCCCAGGCTATTACATCAACAATGGGTGGAAGAACTATGTCTTAATACCTTTTGTTTTACATTGAGATCTCGGACAAGCTGGTGTCTATATACTCTGGCCCACATAGTGTAGCTTTTGAGAAAGCTGAGCTATAGAAAAGCTCAAATAGCATTTGAATCTAGATTAATGTTCTGAGATTTTGTAGGGCATTATTTTTTGTTTTCCATCCATCCATCCATCAATAACAATAATAATAACAATGACAGCAATGATAATAATAATAGTAATAATATCATTATCAACAACAACAACAACAACAACAACAACAACAACAATAATAATAATAATAATAATAATAATAATAATAATAATAATA
>JAAGVU020000002.1:23913543-23943978 GCA_011763525.2 Mormyrus iriodes
ACTACCACACCAATAGTGAAAACTAATGACAACAGCTTTTCCCTTAATGGAATAACAAAAATATATTAGTTAATGCAACATAATAACATGTCAGTTAACAGGAGAATCCGTGGGGTCCTACCCTTTACGCAGAATAAATTAATTACTTGAAAGGTGCTGCATGACACAAAATATGAAGGAGTCAAAGGCAGGCGTTGTGGCAAAAACAAAGGGGGTTTATTGAGGTTACCGGACATAAACAAGATTGCGAGGGATCCACACCAGAGGCAGGGAGCAAGGGAGGGCACAGGCAAAACAAAGGAATGACATCAATGTCTGGACTGGGGAACACAGGCCTGGGAAGCACATATATACGAGACTAATGAGGGAGCTAACGAGAGGCAGCTGGAAGTGATTAACGTGAGGTTAGGAACGAGGGGTAAGACAAAGGAGTAACAGGCATGGCTTGTTAGGGCTACAGCAGGGACAAGACAGGAGGGTCATGTGGGCATGGTGGGCAGGACATGACAGATGTCTGTGTTAAAAGCTAAAATAAGTGAAGCATTTTGTCCATAACAGAAATTTGATTACTTGAAGCAGTCGAGTCAGAATAATATTGTTATTGATGGCATTCATGAAACAGTTCTTGAAAAATGGCCTGAATCAGAGGAAAACGTACATAAAATGACTGTGAATAAGCTGTAAATTTACGGAAGATAGAGATGGAGCATGCACATTGATCTGGAAAACCTGGTACCAAGGGCAACAGTCTTAGGCCAATTCTTGTCAAGTTCTTCAAATATATAGACATGGTAGTGACATTGAAGAAAGCAAAAGGCCTAAAAGAAAGCATATTTTCATTAATGCCTTGCTATTCTTTTGGCTATTTGTCAAAAATGAACATACTGTATTTTTCCAGCAGAATAGGAATGAAAATGGCTCTTTTCTATTAAATTATCCTTATACCTACATTTCCAGATGAAGTGAATCACACCTTAATTATGAAGATACTAACCTGTGCTATTAAAGTGGCCTTTTTTATTCTCATTGGCCCAAAATATACTTTTCCATGAAATTACAGAACATATCCATCCATCCATCCATCCATCCATCCATTACTTCATTTTAGTGAGCTGTGTCATGGGGTGCTGGAACCTTATCTCAGGTAGCATAGGCTAGGGGCAGACTTCTCATAAACCAAAAACCAGGGGCCCCAAGAAGACAGAATTAACAGAAGTTACGTTTATGGATATAAGATACTATAATCATTCAAATTGTAGCAACATGTCTGTTATTAGGAATTTTGGTGATAGTTTTCGGTACAGAGAGTTTCAGTTGACTTGTCTTGATATTCTGCAGATTTATTCAGCCAATAGCTTTTCAAGCCCAATTAGAAGCTGAGCTGAAATTCTGCACATCCTAGCTATATCTTAGTACCTGTCATATCTGCTGTATGTTTTACAATGAGTGTGCAATAGCTTTTTCATGAGTGTATATTGTACTTTGTTAAATAATGTCAAAATTATTACATTTTATTACAGTTTAAAAAACAGTTATATACATTTAATTGATATTGTTCATATTTTACATTTTTCCTTTGTTCCTCTGCATGTTAACCTGTTGTAGTAACAATGCATAAATGTTTTCATTTAATGAATCATGCTTAAACTCAGCAGGCACTGAGAAAGAACATATTGATTCTTGAATAAGTGTGAAAATCCAAACACAATAATTACTTGAAGTACTGTATGCTTTTTAAAAAATAAGAGAAACTTTCTTTAGTTTGTAGGTAATTTTCTGTCGCTATTGCTTTCTGTCGCTATTGCTTTCTGTCGCTATTGCTTCGGAGCCTGTCTGTTCTTTCTTATTACAGATATGCATAATTGTGCTCGAGGATTATCTGCCAGACTTCCCTCTCGCCTTTTTTTTTAAGCAGCGAGCCACCTGCTGTGCCTGTTGCGATCTGCCTCACCAGATTTGTTCAGCGGAAGGTGTCACGTTTGGGGACTGGTTCAGCATTGAGACATTCTGTGATGGCCTGGTAAAATGACTTCTCCATTGTCATCAGTGTTCTCAGAAGTGAGATATAACATTTACATATACACCCATACACACAAACACTTCCCACATCAACATATAGCTAACACAAGGTGCCATATATAGTTATTTAGACACTTACACATGCATGTCGTTCAGTGCACACACACACCACACACACACACACACACACATATATATATATATATGGGATAACAGTCCATTACAGGGCACACACACACATGTCGCGCGCACGTTTGTATACATTTCTTTGTGGTGACCATACATTCATTTCTCTGGGGAAAAACCCTAATCCCTCTCAATGACATCCTTAACCCCTAACCAGCCCTAACCTTAACCATAAGTGACCTAACAAATACAAGACTTTCTGCAGTTTTAGTTTTTTGATTGCAGTCACAGATTTTTATTAAATTGAGTTTCCGGTTTTGGGACCAAAAAATGGTCCCCACAAAGGTTAAAATAAAAGGTTTTTATCACATTGTGGGGTGTCCCCACAATGTAATATGTACATAACACACAAATACCCACACACACACTCATTCACATACTTTACTATAGATACCTTCATAATGCTTTATAACAGTCACTATAAGAATTAGGGATACTCTATACTGCTTTATGAAGTGTCTACGGTGCATTGTAAATGAGAGCTTCATAGAGAATTCATAATGCGTGATACACATGGTTTTAGGTAAAGTGTTATATAATGTGTTATGCTTTTTTATTAATAGTTATAGCCATATTTGTAATGCTTTATGAATGCATTAAAATGTAGTATGAATGTGTCCATAAATTATTAAAATACATGGCCTTAAGTAAAGTGTTACCATTATTTTGTAAATTTTTTGGAATAATGAAGATCGAGTCCCAGCTCTGATGGTTTGTGATATTTTATTATACTACCACCATGGATTCCACACATGGTGTTATGCCTTCTTCAGTGTGTGTTTTCAAAACAAAAGTGTTTGTTTATAAAGATAAAACAATCACACTATTATAATTAACTAACATGCACCTGATGAGTCATCAAGATAGTATCCAATCAGTGCCATTCATTGGTTCATGGCCAAAACCCCACAGGTATTATACAAACAAATAGGGCAAAAAATAGGAGAATAAGAAAATAGGGCAAATCCTTCCCTACTTTAATTTTAATGTCTGTACTAAACATTCAACATAATATACAGTGCAATAATCAACTCGTCTGTCTAGGTTGACCATTAAATAGGTGCATTACAGTCATTAATCAGCTGGAGTGTTTTTGAATTTACTAATACAGGCTATAAGTTCTTCCCTTCTTTAGTTTTTTGGAATACATGAGGAATCTGTCAATAACTGAACATTCCTGAGTCACAAGAAGCATTGTGTTGTAAGGCGTGCTACCAAATAATGAAAACACAATTCACGATACAAGTAGCATGCTGATGTAGAATATAGTGGCATTGATAACAATGGCACCATCATCCCAATGCCCATAACTGAAAAGGCCGATTCAGGTCATTCTATTATTGTTCTTTTTAGTGAAATGTTTTCATTGGTCCTACCTCATTTCCATTTGTAGCTTTGCATTCATAATTCAGTGCTACTGTTTAAGCAGTCAACAGGACTCACCTTATATAGAGTGTATGCTATGATCATTTCTTCCTTTGCTCAGAAGAACACCCTTTCAGATGAGATGTCATATCTGCTGCTGTTCAATGACTTTACTATAATGCAACATACTTTCTGAAGTGTGGTGACAAAATTTTAGATATTAACTTGGAGATATGAAAACATTAAACAGCCCCAAGGTTACTTTGTGAATTTCCCTCTTTTTAAGTGTCCATCTATCCAATACATATATTATTTTGGTGTACACTTGCATTTAATGTGTTTATTTCTTACATTCTGTACCTGAGTGTGAAATACCTTTTTAATGGTCTTTCATATAAATTGCTTGTGCGTTTTAAGGCATAGAGTAATCAGTTGCTCATATATTTCCACCATCTGGCTTGAATCTGATAAAGGGGCTAATTAACTGGGAACCCTCAGTGTATTTAAGAAAAAAAGACTGTCAATATGTTAGTTGTATTGAACAATTAAAGGAAAGAAAAAAAAGATTTACCCATTCATGGCTGAGCATTTTACCCCAGGCTGAAAGCGGTCATATATTTGACTTACGGTAAGTAACTAAATGAAGTTTCTGAATGAAATAGTAGTCATTAAAATGTGCCAATCTCAAAATGAACCCAGTTTCTATCTGCACTAGCAGGACACGTCCTTTGTTCAGAAAGATCTTGACTGCATTTTAAAAGCTTTATAACTATTAAGTCTCATGTAATATTATGTATTCATTAGATGTGAGTAATGGTTTGGGTAATATTTATGAAAAATGTTTATATAGTTTGAACTATAGAAAATCTCTACATACTCCCAGGCAATCGAAATTTAAAGTATGAATAAGGCAAACAGATTCCATTATTAATGTGTTTGCATGTACATTTTTTAAGTCAGTTTTAAACTGCTTTTCTCTTTTGTTCAGATGGCTGGGAAAATAAACTGGTTTGGTAATTACATAACATTTCACAATATAAAGAACTAAATCATAAATATATAAATCAAGATATTAGAGTGTCATGAGAATGTTGAAACTAGGGTGCTTGGAAGTCTACTTTTATTTAACAAGAAATATTTAAAAGCACATCTGTGTTCAGAAAGTAACATTTGTCATTGTAAACTGAATTTTTTTGTCATTCTGATTCACTGTAATTGATCTATATGTCAGAAAGCTAATGCCATCATAAATATTCATTGCTGAATCTCAAACCGAACTTATTCCCTCTACAAAGACTTTGTATATTCTTCAAACTTGTGATATTCATGGTCTAGTGGGCAGGCCACTTTCCAGTATGCTCGAACAGCTGCTTAGATACTGACCCCTACCAAAAAAAGGGTCTTGAAAGTAACCCTTTGCCTGTGCGCTGTCAATTTTGCAGCTACATATAACCCTTTGGATGTCCTAGTACGCAGCCTCAGCTATCACTGCATGAATAATATAGTATAATATAAAATGACCATTTTTTATGTAAACTGTTTGGGCACCCACAATCCTCATTTGATTTAGTTCTGAACTGATAAAAGTAAAAAAAAACTACCACCTTAGCCTTTTCAAAACTCTTCTAAAGTCATGCTACTATTCAGTTACCTTCTAATATAGCCTATTCATTCAAAACGTAGCAAACCTGTCTGGCTAGTCAGTACCTCTTGCAGTTAGTTCACTAGTTAAGTGACTTGGTGATAATATGTCATAAACACATGGAACAGCTGGAATGCCGTGAGGAGAAGTTTGGGAAAGAAAGCTGTGTTCTTGCAATCTAAAAAGATATCAGTAACTTTTCGGAAAACTATTGTGAATGTTGTCTAACAAATAAGGGTTGTACTCCGGATCCCCCAGTTTGTTCATATAATCCCAGGATATAAGGTTAAGGGGAATTATCGTCTCTTAATTCTTATTTTGTGTGTGTGTGGGGCGGGGGTGGTCCAGGTTCGTGTCCCCACAATTTGATAAAAACCTGTTATTTTGACATTGTGGGGACCATTTTTTTCGGGAAATTCAATTTGATAAAAATCTGTGTCTGCGATCAAAAAACTAAAAACACCGAAATACTTGTATTTTGTTTGGTAACTTATGGTTAAGGTTAGGGCTGGTTAGGGGTTAAGGTTATCATTGTTAAGATTTGGGTTATGCCCATAGAAATGAATGGATGAACCTTACAAAGATACGGATGCAAACATATGTGTGTGTCTTCCCCATGATGTACTGACATCCCATACAATGTGTTCTCCTTCTTATCCACTGTTTTTGATTGCTGAGATGATTGAACTAAGTGATTTTAAATATTCTGGCAGTGTTGGTGCCGGACATGACCAATTCCAGAATCTCAAAGACAGCCACCCTCCTGAGATTTCCATGCACCGGGGCCTAAAGCTTGTCCAGAGAATGATGCGATAGCAAAAAATATCTGGTCAATGGAATTTCTGTGACCAAAAATGCCTTGTTAAGGAGAGAGGTGAGAAGGGAACGGCCAGACTCAAAGCCGATTGAAATGTAAAACAGTTCAGGACAGTACAAAAGTATATTCTGTTAATTTGACAAAGTGTACAGTAAATTGCATGTTGAAAGATAACTCTGTGATTAAAAAAACTCTCTTGCTCATTACTAATAACCTGATTTCTGCACATTTTCACAGGCAATTTAATACTGACCCATCTTGCTTTGAAATATCAAATATCTCCAATATCTCCTTTCTTTTATCCGAAGAAAGGCACTAATTCAGCATACCAGATTTAATGAGATGAGAAAAAGCTAAACTAATTTAATAGGATAAGTTCAATAGTTTAGACCCATCAGACACTGTAACTATGACACAGTTTATCACAGCCTGTTCAGTTGTGGCCTCTTTATTTTACCTAACCTTCCTTATTGATGACTTAAAAAAAGAACACTTCCACGTAGTCATCAAACTCACACAGGTATATGGTATGAAGGGGATATTTTATAGTTTTCAGACATGACTTTTATTCTTCAAGGACATTCTTCCTACTGCCAAGAACTGTCAAATGGGAATGTCTTGATATAAAAAGGTGAGAGGACACCAATTAGAAATCCAGATCTGGCCAGGAGAGCCAACGGCACAGCTTGCCACAGGAAGTAGGATGCCTGACTTCCTGCCTGGGGTCACAGCTGTTTATAGAAAGACTGATGTTGCTAACCAATGTGTGAAGCATTTAGCATTGAGTGACGCAGTCCTCATTTGCCTTGCAAATGACTAACCCAATGTCAAAAATAAATTTACATTGTTTCCTACATCTGCCTCAAGCTGAAAGAGATAAGTGGATTTAGAGGAGAGAATGAAAGTCAAAAAAGTGAGCAAAGCCCCCCAAAAAGGAAGTGCCAGCATTTCTTCGTGTTTTCTGGAATCTGCAGATAGTAAATTAATCCGATACCCATCATTTTTATCGTAGCTCTCCCGTCATTTAAAATATTCCTAATCAATCAATGTAATAAATGAACCACTAGCCAAAAGATTTCTCCTTTACGCATTCAGAAATACCAGTGGGAAATTTTAAGTCTTTATTTTAGTTTTGCCGATTCTTTTAAACTAGTGCTTATTTGAAGTGTTTCAAATAAATAAATATACCTGATTGATGACACTTAACGCTTTATGGCAGGCCCATTTTGTTCTTCTGTTCTCGTAGTTTCACAGTTGTGAAAGGAAATCTTGATTTTTAGTCACTGGAAATCTCATGGAAAAACGGTCTGCATGCAACTGTTGTTCAAAGAGTAATTAGTGATGAAGTTTGAGATCTGCTATAATATAATCTTTTGCCAATTCTCTATAATGCTCGTCTGACCACAGTTCTCTCATACATGCCAGGAGGCAGAAGGGAAGCAGGGTGTGTTTCGCAGATTCACACTCCTGCCAACCACTTTTTTTTCCCCCAATCAGAGTTACGTCGCCATTTACAGAACTTATTGCCGATCTCTAAATAAGGATATCCAGCAAACTCACATGACAGTTTTTGATAGAACAGCCAACCAAGACGGACTTGACCATCAAACACTACAAACTGTGACATAAACTCCCATAAACAATTGCAACCAGAAAAGTTATATTACCACGCTCCAGAATTCCTGGTTACAGTGAAGGAACTAAACGAATGCAAAATGTGAAGTGACTGTGACAGGGAATCAGGATATATTTTGTTAATAATATATTTTTATTTACCTGAGAATATGGTACATCTCATGTTAGCTAAAAAGAAAACAAATTCTCTTGCAACACAACAGCATATAGAAAATGGTTATAATAATAGTCTGAATAAAATAGTAAATAATTAAGAACACTTAAGTGCTCTTTTCAAATTTTCCCAAAACCTATAATGATTCTTCTGATAATTATTACATTTTCAGAATTTTTTCCCTCATAGAATTATACAAATAGTCAAAAAACAGAGAATCTGATTGCATGGGAATTTACAGAAAGAGTTGTAAAGTGAGTTAAATATAGTGTCTGACTAATCTGTAGTGTTTGCTCTATAAGTAAATTCAGGCAGGCAGTCCCACCCCGACCACTACCACAGCTTCTCCCTTTGGACTGCACAGCTTACATGAGGTATAAACTGTCAGATTATTTCCTCCATGGCTGTACCACTGAAACTTCAAGCCAGACTGCACCATTGGGAATAGCAGGCAATGGATTCCTGGCTAACAGCAGACATGTTCTGCCATGGCAGTTTTCTGGCTAGACTCCAACCAAATGTGGACAACTTGCACTGGATCTACTGCTTGTATTCCTGGTATCTGTTCCACATGACATGTAGCACTCCACAGAAAACAGCCCTTTCAACAATGAGAGGTTTGTTTTCGTTGTAAAAGAAGGTATTGGATAATCATCCAGGGAGACAAAGTATTAAAGCACATCAAAAGTGCTGCTCATATATCTAGCCTGATCCTAGGTGTCAGTCATGTTGTTCAATAATAAAAAGTTCAGTCTCATTATTGGAGGCATAAAACTATGAAACAAATTTCAAAGTATTATTAACAGAGCATCAGGCCAGACAGTTACCTGAGAAACAAACACATGCCTGCTAATAACTGAAGGCTATAAAATGTAGAATAATCCCAAGTACATTAAAGAGTTTGAGTCAAGATGAGTACTTTGGGAGGGTCAAGACCGAGTCAATCGTGCAGTCCGAAAATAATAGGCAAATCACAGCCTGAATTTTTCTGAACACAACAAATCACATTGGTTCAAAAAGGGATAAAATAATTTATTACTCAATACAGAACTATCTCATGGAAACTATATTCAGAACAGAACAGCCTTTACCCCCTTCATTTTATAAGCTCTGTAATGTTTTAGACCAGTCAGGATGAAAAACAAAGAAAGAGAAATGATTTGTGGTATTTCTGAGTAGCCTATGCCTGCTGTTTTTTTGCCAATGATCCTTTTGGTCTCTTCCAGACAACATGAGCACTGTGAGTTCTCAGTGTCTTTAGTATACCTATGCCTGCTGTTTTTTAATTTTTTTGTCCAGTATAACCTGATACATGTAAAGCTGGTACTGTAATGATAAAGTAAATCAATCAATGAACTCATAAAGGACTAAATGGCATAAAACAGCACTTAACGTAATACCTGTATTACTCACAAGAGCTTCTAGGGAGGACTACCCACATGAAGCCCAGTTTGGTTATCACACTCATTCTGAACAAGATCCATCGGACTGAACAGTTTAGATTTTCTGTGGAAGAATAATTAAAGCTTAATTGGGATGGGTGGTACAGCAGTGTGCTTGCAAGTCAGATAATCACTTTTGTGATTAACGTAGCCAAATCAAATAATGACCAAAATCAACAACTTGTCTGTTTTGAAGTGATTTCCAAGATAGCATTGCACTCAGGGACAGTGTTTTCAAAAATAAATAAAACAAAATAACTGCAGTATACAGCCAATAGAACAAATGTGGATAATAATTTTTGGTAACACTTTACTTAAGGCCATGTTTTTAGTAATTTATAAACACATTCATAAAACATGGCCTTAAGTAAAGTGATACCTATTTTTTATTATTATTATTTGTATTTTATCTTATTAAATGTATCGTTATTTAGAGAGAAGTAGGAGAAATGAGGAAGTTTATTACTTGTGTCTGACTTCACTCGGGTCTCAATTTAAAATTACAAGTGTGAACCAAGACGCTCTAGTCCGATACCAATTCAAGATGAGTAGAATTCCAGAATCTGAGTAGAAATGCTTTTAATTCAGAGACAACACTGAGTTGCTAAAAATGGTTGGACCCAAATACTGCAACCAGTGTTGGGCATTTCACATCTAGAAACTACAAATCCATATTTTGTTTCTACCAACTACTTGAGCATAACTGGTTCAGCATCACAGTCACAGAGTACTCACCTGCTTCGTAGAAACAAAATCTTGGTCTGGATTTGTAGTTTCTGGACCTGAAATTCCCAACACTGACTACAACACTGCTAAAATATAACAGACAAGAGCACCGAGCAGCAAGAGCCTACAACTGGGACTTACTTACTGACACCCTTCCAGTAGTATTTAATATCTGTTCCTGTTGAACAATCAAGAGACCAAAACACCTAATGGTAACATACAATATGCTTTTCCTCATTTTCACATCTGGATATATAGCTAAAAATCCGAATCCACATTAGCCCTGTCATTTTCTCCCTTAAAACTATAACTCTGGGGCGTTCATTATAGCAGACTGATGTGGGGAGTGAACATCATTGGCTCCTATATCAGACCACAGGTGACCCATAAGTTGCAGGGATTGTATGTATTTTTTTTCTTATAAAAACATCATACACCTGCAATTCCTTGATCCTCTGGGTCAGTGCTGCTTCAACATTACCAGCATTTTATTTTTTTAATAAAGCAGTTGTCCAAGATCACCATGATTTGTGGATTATAATTATTCTAAAAATGTGTTTCATTGCTGGTTTATATAACATTTTTTTGTTATTTTTCACTGAAAATATGAACCAACTCAGATTGGGTCCTGTGTCATGGGTCTCACCTGCAGATTGCAATCAAACCATTCATTTAGTAGGCAATTACATACTGTACCATGACTGTTGCTCAGCTTTTCCACATGTATTACTTTCTGTACTCATACACTTACACATATAAATATGTTTAATGTAATACTACAAGGCTCTTGGAACAAGTACCTGTTTATACTCATCTTGATGTATTAGCCTATGGATAATTAACCATAATAGTTTTCATTATCGTTAATAATTGGTTGTTCTAAAATCAGTTGACTCTTTTTGTCTTAACATAACCATAAATTACCCAAGGTTAATAATCTGACCAGTGTTATCTTATCAATCTATTTAAATTAAAACACTACTTTAATATGATAATAAATAATATCCTTTACCGAAGCTAAACATCAATGTATTTAATGTGCTTAATGTACGGATACTTGTGAGTATTATTTTAAATATTAAGAGTAAAGGACAAGTTTAGCATTCCTCAACGTGAGATCAACAGATATCCCATTCAGGGTGTACCCAGGGCTGGATGTACTCTTTCAGGGGCCCTAGGTAAAGCTTTACTTGGGAGGCCCCTGTACCAAAAATATTGATGATCATTTCACTTCCACCGTAAAGTTGGTAATTCAGGGGCCCTGGTGTTACGAGCTCCAGTCTAAGGTTGGAGCTTGACAGAAAGGTAACGGAAAAGGGAATGAGATGGAAAGGACAGACTAAGGGAACACCAGTGGACAAAGGGTAATTTTTTTGTAGTTTTATATATATTTTTTATAAACACACACGCACAGAAACACAGAACCCCAACTACCGAAGGCAACCAGAACTGATCTAACCTAAACGCAACAAAACAAAAGGGGTCACCAAAAGACAAACACTTCCCCTGACTCCCTATCCAAATAAACAGAAACCAAAATGAACGCACCAAATGGAAATAACAGTCACTCCCTACGCACCACGATTCATACACACAGAACATACACACAGACTAAAGCAGCAGTATCCAAAGGGGCAAGCAAAGACGTAAACTAAACACTGGGTGAGGAGATCGAGAAAACCGAGTAGTCAAACCAAAGAAAGCAAAAGTACAGGGAAAGGGTGAGACGAGAATCGAGAAATCAAAACAATCCGAAATCATACACAGGTAATAACATGAGAGAACAGATAAAGCACAAGAAGTTAATAATGAGCAGAGCTGCTAAAATTGTTGAGTTGTCATCTTTTATATGCTGGGGACTGGGAATCTCAAATGGAGGCGTGGACTGGAACTTGGACGGAGCAAAGGATGTGGACAGGCGGCTGGCAAAGCGTCGGCTGAGCAGGCAAATCAGTAGTCGAGGCGGAGTCTGGCGAAGTGGAGGGCCGAGGAGACGAGTCTGTAGTTGAGGTGGAGTCCAGAGAAGTGGAGGGCCGAGGAGACGAGTCTGTAATCAAGGTGGAGTCTGAACCGAAGTGGAGTCGAATGCCGCCGAAAATCTTACAGCACGTAACACCCCCCCACACAAGTGTGAACTCCCCAGATGTTCACAAACTAGAGGCATAGCAATCGAAAAATACATGGCAAACAAAAACAACGGGTTTTCAATAACAACCTAGGTCTGCGAGAGGACATCAGCCACAAGATTACTAGTCACTTTTTTATGTACAATGTCGAGGTTAAATGCTTGTACGGTAAGCGCCCAACGCATCAGACACTGATTGGTGTTACACATATGATTCAGGGAGACAAGAGGGTTGTGGTTGGTGTACACAAGCACAGGGTGATTACTGTCTCCTACAAGCCATAAAAATTCAAGTAATAAACTAATTCCGTAAAGGGTGATTATGCAACTAACAATAACAACAAAACGACAAGATTACTTCAAAATTCTGTACAGCAAGCAAGAGGGCGAGGGCTTCTTTTTCAATGGTACTATAAGCTAATTGATATTTGACAAACTTCTTTTAGTAATAACACACCGGATGGTCGAGACTGTCATCACCTGTTTGTAAGAGGGCAGCACCGGCCCCATTACCGCTGGCATCTGCTTATAATTTGAAGGGTTTGCTAAAATCCAGGGTAGCTAATACGGGAGAACTAGTCAAAAAGGCTTTAACTGAATCGAACATGGACTGACAGTCAGGTGACCAAACGAAAGCATTATCTTTGCCAAGCAAACGGGTAAGGGGCATTACAACATCCGAAAAATTACGGCAAAAACATTGGTAGTAACCAGCCATGTCAAGGAAACGTTGAAGATCATGTTGGGTTGCGGAAGAAAAGAGGCGACAGCTTGGACATTGGCGTCCAGAGGCTTAACTTTCCTATGCCTAACTAGTTTCCCTACATACGTAACAGTACCGTGACCAAATTCACATTTTTCCAGATTGAGGACTAGCGGAGCTTCTTGCAAACGAGAAAACACTTGCTGTAGAGACAACATGTGCTGCTCCCACGAATCCGAATATATAACCACATCGTCCAAATATGCTTCACAATTTATGACGTCACCTAAGACTTTATGCATTAGCCGCTGAAAAGTGGCAGGGCCATTACACGAACCGAAGGGCATAACCATGTACTGGAGGAAAGTATCAGGCATAGCAAAGGCCGAAATTTCCGAGGCACGGGGGGAAAGGGGCACTTGCCAGTAACCTTTCAGGAGATTAAGCTTGCTTACATAACAAGCGGACCCGATATAGTCTACACAATCTTCCATTCTGGGAAGAGGAAAAGCATCTAGTTTAGTTACCGGGTTCACTTTCCTATAATCTGTACAAAACTGAAAAGTGCCGTCTGGTTTCGGTACGAGCAAACATGGGGAACCTTCAAGGGCTACTACTGGGAACGGCGAGACCTGTTTCTATCAGATACTTTGTTTATTTTTCTAACAAAGTCTAACATCACAAAGACTAAAGATATGGCTATTGATTTTAGACGTCTTCACTCTGTCCTGCTTTTTGATGGGGGAATGAGTTCCGACATCTATGTCATGTTCTATGAGAGGGGTTCGCGAGGGTATATCTGTAAACAAGGATGGGTATGATTAAAGACTTAAGGTCAGACTGAGTGGCGAGAGGGAGGTGAGCAAGACGAAATGGTAGGAGAACTGCTGAGCTGGGCAAACGAGCACACGGTAAACAATTCTTTCTGAGGTATAAGTCATCGAGTTTGGGCAAGTAATCACGAATCGGGGTACCAACAATAACAGTGGTGATCGGAACAGGATCAGAGAGTGGAACAGAACTGGTGTGTTCAATATATGGCTAAATCATATTCACGTGACAAATGTGAGTTTTTCGTTTTCGGTTCGGGGTTTCAGTCACATAATCTGTGGGACTTACTTTTTCCTGGATTGTGCAGGGTCCGGAGAAATGGGACGAGCCAGGCAAGGGCAAGAGGACCAAAACACAATCACCCTCCTGTAAAGTTTACTCCTTCGCTTTTTTGTCGAAGTGATCTTTCTTGTCCGCCTGGGATGAATCTAAGGAGCGCTTAGCAATCTCTATGGCTGCACCCAGGCATTCGCGAAGGGTCTTAACATAACTGGACATGGTTTTAACTTGGGGAGGTGGTGTTGGGGACAACCACTGCTCCTATAAGATTTTCAAAGGACCTTGTACAGCATGTCCAAAAACTAATTCTGCTGGACTGAAACCGGTGGATTCCTGAATGGTATCCCCGATGGCGAACAGAAGCAATAGCAAACCCTCATCCTAGTCTTTTCCTGCCTCTAGACAGTAGGTGTGTAGCATCATTTTAAAAGACTGATGGAACCATTCTAGGGCTCCCTGAGACTCCGGGTGATAAGCACTAGAAAACCAGTGCTGTATGTTTAATTCCCGCACCACCTGGGAAAACAACTGAGACGTGAAATTTGAACCCTGGTCATATTGAAGATATTTGGGGAGACCAAAAGTAGTATCGAACTTGAGCAGGACCTTAACCACTCCTTTAGTTTTCAGGTTACACATAGGAATGGCCTCAGGATATCTAGTGGCTGTGCACATCATGGTAAACAAAAAACTATTCCCCAAAAGAGTTTTGGGCAAGGGACCCAAGCAATCGATTAATATATGGTTAAATGGTTCCCCAAATCACAGGAATGGGGCGCAGGGGAGTGGGTGGAATAGTCTGGTTGGGCTTCCCAACCAGCTGACAAACATGACAAGACTGGCAGTACCTTTTTACGTCCGAGTTTATACCAGGCGAGTAGAAATGCTTCGAGATACGAGCGAGTGTTTTTCTAATCCCTAAGTGGCCAGAATAGGGGTGATCATTAGGTAAGGATAACAAATGCTCTCTGTATGGGCTTGGAACTACCAACTGAAACACCGTAGCCCAGTCTTCGGGGGAACTAGCAGGGCACCACTTTCTCATACAGTAAGCACCCTGTCCTCTAGAAAATATGCCACCGGGTGGTCTGCCAGGTCGGTTTTCCGAAATTAGCTCTATATACTACATTATTGTTAACTATTTTTAGTAGTATACGGTATAACAAAAAATGAATTTTACAGTGAAAGTATGAGGGATACAAATGTCAGCAGTAATACAAGGAATGATGATGAAGAAGATGATGATTATTAATCTAAACAATATTCCTTAAGACAAGTGATTTATATGTAAAAATAGGTAGTTACCCTAAAAATCTTTCTTTTTTCAAGAGTGTATTTTTTGCTGTTAATGAGAAGGACAGAGATGCATTTTTTTACAGGTAGTGAATGATTGGATGATTCCAGGATGCCTGGCATGGATGGGTAAGTGTGATTGGCTCCAGCTGTGAGCAGCTGTCTGTGCCCACTCCTGCCCCAACCCAATTACACCCAAGCTCCCTAGTCGCTCCTCTGCCATGCAGAAGAATCCATTAATCTCCCTGGCTAAATGTGCTATCACGTGATGCCCAGGGCAATGCCATTCATTCCCTGCTCATTCATCTTCTAGTGCCCATGACCGGCATGACCACTTTCCTTCACCTCAACCTCCTGTAAATCACAGCCTGTGATCCTTGGTTAGAAGATAACATTCAAACTTCAGTTGAACGTTATGTTGCATAAACCTTTTAAATTAGGGACGTGCTTAGTAAATTAAGCGTTTCATCTGCCATAAAGGAATTCTGTGTATTGAGTCTCACAAAAGCAGCAGCAGTCATTATACATAAAAAGCAGTACCTCAAGCATACCTTAAAACCCCCTTTTCTTTATTATGGTCTGACAGCTTCTAATTAACACAATCCAGTGACAACCCATATAATGTTAATTTTTGTCTGCTGGCTTAAAGGGGGCTGGCCTAACAAGGTCCCATAGTTATAGGTTTGGAAGCTTTTTTGTTCAATAAGATTAAGGGGAGTGGGTTGGGGAAGGGGAGGGGGGTAATGCTCCATTGTTCAACTGGGAACAGAAACTCATTTGCTAAAATGAAGAGTGTCTGGCAAGTGTAAATCATGTTTCCTAATCCTCTCACTAATGCCACCTAATGCAAATTGTGTAATGAGGGACTCCTGCTAAATGATCCTACAAGGGAGACAATGAAAAAAGATGTTATCGTACAAGATGTACTTTTTGAGCTTTTTATAAATAGAGGGAGATTCTTATTGTTGTTTTGTTGTTATTGTTAGTTGCATAATCAGCCTTTATGGAATTAGTTTATTACTTGAATTTTTATGGCATGTAGTAATTGAAAAAAACAAACATTTCTGAAAGTGACACAAAAAAACAAATTTCCGAAAGGTAATTTATCTGTGCTTTGTAATGATATGTTATGCCTGGGGGGTGGGGGGGCTGTTCCACAAAGTGGGATTTTTCAGTTATCTGGGCTAACTTAAGGTAGAAGTCATGATTGGCAAATAGGAATGCTCCTTAAACTCTTATTGGACAATCATGACTTCCAGCCCTATCCCAAAACCCCATCCTAAATGATTAGCGAGAATTGGACCTGATTCGATCTATGCATTTTTGCTCGTCCTAAGTATCCTGGATGTTTTCCCTGTTTTTCTGAAAATGAATTTCTCGACCCGACCCACCCCAAATTTTCAAGAGCTGAATTTTACTACTGGGACCTGGATTTTTATTACAACACAAGCAACATAAATTCAAGTTCGGGGCGGGCGGGTGGTGGTTCCACTAAACAAGATTTCTCAGTTAGTTGACTAGAAGTCAAGACTGTCCAATAGGAATGTCCCTACTAAATTTATATTGGACTATCATGACTTCGGGTAATAAACTGCAACTCAGTTTCTTTCATTCAAGTTTAGAAAAAAACATTCAAATTCAGGTTCTGATATCCATGTGATAAAATTCAGGTTCTGATATCCATGTGATAAAATTCAGGTTCTGATATCCATGTGATAAAATTCAGGTTCTGATATCCATGTGATAAAATTCAGGTTCAGGTAAATAAATTCGTATTCCATTCAAGTTCTGAATAGAATGCCGTTATTTTCACTTAACCTACAAAGAGATTTAGAACAATATTCAATATTTGAATATCCAAGTTTGCTCTCCTCCTTTGGTGTGAAGAGCCTTGCTTAAGGGTCCAACGGGCAGAAATCCTGGAATTGTGGTTGTTGGCGGTGCTCTGTCTATAAAAGCCAATAAACCAAGCATTTTAAATGAGTGTGCTGAATCCTTGTCATGACAAGATCAATGTGCATCACAAGGATTCTGAGATTGCAGTCTCTCTGATTGATCAACATTACTGAAACCTCCACTACTATCACGCTCTTGTAAATAGTTTTCTTCTTCTCTCAGAAAATGTTACAAATCATTGCTTTTTGAGTAAAAAAATGGGTTCATTTCCTAACAGCAGGTGAAAGAGCACCAGGTAGTGGTAGCATCCTAGTATGCAACCACGACAACTTTCTGTTTGATAAGTTATTACTGGAGATGATGTGGGATGACTCAAAAAAGAAAAAAAAATCATGAAATGCTATTAAAAGTTTTATTAAGGTAAAACAAACAGTGTGGTAGTACACTGTGTCCACAGCAAAAACTTAATTTGTTACAAATTATTCATATAAAATGGAGAATGCAGAGGAACATAATTATTCCTTTACTGTTTCTTACAGACATTTAAACTGAGTTCCATCTTTACCTAAAAAGCAAAATAAGAGGTATTTAAGGTTTAATACACCATTTTCTCATGATTAACATTTTTTTTTTCAGATTCCACCAAGTATCTCCAATCCCGGAAACTGAGAAAAGAGTACATCATAGCAAGTTTATTATGTTCTTTGAAAAAAATAATTTACATAATTCTGTTTTTTTGTCATATGCAGGGCAGACTTAAAACCACATCATCATCATCATCATGTGGAACATAATTCAATATATTTTATGCAATAAAGGTTGGTTGACTGGTTATGAAAACATGTCCTTATTCTATTAAAAACAAATTTACAAATATAGAAATGTTGACAGTTTTCCTTTAAAGTGTTGCAAAATGACATTGTAAAAATGTTGCATTATAATTGTGCCTGTATTGGAGGGTGGGGTGGGTGGGGGGGGGATCATGAGTAGTTAAAGCAAAAGCTGAGTGAGGCAGGATTACCCAAAAGGGAGACTAGTTTATTATTTTGTCTTTGTTGTCATTATGACAGAAGCTAAAAAAGAAATATCCACCAAAAGACTTAACTTTTTAAAAAACTTTCTTTTTATTTTTCATTAATGACTTACACCAAAATAATGCTTACGGATTCCTGAACATAACCGTCTGCTTGTCTCCTGGTATACCACCAATAGCTCAATTCAGACTTTATGTAACGGAATTTTTAATTGCTTCATTTAATGTGTCATCTGGGCATCATTATTGAAGAGTAATTTTTTATTATTTAATATCTCAAGTGCAATTTTTTTGGCTGTTATAATAAGGCTTACTAACTAACAAGGGTTTTAGAGACTGAATATATAAAACTACAAACAACCTATAGTGGCTTGACTAACAATAAAATAAAGCCTTATAAATTATATAATTATACATTTTACTGTCCAAAATAGATTAAGATTATTTACTGTACTTAACATGTATTACTATAAGAAAATACATTCCACCAGGCACATGCAGAAAAGGAGAGGAGCTGCCCTTTTTTGCTTATTTAATGTGAGTGCCCTTTTCTAAACCTTCGAGCACCTGCCCTTCAAATAGTCTCTGTGCAGCCCTACATTCCACATCATTTTGTTTCCTTGCAAATTTATATAATGCATCAATAGATCATATGGTGTGTCTCAAATCAAGCCACCCAGTACACATGCAGATATTTCACTTAAGAAATGTGTAATTATATGACTTGTTATTGGAGTTTGTCCTGTGCATTTTTTTCTTCATCCATAACTCTTTAGGTCTTGCTGTGTCTGTTGTTGAATCTCCCTTGGTTCACAGATCAAAATATACCATCTAAATCCAACAAAAAAATCTTTGTCCCTTACATTCTGAAATGTAAACCAGCAGGAGCAGTTGTTACCTTGAAATGTGTCTGACAGGTGTTTGCGCATGCAATGTGTTCATAAAGTGCCATGGTTTCACATGGGAGTAAAGGAAGGGCTGTCAGAAAATAGGGTAAAGAATACTATAAGGTCATTGTGGGTTTTTTTTGGTACAATTATATTGATGCATAGATGTTCTTGTGAAAAAAAGCAGCAAGTAAGTGTCAAAGGAGGAGAACCCATAATGACTTTAATAGCTTAGGATGGTTAAGCTCAACTTGTTTAATTTTCCTTATAAAGATAATAGAGAACTGCGATGGGTTGTTACCTGAATTGTGCCCATAGCGTCCAGGATAGGACCCCCTGCGACCCTGAATAGGATAAGTGGTTACAGAAAATGGATGTATGGTTAATAGAGAAATGCTTGGTATTTTGGTTGGCTGCATCACTGCCTCCAACTGTACTTACCTATCTATTACCTTTAGATGTTTTTCCAGCTATTTAATCAATACTGAACAAGGAACAAACTGACCCGCTGTGTGAAAAGGAAGCAGCGCATCTAACAAAAAGTATATCAGGGTAATTCATAATCCGAATTCAAGCTTTTATCAATCAAATGCATTGTGATAGTTCTGGAGTAGTTCTAAACCACAAAAACCAAGATGATACACAATGAAATGCAGAAACATTTGAAACTGAAATCAGTAAACAAATAAAAACAAATTATTTTAAAGCAGTTATATGCTTCTAATGTACTATCAGCCTCGATCGCATGTTGCTTTGGACAAAAGTATCTGTTATATAAATAAATGCAAATCTTTACATCTTTAAACATTGTTATAACAACAACAACAGTAATAATAATAATAATAATTATTATTATTATTGTTGTTGTTGTTGTTGTTGTTGTTATTAACAATAATACACCATACCTTATAGCCCAGGAGTAATTTATAAATATGAATGTAGTGCCAGCTGAGTGACCAACATACTGGCCAACAGTAAGAAATAAGGATGTGCCAATATTTTCTCAACAGAAATTGTTTCCTGTGCAGTACTTCTAAAGCCCAACCAATTAAAAACTACAGACTGAAGAAAGGGGGTGGATTGAGTAATATATAACGCATTATTAATTATTTTTTCTCATTAAAAGTCCTGTTTTTTTTTACTTTAATAATACTTTAGTAATACTTTTCTTATAGTTTGTATGAACTTTTCTCATTACCACAATTAAGGTTGTGTGCTGTCAAATGATATTACTAATTATGCAACTTTAAGTTTTAAGGGTGATATGTTTACCTTTCTCATTTACCAATATTTAGTGTTTTTTAGAGCAGTGGTGATAATATATTCTTGAATGTATTTTGTAAATGGTAGCCATATGTGTCTCTTGGGGAAAGGAACATAAAAAAAAACCATTATGAAAATGCATATGCATAAAAACCTGCCTACCAGTAAAAGCATCGAGTGTGGCGATTGGTCAGTTTGGAGAAAATGTTATACTTTTTCCTTATGTTTAGAGTCCTCTTTTGAAGTGTATAATGAAATTGATGCTTCATGTTCCATGCTGCTGATATTTGACTGGAAAGCAATGCTGGATTTTGCTGAGAAATCACTGCAACGGAAAGTACAGTGGAGGGACACTAAGGCCAAGCTGGGCACGCATCAGCATCGCCGCTAGCGTTTTGTTTATGGAACACTGCCTTTATGTGTATTAGGGGAACATGTGTATGAGTGAACACTGGTGCAGTTCTGCTCCAGGAGATGACCTGTATAACATAATGAGATGAGAACTTTATCTAAGGATATCTCAGCTGCAATCTGATGTACAAAAGTCCATATAATTCTGAAGCCCTATCATATACTGGATCAGTGAATTTCCCAAAATAGAAAATGGCCAAGTGGATACATTTTTATGTTTGTTATTGATCATTTTTCAACACACAATCATGTAAATAAATTTAATTCAGATGGGTAATCAGTTTACTGGCAATCCATGGGTTAGACATAACCGACGTATGGACAACTCATACTTACGAACGGGCTGCCATAAAGCAGGGCTCCAGAATAACTTTTCCAGTGGATGCACTGGTGCTGTACCAACTTTCTCATGATTTGGTAGCGCCCATTTTGGTATTATAGTTGAAAGTGATGTTATTTCTTTTGCACTGGCTCAGTCGGTCTCTCCCTCTCTCTCTCTCTGCATCTGCACTCTCATCATCACTTGTATCTGTCTCGGGACTAAGTTTGAGCTGATGGAAAATGCCATTTTCCATCGCTGATGGCTGACAAACATCACGATGTTGAGGCAGCACTGGACTTTCTACAACACTCCGTGTCATCCCGCACTGTGTCTCAACGACTGGCATCAGCCAGATTACAGGTTCACCGTCCCATGCATAGGCTGCCGTTAACACCAGCACAGAGACTGCTGCGTTTGGAGTGGGTCCTGATCCAAACAAACTATTGGGCTCAAATGAGAATCACACACTTCTTCACATTGTGTTTTGCCATTATGTCCCTAAAGGTAGTCTTACATGGATCATCAATCCGGCTGCTACACAGGCTACCTTCATTGTCCCCTGAAGGGATCACCGATCCATAAGGGACCACGACATTTTAGAAGTGACACCTTTTTCTCCATCTCAGTGTTTGTCTAAGTAGAAATATATAAAAGCTTTGTTTATAACAACTCTAAGCACATCTGTCACCTGCTGAGGCAGGCCAAAACAAATCCACAGAAAGTAATTGTTTTTGGTCTTAACATCAATTAACACTTTATTCTGAATCAGTCTGTGGTAATATCTTAAGGCAGATGTGGGTCCTTGTGCTCTCAGTCAACTTATCAAACCATATCTTGCTCTCACTCATGGAGCTCGAATAACTGCAGGGAGTCACACTTTCCCTGTGGAGTCCTATTAGCACATTGGTCCTAGAAAATAAGAGATCTGACAACCTATTTTCTTTAGAGGGAAATGAGAAATCGAACCAAGCATCCCTTCAAGTCGAGTAAAGGAGGCAGTTCAGAAAAAGTTACACATTTTTCCCCAAGTACAAAAACACCTCCCAAATATCTCTTGCAAATAAATAATATAACCCTTAGATATTTATGGACTATGCAATATTCCTGTATTTCTACATGATAATAACCAAGAATATGTATGTATTGCCATTATACTTTTATACATTACACTTAAATTGAAATCCATTCCGGTAAGTTTGCTTGGCAGTGAACCTTCCCTTTGAGCTGTCATTCATCAAAGTGATTACTATATGAAAATGCAAAATAAGAACACTTTATAATAAAAAGAGATTGCATTTAAATTTAAACTTCTAAAAATAATGCATGATTTGCACAACGATATCAAGAGTTGTGCGCGGTAGCAAACAATGGGAGCTGAGAAAGAAAACGGCGCCTGAAGCTTCTAATGTTCTACTGCGTTTTTAGGCATCTTTTGTCTCGATCAGTGTATATTTATTTACTATGGACCGCGGATGTAAATGTGATCGGATGTTACTCGATAGAAGGTAAACCTCTTTTTTTAGTTATTCTTATTATGCAGACCCAGACAGGTATAATGGAACTCTCCACTGCAAGGGAGATTACGTCAATCCTTTTTATCCTGGTCAGTGTCTTGGGAATTTATACTAACATGTATTTAGAAATTTACTCAGTAAAAACAAGGCAACTACATAAATGTCTTGATTTTAAAATGTGACTTTATAACTTTTTTTTCTTCTTTTCTTTTTCATTCTTTTATACACTCACTCCTGGTACAACGCAACTAATGTGGTCGTGAAAATCTTCACGTTCACTAAAATCGCGTACTAAAATACACATATCCAATGAGAGAAAGAGGGTTAGGCATGGAAGTCAAACTCCAATCCTGGAGGGCCGGAGCCCAGCACATTTTTGGGCTTCCCCTCATTTAACACACCTGGTTCAACTCCTTGTACTAATTACCACACAGTTCTTGAGCTGAATCATCTGTGGTGAAATAGGGAAAGATCTAAGCTGCACAGGGCTCTGGCCCTCCAGGGCTGGGGTTTGACACTCCTGATCTAAGCTGCACAGGGCTCTGGCCCTCCAGGGCTGGGGTTTGACACTCCTGATCTAAGCTGCACAGGGCTCTGGCCCTCCAGGACTGGGGTTTGACACCCCTGGGGTGAGGGGGATATGACTCCAAAACTTAGCAACTTCCGCCAAAACAAAATGAATTAAATAATAAAAACAGTGATACCAGTGGCCAATAATGTAATTATGTACATTTTAAATAAGAAATGATACATTAATGCATTATATAATAAACATCTCCCATGGGTCTTATGAGTCTCAGGAGAATAGCCTAGCAACCGTTTTAACAGCGTCGAACTCGCTAATTTGTCGATTACCAGCTGTCGGGAGCAGTAAGCCGCAGCCACCATGCTGTCGGTGCTCTGCCATTATTTTGCTGCCTTACCAGAATTACACAGACCTCATTCTCAAAGCACGTTATAATGCTTTTGCATCGAACAAACTTAATTCAAGATAAAACAACAATAAGTTTTATGTTTCATTTAAACTAAATACTTCAACTTTAAAACAAAGATCACAATTTAAACTAGTTTCAAGATGCAAAACAAATATACCGTCTAGTTTAATGGTAAAATGTGGGCCCATATTTACGGAATTCAGAGTCCATAAGAATACAAACAATATAATAATAATCACCTTGATTTGTTTATTGCACGTAATAAATCAGCGTAATGTTGACTTACACATGCGCTAGAGCACTTGGAAGCAGTTTTTGTCTGATAGGAAAAAGGGCAGAACACTGGGCATGCAGACCGCACAAATACCGAGGATTAGGATATGCGGAGAGGCACTGAAGGCAACATGGCACACAAAAAAAGAAGAAAATAAAGCAATGCAAGTGAATAAAAAATGTTGCTGTATGTTTTTATATGATAACTTATTAAATATTTTTATATTTTTAGAATCTAAGACTTTGATCTGTGCAATGCATGAATGTACCAAAAGTTTGATTCATTTAGATTTGAAAACTGTTTCTGATTGTACATCTTATATACACTGAATGACATAACTATTTCTGACTTTTTCATTTAAAGAATTGGAAATATAATGAAAAGTTTCCCTTTACAAGTGAATAGGTGACAAAATAAGCATCTGGCAAGGTGATACCATCAAACAGGTGCCATTAGTCAGTTCCTGGATAATAAAGCTTCCTATTTCACCTGTCGCTAGATTTTTCAACTTTTTAAACAACAGTACAAAACAGTACAAATCTAAAAGAAACCGGCTATGTTATGAGGATATTCATCGCTTGTTCTGGTTATACAAAAAATTACCAAAAAGCCCACCCCCTGCTACTATTTTGCCTCTCAATGACTCATTACATCTAAATACAGGATTTGTTGTTTTTTCATCGGTCAATGATGGATCAGCATAAAGTTAAACTAATTTTGTTCTTCAGTTGTGAATGAATGACTGGATATATGAGTGAATGAAAGAATGAGATAGATTTTTTTCATGCAAATTGTATGTAGTACAAAGAACAATAATATGGACACATTGATATACTGACTGCAGGCAGTGGATTTGGAAAACGTCTTCCATGAACATCTTGAGAGATTTTAGTCAGGTCAAGTCAGGTCAGGTCGGGGAGCATGCACTGATGCAGCACGTTGCCGCACCCACCACTGGACGAAACGCCTCAGGATCCAAGCTGGGAACCCCCCAGGCAGACACACGGTCCTGTCCCACTCTCCGGAGATAGCCATCCATCTGCGGCAGCCAGGTGAGACATGGGCGTCCCCTTCGCCTCATCCAGCCACTCGGGTCCTCAGCAATGAGGATCCTGCGAGCTGGATCACCCTCAGGGAAACGCGTCACATGGCCATAGTGCTGTAACTTACGCTCCCTCACAATGCAGGTAATGTGCCTCATTCGGAACTCCCCTAGCAACCGTTCGTTCGATACAAAGTCAAACCAGCGGTACCCGATGATCCGAAGAGACACAGTACCGAAGGAGTCCAGTCTTTGTCTCAGCTCACTGGATAGCGTCTATGACTCACAGCCACATAGCTTCGTCCTCTTGCAAAGATATCGGGAGCGCCACACATCCCTTTCCAGGGACCTCATGACCCCCCATGCTCTCCCAATCCGTCTGCTGACTTCATGGGAAGAGTCACCAGAGACATGAATATCGCTGCCGAGGTAGGTGAAACTCTCGACACTCTCCCCGCAGACAGACACACTACTGATGGCTGTGCCTAAGAAATATTAAGAGATCTTGGAATATATTAAAATTCAACCCTAGTACCAATAAACCTAAATAAACACAATAAACCTAATAACAGACCTAAACCCAATGTAAATGACATCTCTCCATCCGTTTTCTGTAACCGCTTGTCCTATTCAGGGTTGAGGGGAATTCATAGCATTTCCCAGAGGCTATGAGTGCAAGGCAGGGAACAACCCAGGATGGAACACCAACCCATTGCATGACCAGGGTTACCAACCTTAGTCAGCTGGCTGGAGTGAGATTTTCAATTCAAGACAAGTTTGTACACACATGCACACAGATTTACATGTATGCTAGAGTTTTGTTACCTTGTTAATCGTCTGTATGGTTCGCAAACTACCCCAAAGCTTTTGATGTAGCTAATTTAAGGTTTATAATGGAATATAGATTTGCTGTAATATTTCTTGAATGAGCATGAGAGTCTGAAAGTGTATCATGCCCAATGCATGATCGATGGCAATCCTGCAGGGCACACTCATGTAAATGACAAAATAATGATAATATATAAATAATGGTGGAATGGTAACATCTAAATTAAGACTCAAACAGCTAAACTTCTTTAAATAGGATACATATCTATTTCACTCTGCTCAATAACTTTTAATATTTTAATAAATGAACTAGCCTGTGGTAATATGTTTCCAATAACTTTACAAATTTGTGAGCTTTTTATCTCAAATTATTCATAGAAATACCGTCCAGATTTTTTGAGAGACGGTAATGACTAGATTAACGTGTCAGACTATCTAAGTTTATGTAAATAATTATTTTCTGATTTGTAATGGCATTAGTACTTCATTATGAATTGTGTTCCGTTTTCAAAGCAACAGAGCAGCGGTAGATTCTAGTAAAAAGAATATGTGCATATCAGTATTTAGTTGACACATTCTGTAAACTATCTTTTGAATTTTTTTTGCATGATTATTGCCAACCCTTTCATGAATTCTAAATTGTCTCTGGTGGCCAATTAATACTGTTGTAATGTTTAGGAAAAAAAAATATCTAAAAATTATGAATATAATTAAGTTTTGGCATTCAAAAATAGGTATGCATACGTTTCATGCCATTTTAAAAAACAGTTAGATGCCTTTTGAGTTGATTTTATTAAATGAAGAACATAATGTTTTTTATTACCATGGTTTCCTAGACTGTGCATACCCCAATAAGGATAACAGTTTACCAACAACTATGTCAATTAACAAACAATGTTGACTTATGTGTGGGTGCAGTACACAGCAGTCTAGATGTAATGCACTCACTTACTGTTCTGATAATTAGCTTACTTTTCATATACCATTATAATTTAATTTAATAATCATGGAGAAAACTATACATGTGTTATTTCCATATTAATTACTTAATGAGAATTGGAACTTAAGTAGTGCTAAAATATAGGACCAGAAAAAACTGAAAGCTATTATGAATTCATGTCACAATTATGAGTTCTGCACTGACCAATTAGCAGCAGTACTGTATCTATCTTGAACCCATCCTTGTCACTGGCCATTGTCCCACTGTCTCCTATCTACAATTATCATTCAAGTCTCCAAACACCCAACTGGCAGTGAATTGAAAGACTTCTGACGTTGAACTCAATCCCGTTATTACCAAATGCATGGAGAGGCTAGTAGCCTCACACATCAGTTCCAAAAGCCCTGGACAAGCACCAATATGCCTACAGGCTTAACAGATCCACAGAGCATGCCAAGACCACCATTCTACATACGGCTCTCACCCACTTTAAAAACCCAGGGTCATATGTGCGGACAATTTAACACCATCATACCCTAGCAGATCTTCAGCAAACTAGTTGGGCTGGGTCTTGGCCAACTCATCTGTACATGGATCTGTGATTTTCTAACCAAACTCCCCCAGACAGTGAAACTGGGCTCCCACCATTTATCTAGCCTTACGCTCAGCACCAGTGTACCCTAGGGCTGTGTGCTCAGCCCACCCCTCTGTGCCCTCTACACCCACGACTCTGTTCCAGCCCATGACACAAACACCATTATAAGTTCACAAACAACACAATGGTGGTGGGGCTGATCACAGATGGAGACGAGTTGGCCTACAAAAACGAGATCCACAGGCTGTCAGCATGGTCTTCAGAGAAAAATCTGGCATTAAACATGGACAAGACCTAAAACCTCATTAACGACTTCAGGAGAAGAGGCATTGAGCCTACATGCAACCATATCAATAGTGCCACAGTGGATTTTGTCTCTAGTTTCAAACTGCTGAGGACTCATATCACAGAAGACCTATGATGGTCCAACAACACCAGAACACTGATCATTAAAGCACAACAGAAGCTGTACTATTTGTGCATCCTAAGGAAATTTAGGTTGGACAATTAGTTCCTAGTATCCTTTCTTCGTTGCTCTGTAAAGAGCATTCTAACCTATACTATCACCACTTTGTTTGGAAACTGTTCTACAATACACAAAACTGCTCTGCAGTGAATCATCAGGAATGTAGAAAAGATTTCTGGTATCACAGAGCTACAAATATCCGTTGTCACGCATCACACCCTGGACACCATTTGTTTGAATTGTTGCCATCTGGCAGAAAATACAGCGCAGTTGGAGCCCACACTACCAGACTTAAGAATAGTTTTTACCCCAGTGCAGTAACCCAGCTGAACCAGGCATTAAAGAAGTGTTTCTCAACCTTTTTTATGCTACAGGACACTTTAGCATCATCTTTTAAGCAGTGTGCCATGGAACACCAGTTGAAAAAGGCTGCACTGAAGGATTCCACCCCCCACACACCGCACCACCATATGCTACCTATTCATTTGTACTTTGTACATATTTATTGACTATTTCATATTTTTGTACAGATTGTTTAATGTTGCATGTCTTTTGTTTTCACTTGGGAGCTGCTATCCCAGTGTCACTGTCTTGTCGTGTACAATGATAATAAAGAAAGGAACCTTCACTCTTGAATGAAAGCAAACGTAAATTCACCTTCCAGCCACTTATCCTGAGCAGGGTCACAGAATAAGTCATAAAGCAAGTGTTCACCCTGGATGCAGTGCTAGGCACTCACTGCAGACAATCACACGCACGCACACACACACACACACACACACACACACACACACTATGGGCAAATTAGGGACATTAAATAGCCTATGTCTTTGTACTGCGAGACAAAACCAGAGTATCTGAAAGGTGTAAGCACACACAGGGTAGGGGGCATTCTTCTTAAAAAAAACTTTAAAAACCCTTTGTATTGTATGCTCATCCTAAGAAATAACGCTGCGATATGGATAGAAACAGTCATCCTTGACATTACATGGAGCTCTCAATGCCTATTTGAATGTAGACATAGATGCACATAAAAAGCATTTCTTAGAAAGTCTGGCAGAGCGTTCTTTAGCTGGAATATTTTACTTTCTTAAAAAGATGCTCTGAGGATCCTTGTCATGCTGAATTGTAGCTTTTCTTATGAACTTCAGTCTTTTAGCAGAAGTTATTTTAAAATGTTTTTCCCCCCTCTACCTTGCTCCATCCACTTTTCCTTCAGTGCTGAGAAGCATCCTCACAGCATGATGCCGCTACCAAAATACATCCTATAAGCATGGCTTTTCTTGAGGCATCAGCAGTGTTAGTTCTGTGCCACCTGCAGTGCTTTGAATTGTAGCAAAAAATCTGTCTTCATTGCATCTGACCACATAACTTTTCCTCACATTTTAAATGGGCTGCTGTTATGCTATCTGGCAAGCTCCAGGCATGTTTTGAGATGGTTCTCCTTGCCACTTCCTTGTATAGAAAAATCTTGTACGGACCTCTTGAGATATTTGCCTGGTATACATTTATTACACACTCAGACACAGTACACTGCAGTGTTTTTTTATGTAGTTAGTAGTTTCTTCTTCTGAGGGATGTTCAGATGAGGACTTTTTTCCTAATATATGCATTTATATTAGTTTTATCTACAGCATCCACAGATCGTTTTAATGGTTTCAAACTTAGTGCCCAATCCTTGAATGCAGGGTAGTGGAGGATGAATCCAATGAGCCACTGTGCCACCCCCTACCCAGCCGATGAGAATTTTAGTATTCAGAAGTTTCACTCTATCGTTAATGTACTCATTGCATTTAAATTAATTATTGCATTTAAAATCAGACTGATTGCTCTCTGCCTTGTTTTATTATTTTTTTTGTAGTTGCCAATTAATGTAAATATTACCCAATATGACTATTTTTAATGTTAGCAGTTTCTTAATCACAATTTCTCCTGTATTTTATGTAATTATGTGGCTTGCAGTTTTCTATAAATATTTCAGAAGGTAGTTGAGCCACTTGTTTTTAGTCATTTCTGATGGATAGGCCTATATTAACAAAGCAGTCCATGGTTTTCACTGTATTATTTTATTCATTTAATTAATTTTTCTATCTGTCGTTTTCAAATACTGTATTATGTTTCTTCTCATCTCCTCAGCATCATCTTCCAGCTGCTGCTTCAGCTGGAGATCCCCAGCAGTACGGTTACAAGCCCAGGAATTTACCATGAAAGGAACAGCAGCCTATCTCAGGGCACATACATATCTGGGCTAGGGGCAATTCTAGGATTTGGCCCCTGATGAACTATGAAACACCACCCCCACCCCCATGAATACAATTGCTGAGAGGAAGGTAGATGCCCCACGATAAAGTTACCCAAGTCAGGGGTACAAAGCATGTACGAAAATCCAGGACAAATCACTAAATGGTTTTAAAACACTATGGTAACACTTAGCACTTTTACTTTAAGGTATTCATCGTAATACATTACAGACACTTTCATAATGCATTCATAAAGTATTATAAACACGGCTATAAGTATTTATAAAAAGGCATAACATATTATAGCAATGCTTATTATACACCATGAATGCTCTATAAGGCTCTGATCTATAATGCATTATAGGCACCTTCATAATGCATCATAATGGTCAGAATAAGCCATTATAATGCATTATGAAGGTATTTATAATGCATTACACTATGTAACACAAATTTTGTTCCTGGACAATACATGTTATTTCTTAATTGCTTATTTTGTAAAAGTATAGAAAATGGCCATTATTCCCTTTAAACTTTGCTTTTGTGACCTGGATAATGAAATTTAGAAATTA
>JAAGVU020000002.1:23944078-23957642 GCA_011763525.2 Mormyrus iriodes
GGCATAACGGGTTAGGAAAACACACTTTGTACCCAGGAACAAAATAAAAATAAAAATTTGTTACATAGTGTTATTGATGAGAGTTTCATAGTGCATTCAGAATGTTTAATAAACATGGCTATAGCGTGTTATGCCTTTCTATAAATAGTTATAGCCATGTTTATAATTCAATTTGAGTGCATTATAATTCATTATGAAGATATTTATACAATAATGCATTACATGGGTGCTTTAAGTAAAGTGTTACCAAAACTATTTTTCAGGTGGGCTGAAACTCCCATAAATAAGGTCTAGAACTGCCTATGACCTGCGGCCGTACACTTCGGGTAATTTATAGCAGAGTTGTAAAGTAACATATTTCATTACTGTACTTAAGCAGGTTGTTTTCCTGATTTGTACTTGAATATGTCAAGTTGTTGCAACTTCACTACATTCCTGAGCCAAATAACTTTTTATTCCAATACATTCTGCCTGGTTAAAAAATGATTATTTGTGAAAACCATGCAGCACACCGCGCTGGAGTAGCAAATAGTTGGAGTTAAAGTTTACCCAGGTGAATGTAAAGGAAAGACAGCATCCTGCTCCTTCTTTATTATACTTTTTATACCCGAATGAGCGATGGTCTAGACTTGACAAGACACATTTCTGCTAAATCTGGTGGGGCTATCAAGGGCTGGGTGATGTCTAAAAAATAATATGCTTTATTTTAATCTTAAAATATTGGGATAAATGACAATATCTGGTTGTCCAACACCTCCACACACATACACACACACATACACGCACACACGTGGCAGCAAATTAGGCACTTAACTCCTTTTTAGCTGAAAGAAAAATGTGAAAGCATGAAAAATTATATATGGATAATGCATTAAACTTATCGACAATGGTGCTGATTAGCAGTATTCATTATGATTTTTTTAACCTCTGGAAAACAATCAATCGATGGGTCAATTTAATTATGATTTAACACTGATGTCACGGGCTGTCAAAAGCAGTGGTTCACTAATGTTTTGCACTGCGTACCACCTCAGAAAGTATTACGCTCGCATAAAAGTTGTCGAGGGGTGGAGACGGTAATTTTTTTAAGAATAGTTATAGCCATGTGTATAATACTTTATGAAAGTGTGGGTGCTTTAAGTAAAATGTTACCAAAATATTCACTTATCCTCATGCAGGTCAGTTTTCCTAATTGCACTGCAATGTAGGCTAACTTACAATGCTGTATTCAAACCTGTCTTGAGTAGATTTAAAAGGATAGGTTGCTTTTTGTAAGATCAATAGATTGGAATGTGAAGTACTTTTTATTTTTGATGCTTAAGTACTTTTAAATACAGGTACTTTTACTTGAGTAGAATTTTACTGGGGAACTTTTATTTAAGTAGCATTTTGTGGTGGTATCTGTACTTTTACTTAAATATGAAAATTGAGTACTTTTCCCACCACTGATTTAGAGGCACCAATGAGCCTTTTTGCGTCAAGTGTTTAGACTGCAGGAGAAAAGCTACACAACATGGGGAGAACACACAAATTCCACATGCAGAGCAGAAGCAACTCTCAAACCCGAAACCCTGCAGGTGTCACTGTGTTTCCCCGTCCACTGATCTGCAAAATGAAATTTAGTACATTTTTCTGTGAGAGGACTTAGTGTCTAAATACATAGTTCAGTAATGCTTTACACTGCACTCTTACAATGCCTTTATAATGCATTAGCTGAACATTCAGAAGCTGCATGTAAGTATACCTTAACATCCTAGCATACCTTAACAGCTTAATACTACATTAATAGCGAACTAATAATCACATAATCTTGTTTTTTTCTGATGGACATTTTGATCAGAATGCAATGTTTAGCATGAACATAGTATTTAAAAAGGTAGCCTACATAGTTTTTTCCATAATCAAAACATTTTTCAAGGGACACAGCCAAGTCTTTCCATGAATACATTTGTCTGTGTATGGACAGATTGACGAACCATGCTTTGGACTGTGAGAGAAGACTTGGACACCTAAAGCAGTGTTTCCCAGTTTGATTCTCAGGAACCTGCAGACATTCAAAATGTGGACTGTCTGGCAGGAAGCTGGGAAGGGGCAAAAATGTGGACCGACTATGGGTCCCCAAGCACTGGATTGGGAAACACTGACCTAGAGAACACCCATGCTAACACAAGGAGAACATGCAGATGTGACACTACTATTGACCACCACGCTGCTCACGTACGTAATGAAACACAGAAATCAGTAGACATCAGATACATATGAGAGGCTGTCACTCTATGTATGCTCAGCCTGGTTGTAGGTTGTTTATTAGTATCAGTACAGGTCAGAGATCTGTCTCCTCTGCCTCTCTGTCCTCATTGTACTATAGATCAATTGTTATGACTTCACAATGAGATGTACAATGTAGACTTCATTCTACGATCCGTTGAAAGGATGAAGAGAACAGGAGTGAAGGATGGATTTTCTGGTTTTCTTAACAACTATCTCCTGTCTCTACAGATTATGCATTTTGTGATTTTTAATGATCACTTTGGGGGATGTGTTTGGAAATAGGATTAAGACATCAAAATATTTCACATTACAAAAATTTATAAATTATTACAACACACAGAGCTACATCATAAAATATATCTCCCATTGGCTGAAGAGGCATAACACCTTTATTAAGGAAAGCAATGAATGAGAATTTACAAATATATGTAAGTTTAACCGAAATATATAGCAGATTGTTAAGCATTTTGTTAGAATACAAAGTCAAAGATACAATTATACATTAATGACCCAATAATGTTTACTTTAAGCATTACAGAATTTAGTTTGCCTTCTATCCTTTAGCATAATGGACTTTTTAAAACACCTTTAACAATGTATTGTTAGGTGATGTCTTTTAGTATTTAGAGTCATGAATTTGAAACAAGTGTAAACCACAAAGTATTAACTGTTATGAAAGTAAGCAATATGCTGGAGGAGGGATTGTCTAACATCAACAAGAGATGTTTTATGAACATTTAAACTTGCTTAGCTGCAGTAATTCTTGTCTTAGGTTTACATCTCCTCCTTCACATAATAAGAGTTAATAAAAATATTAGATGCACAGAAAAAATCAGTACCTCAAAGTTTATAATCTACTCCCTTTTCTTGTGGACCTACCACTGAACAGCCACAAGCCCAATCCCCTTTGCAAGTGTTGACGATTATGTCCACATAGATGCCATCCTTCACTAGATCCCCACAGGCAACACCGCTCGCATTCTTTGAAGGATTGCGGTGTCTATTGAAGAGCATGCGGTAGGGGGAATTATTTGCAAGAATGCCAGTCCCAGGGCAGTCCTGGTAGTCTTGGTGAAGAAAAATGACTGAGTCCTAGAGGTTCCCTTTGGACTGCTGCAAGTCGTGGTGACCCACAAGAATGCCACCCCCTCACTGACAGGACTAAAGAAGGTTACCCAAGATTTAGTGAGAGCCTTTGTTCCAATTCGAGAGGATCTGGATTGTGCAATGTCCTCACGACTTTCCAGAGCCACATGCAATATTGACACAAATACACAAAATACAGTGGAATTAAATAAGAGAGCAGCCCACTGGGATGACAAGCCATCCTTTTTTATGGCATCAAAAAAAGGTTACTCTGAAGTAAATGTTTTACTTACTTCCCACCTGAAGGACAAAAACCAGCAATAATAACTCAAAGCAGTCTGGAAATGAATATCTATCATTGTAAAGTCCACTGGAAGAGCCAGAACTTTTGACAATATAGTTTATTGCTCTAGTCATATAGGCGCTGTAACAGCCATTTCTGATAATTCCAACAGCCCTGGCAGTCAGATAAACGCATGGGTACATCATCCATGATTCCATCCATCCATCCTCTAATTGCTCATCCTGGTCAGGATCTCGTTGGGGGGAGAGGGGGGGCTATCCTAGGCAGCACAGGGCGCAAGGCTAGGGTACAACCAGATATTGTTAGCTATATTTACCGCACACAAACACATAGATATTTTTTTGCATGTTCTTGCTATATCCATCTTAGTCATTAAACACATATCTCTGTGCCATATGGCTGAGGATATTGTCCCTGATGAGCACAGATATCAAAGGATATTGTTTACATTCCCGAGCCTAGAACTTCTAGCACCTTGGATGGCAGCTCTTCAGCAACCAAAAACTTGCCAAGAGTTTACTATTGCCAGCAACAATAGAAGAAGGCCTCACTCATAAATGGAGAACAGGGTGGTGACAAAGATGCTCATCTTCAGAAAAAAAAAAAACATTGCAAAGAAGAGAAATTTGTGGCATATTTGCATAATTTTCATTTTATTGTATAACTAAAAAGCACGAAATGGAATGAATAACTTGTCTTAATCCAAGTAAATTTTCACAAAATGTTAACAATAATTTCTCAAAAAAAGATTTTTTTTGATTATTTAAAAAATATGGACTTATTTCTTTTGTAGTGACACTTGTTTTGCTATGCAAACAGTGATACCCTCACACATAGACGCAATTGTTCAAAGCTCTTTTTTTTTAATAAACCTTAAAAAATAGAAATAGTCCCACTGGGATTGCCCTAGCATCTGGTAGGCCTTTCAGATCTGAATCCTTTTGATTGAAGTCTTACATAGAATATCCACAGAACTGTTTAACAATAAAGTGATTCTGCTGTTTTTCCACTTCAAAAGTTCACTTCGAGAAGTGCGGCTTCAAAATTAATACAAAATAAAACACTTCTGAATTATTTCCAAAGCAAATCTGGATGTGCCTGCTGAGTTTGGCTTTATGAATGCCGCTTGATGGACAACAGTGTTCTTTAACAGTTAATCCACTGCATCCAGTATCACCTCAAAGCAGTTAATGAGGCAATTTCAAACAAGCTGCCAATTATGTAATGATCTGGAGGAGATGGCGTGTTCAGAAACAGCAAGTACTGTACTCATCATCAATTTCAGGATTATGAGATAAATTGCAGTACTTTGGCAAATATGCCTTAAGTGGCATTACTGTTAATTCTCCAATTGAGGGTAGAAATTATCATTTCAGTATGAAACATTGCATGTCTGCCACAGTTTTATGCTGTATTTGTGCTAGCGTGCCATCTCTATATGCATGACACAACCATTTCACTCTAGCCAGTGATTTGCATACGCTTCTCTAAATTTGAAGCTCTCTTGAATTGTTCAGAATTTTTTGCTAAAACGGCCTCTAGATTTTTTAAACACTTTATATGTCTTTTTAATTCCAGATTCATTTCAAATGATTTTTTGAAATTTTTTCATCCTGCCCTAAATCTAAAGATCTCACTATCAGTCTAATAAAATTAATTTTGATAATAGCAAAGATATATGTCTATATTTATAAATAATGGAAGAATAGGTCCAAAGGTACATTCATCTCAAGTACTACTTAATGTTTTCTTTACCATGGTTCAGGTCAAAACTAAATATTTTGCTATGGCCTCTGGCCTATCCCTGTCGTCAAGGGTGAATGTTGTCTCCTACGAAGAGAAAGTATCCTGAACAGGCTTTGTCACTTATCCTCCACCTTCTCATTTTATTTCCCCCCTCAAGATTAGGAATCACAGAGGAATTGCTTAGCTTGTATGTAACCGTGCTGGTGCTGAAATTCCATTTGCCATAGATAGTGCTGAAAGCACAACAGTCCTTCCTATCTCATTGTTCTCCGTCAACAAGCACAGCAATAAATAACCGAGAATCTAAGCGAGGCTGCAATACAGGAGACTTGTATTGGATACATTAGCCCATTCCTATCTCATCTGACACCTGCAAGTTGTTCGAGTGACTGTGGCCTCATGGGAAATGGAGTGCTGAAGCCATTTTTCCCAACTCATTCTGCAGCAAGCCATAATGATGCAGGGGAAGAAAAAGGCCAACTGGAAAAGCTTTAGCAGATAACACTGAGAAACTGCAAAGGTATAGACCTGTGTGTGACAGCAAAGCCAAATGTTTCAGCTTGTATCACCATATCCCTGCCATGTACCCAGGTCCATTTGATGTTTATCTTTGGTAAAAATATGATCTTTCTTGGGCCATTTAAAATTACAGAAATATAAAGGCCGCAAATCTCATTTTCTATCAGTTTAACCCTTGATATGATCTAATTGGATGTTTTACTCTTACTGTCATTAATGCCGAAGTCTCTTATATTCACTCAGAGAAAATTGGCAAAGTTGATTTTCTGCCAATTCCCTTTCCCACTTAAAATTTTCCACACTAGGTGCTTCACAAATAGTGTGCTCTCAGTCATGAAAGTGGTGTAATTTGATAGATATGCTTTTGGTTCTCACTCACGAGGATCCCAGGCACAATGTTTCCACTCTAAAATGTTGTCTACTTTCTATGTATTGCTTCTGTGCTATTTTTGTGACGTATTCTATACATAATCGTGGAATTGTTTTTCAAATTTTCCTGCAACAAAACATTCGACAAAGCATATTTTAAACAGTGCTTGCATACTCTCTCTGTCAATACCCTATTTTCAAAAACAGCATACAGGTTACACACACCTTTATATCCAAATGCTCAGAATTTACATTAAAATGAAAAACCTAACAGAAGACAATGTACAAGCAATATGCATTTCTCAAATAAAATTACATTTCATTTTATGTACCATATAATGCTGTTTGCTGTGAGAAATATCCTGAGCATCATTGTTACTGGAGCTTGTGGGATAATGCTTGTACAGATATCAGTGTTTGTTATTCAATTTGCCCCAAAACAGGTAGTTATTGACTGTCTTCAACTCAGTGGCTAATAATACTAAATATCCTGGCAAAATACGAGTGATCGGTCATTGGCCAGACATTATAGCTGTGTGGCAGTACAAAACTGAGCACATTCAATGTACTTTTAACAAAAAAAACTGCTTTTAACAAATGGGCATATTAGCAATGCTCAGACAGCCCCTCTTTTTTTGTCCCCCTTGACTCCTCTCTCCAGTTCTTTCTCTAGTTCACACTGCCTCCTACAATCAAGGAGTACCATCTGGCTGTCATTAACATACTTCTCATGGGACTGAATCATGTTTTTCTTTTAGGATGAGCTAGCTAGGCATTAATATATACTTTTTACGTTATAATTATGCATTTTTGCTTTTAGCTTTATTTGATTGTACTTAAACTTTGCTTTTTAATGTATTATAGTGATGTATTTATCAAATGCGTTCTATTTTTGTGACATTCCAATTATCAGGCATTAAAAATAGACTGAAACCTTTATGGTTAATTCTATGGTTTCTCTGCTGGAACCACATCTAAACTGTGAATGACTGTCATAGTTTTGGAATGTGATATTTATTATCTAATCACATATAGTAAGAAGAGGAGAAATTGTAAATGAACTCAATGTAATCTCGACATTTAATCAGTATCTGTTTTATGGTAATGCCTGGTAATATTTAAAAATTGTGGGTAATTGTTATATCGATTCAGCAATATGTAAACGTTATTTCAACTGCATAATAAATTCAAAGTGTGTCAGCATATGCCACACAAGTGAGAGAGAGAAAGCATAGGGCTGGATTATGTATCCTATATATAATTGTTGCCAAAAATTTTACTTATATTGCGTTATTGCCACAAACAAAAAGCACAGAATAGCCTAGCTAAGGATTTTATGGCATTTTAAGTGTTTGATGCCCATTCGTGGTCCAAATCCATTTTACATGAATATACTCTAAAAACATAAACAACTAGTTTAACTAGTTGCAACTCCCTAACAGCCAGCCAACTAATAAAGTTTCACATTAGGCCTAGCTGTCATACATGACAAGCAAACAATCGTAAACTCAGGGAACTTATCTAGAGTATAGTTCCACCAACAATCAAGAAACCACAATGCATTGAGAAAACTATAGTGTTTAGTTGTTGAAACTAAACTTTATACAATGGGGTATTAAGGCCATCAACACTCAGGAGATGGCAACATTGACTTCAGAGGGGTCCACCGCCACTTGGTTCTCATGCCAGATCGTCAGTAGACTTGAGGGCTTTAATACCCTATTGTACAGAGTTTAGTTGTTTAGTGTTTTCTTATTCTCTAGGACTTCTTTATTTATTTACTTGCTGTGATGTACGGCTTGAATGCGTCCTCACTGCATCCTTAAGGTGTGGTTAAAAATAACGAAATGTCTAATGGTTTGAAAGTGATTTTTGTCTTGTTCCCTCGGTTTTTTCAGGATCGGCAAACGTGGAGGCTTGTGGGTGCACACACGTTGTTGAGACCGCGCTGAACCTTTTATTTGTGTTTGACGTTTTCCCTTTTGTGGCTGGTTATTTAGTCCTTACCTCTGTAGCGTCCTGGTTGTTAGGGAAGCGCGCCCCTGCCCCAGGATGGCTGTAGGGAGGTGGGGGTCTAAGTAAGGGGAGGAGCTGTATCCTGCCGTGATTAACATGGGTAAACTATTGCTTTTGGTACAGGGGATTACCAAGTGCGTTTTTGGTATTTGGCCAGGGAAAAAGGGCTAGATTTTATTTTCCTTTTTTAAATTTAGATTTGTTTTCCTTTGTCCCCTATCAGTAGAATGTTACCCCATAAGTGGTGTGGAATGGTAGGTTCCAATTAAGGGGGTGGGAACACTGGGCTATAAGATGTTGGGAGGATTGGATTTTTTTTTCCCCTTTTGCCTGTCCAACTGTATACTCTGTGTTAGGGTTCCTCAGATGTGTGAGGCCTAGAGGCCACAGGTAGTAGTTTTATGGTTGCCTATGTTTTTTTGTTTTGTTTGAGACTTATTGACATTACTTTTTTCTTTTTTTGAGGTTTTTGTTCTTTGTTTTATTTGTCTTTGGTTGTTCCTTATCCAAACCAGGCTGGTGCAAATATAATATATCCACTACCCCACTACCCCACCCAATTTTTTGGGTTTTCTATATGTGTTTTGTACTTCAGGGCCGCTGTGCAAAATTGTCTAGCTAAGATGAACACTGCAAACAAAAACAGTAGCTTAGCCAGCTGGGGGGTATTCCACGAAGCAGGATTTCTTGCTTAGCTGGTTAACTTGACAAATTTAAGGTAGTCTGAGCTAAACGTAAGGGAACAAAGATACATTTCATTTAGTCCAGACTACCTTAAATTGAACAAGTTATCCAGATAAGCAAGAAATCCTACTTCATGGAACATCCCCCCCTGATTTCATGTATAAACTGAACTTGACTGAGGAGTTTGCTGGAAAAGGTTGGTGATCAATCCTAGCTTGTACCATCTGGATGTGTCCTCAAAAAAGGTCACTTTTTAAAAGTAGAATCATATATTTTTTGACAGTATAAACACATTGTTATTGTTGTTGTTGTTTTGTTTTGGTTTTTTTGTTGTTGTTTATTTCAGAAGTACTGTTTTTGTCATTATACTTGAACAGCAAAGTATCTATTTTCAGAAAAAGAAATGTAGGGAAAGAGAGCTTAAAAACACTATCTATTCATCCCAAACTCTCCGTGTACAGCACTATGCACGCCAGGAAAAAAAATACAAGGAGGAAAGGGAGAGAACTGGTATTGGAGACAGCTCTGTCTTCTTCCTCTGTAATTGGCTGTGAACATGAGACAGGGAGAACAGAAAGAATCAAAAGAATTTCTTTCTTTCTTTTACCTCACTGGCTGATGTTTTCTGATACAAATACCAGCACAAAACACAAAACTTGAATACTGGTATAAAATTTCTGTTTGGATAAAAATCAATATTTATGCTCATTTGATAAGCATATTCAGAGGTGGGGACACTGTTGCTGTTTGGGTAAGAAAAGTACCCATAGGATTGGCTGCACATTTGACTGAAGGGTATTATTAGTCTAACAATTAGGCAATACTTTATCATTTATAGTAGGCTAGAATTTAGTGCCAGTTTTAAGCATCACAGTACTGCTGATAAACAGAAATTGAAATTGTGTCACTGGAACAAAAAATCTGTAAATACTAAGACAGTTGGATATGTATTAAAAACATGGAAATGTGAATAGGAACATCTGGGTAACACTTTACGTAAATCTGTCATTTATTATGCATTATGGATACCTTCATAGTACATTATGATGGTTGGTATAAGAATTAATACAGCATTACAGCATCCTCTATTGACAGTCATAAGACATTATAGTGTTGATTATAATACTTCATAGGCTCCAATGAAGCTCTCATCTATAATACACTATAAATACCTTCATAATGCACTTTAATGGTTGGAATATGAATTAAGGATGCTCTGTACTGCACTATGAAGGTATCTATAGTGCATTATAGACGAGAGCTTCGTAAAGCATTAACAATGCATAATAAATATGGCTATAATGTGTTACACCTTTCTATATCTTTTTTGCCCATATGAATGTATGTGTTATGAATGTATTCATCAAACCTTATAGACATGGCGTTCATAGAAAATATTAAAAACAATTGTATATTTGTTAAAACCATTTGTTTGTATTTTTCTATGGTGGCTGTAGTATGAAAATATAAGGCTGGTCCATAGATCTAAACATAATTTTTTATTAAACGGGAAAATCTACTGCATATTCCAGCCATCTTCTAACTCTTTATCTTGGTCAGGGAGGCGGGGGGGGGGCTGAAGTTTACTCCAGGCAACATAAGGATCCCATTCCATCGCTGTTACTTAGTCAATCTTTGATTTACGGTGTCAGTTCACAGTCATGTCAGTCACAGTTCTAAGCAAGGCTGTATTCTAAATCACTCTCTATTCTCGAAGCAGTGCACTAAATAGGGTGTCTGCCATTTTGTGGTGCCACTGGAATTCTCAACATAAAATCTGACTCATTGTACATCAATGTAGGAAATACCCACAATGTCCTACCAATTGTAGTGTGGAGACAATATGCTCTATGCTACTCCCTGTATAGCATAATGCAATGCAAAAGTGATGATCTGTTATAAATAAAGGCTTATTATAATAGTGCAGTACCGCAACTTTGTATAGAAATGTAAGCACTTTTTTATTTCGAGAAGTATCCGATGTTGATATTTACATTTCAAATAATTTATAGAATCTCAGAAACAGAGGCTCTCTTGGGATTTGCATGTACTACAGTGTCTAGAGTTTACAGACCGTGAAGAAGTGCCTACAAGAAAGTAAAACATCTGTAGCACTTAGCCAGGCTAGGGGTAAGAAAACTAACAGAAAAGTTCTTCTCACTCTAATTAGTAAATTATTACTCAAGGGAACTAATCCACAATTGAAAAGAGATGCTTTTTTAACAATAAGATTACAAAAATGCATGTATATCTGTATTAATGGTATTCAAAAGAAACTGGAAGAGACAGTAATAAATTATCAATTTAGTCCCAAAAGCATATTGTCAGTAGCATTTTATTTGGGTAGTCCACCTACAGAGGGTATAAAGAGTATTTGTTACTAGCTGAGATTCAACAATTAATATAATATTGTAGGTATGTAGGTATGATCATGAATTGCTACGCATACTTTATATACTGTCTATTCTGTTTACCATTGACAGACACAGTGAAACAGCTGAATTGTTGTATTTCAACTAAGATGTTGAAATGCGACGAATACTTTGTTGGCGGACTATGCAAATAAAGTGTTACTGTGTTGCTTATCATCAATTTAACATATACATTGTATTAAAATACTTATCTTCTGTTTAATTTAAAGGTAGATGTCTTCCCTTATCCTCTGATGTACGTACCTGTAGTACAGTAATTTGCAAAATGCTATATGAGTATCACTAATGCTTATTTTATGCAACAGGCGCTCACTATTCATTTATTCATCCAGAAGGTCGCACATTGTTCTTGTTACACCTCTGTCACTAGGGACCTAATTATTATTGAAAGTTCTAGGCTCAATATATGCTGAGAAGCAAGTATCGCTTGCGGCTCAGTCTTGTGGTTGCTGGAGTGCAAGATGTTCTCTCATGCCCTGTGTGTGTAGTTTGTTGTATGTTTAGATTTATGTATTGGTCCAGTTTGTAGTCCTGGGTCTGTGATACGTTTTGGCATATTTTTTTCCTTTAGCTTCATGCCCCGGTTTTGTTTTCCCCCCGGCTCCACCAACCATCCACACTTGATTCTTCTTCCTGCACACCTTGTTCTGCCACCTTATATCCAGTAAGAGGCCCCAAATCCTGGAAGTTACCTCCTTGCAGCAGCATCCGTTCTGTAGGATGTGAGAATCACTGGGCAGAAAACCAGGCAGTATGGGAAGGATGGCTTAGTTTTGATGTCTTGTACCTGTTGTGATGATCTTTTTTTGTCTTTCCCAGTCTTATGACATGAAAGCCTATTTTAGTAAACTCCCCAAGACCCATCATGAAAGTTCTCCTCTTTTATACCTCAGGGATTCTGACATCATGAATTAATTGGGCTTTACATGGCCTTTGTCCTCATGTAAACTATTTTTTAATAATTATGCAAGAAATTCCAAATAGAGATAAAACTGTGAGGTAAAACATTGTGGATTGCACTTTTCTAACTGATTTTCCAAAACTTTTGAATATTTATGAAAAGCATCATAAAGCATAAGTACCTCTGCATCTTATCTTTCTGGTTTCTCACTGGCATTTTCTGCAGTCAGGAAATCACCTTTTAAGGTATTAAAATTCCTTATACGCATTTACCAAATTTAAATGACAGCTCTATGAGGACTAACTGAAGAATGGAATACCAGCATTGAAAACCTTAATATGTTAGTCCTTCCCAGCAGCTTTCTGTATTGTGTTTTTGTATGAATATTAAAGCCTATTTCCATATATTTTTTTCAAGTGGTATAATCTTTTTGTAAGTCTTGCTTGTATTTTTATAGAAAGAAGCAATATGTTCAGAAAAAAGTAGCCAAATAAGAAGCCAATTTATTGTTTTAATAGTGTATGGTGATAGCAATAATTTTTTAAGGAACAGTTAAAATCTCATAATGGGAAGTGTTGATATGCTCTTCAAAAATGTGCAAAAACGAATTAATAAATAATAAAAGAACCTGTATATCTCTGTTGTATTATCATTAACTAGCAATCCATACATTCAGTAAAGCATCTTTGAAAGCATTTTCGCTATAGAATGTACACAATGTGGGCATCTTAAGTGTCTCTACTTAGAAATGGAACCATGCAAGAATGAATCATGCCTTTGCTCTATGTGTGTGGACTTTTTATGTTGAGTTGGTTTCCTCCAGGTACCCCAGTTTCTTCCTACACTCCAAAGAGAGGCAATTAGGCAAATTGGGCTGTCTAAATTGCCTACAGAGCACGATCGTCTGTCTGAGCATATGCATGCATATTCCCTGTGATGGACTGGCATCCTGTCCAGGGTGTACTCCTGCCTTGTACCTTATACTGCCTGGTATACGTTCCAGGCCCCCAATGACCCTGAAAGGATAAGGAATTAGAAGATGGATGGATGGATGGATTATATATATATATATATATATGTGAGGGGCGGCATGGTGGTGCAGTGGTTAGCACTGTTGCCTCACACCTCTGGGATCGGGGCTCACGTCTCCGCCCGGGTACCATGTGTGTGGAGTTTGCATGTTCTCCCCGTGTCGTCGTGGGGTTTCCTCCGGGTACTCCAGTTTCCCCCCACAGT
>JAAGVU020000002.1:23982651-24002426 GCA_011763525.2 Mormyrus iriodes
TCCTTCCTGACACATTACCCAGTCCATATCAGTACAGCTATCCAGCATGATTTTTTTTTCCCATTGAGATCTGATGTTTTTTTAAAGTGTTCCTTTAATTTTTTTGAGCAGTGTATTTCACATTCTTTTGTATTTAGCATAAAATGCAGGGTAAATCAATTTATAACTTAAAAATATTTTTTCATATATGCATTACTTTTAATTTCTTTGCTTTACATTGCTTTTGCACATTAAACAACAATACTTACTAATATGAGTGCATTAGAGTGTTGCTGTGCACTTATAATGAAAACAAAGATATTCTATTCTATTATACTCTATTCTAATCTTTGCAAAGAAGAATATTTGGTAACACAAAAAGTGTCATAACACCTCACATGTAGGTGCAAAGCCTCTTAGTGGAAAGAGTAACCTGTGTATGGTATTCCTCAAGAAAACAGTGCTTGTTATATAAATCAAAAGTACATTCTGAACTGATCAAAAGGAAGACAAATAGATCCAATTTTGTAGCACTTTTAGCAGGACCTTAAGGCATAAGAAATTCAAAGCCACTACCCTATTCAATACACTACAAACAGATGAATGAAATTTGTTACCATTTCAGACTGCTAGTTTCTGACAAGCAATAGATCACCTGAGAGTGAAGAGCACTATATTTCACTGGTGCTGTCACCACACACAAGCTATTCATGGACCTAAATCCCTTAATATCTAGAGGGTATCCCCTGGGTTGCAATCCTTCTTAGTGCATTGCATAGACAATATCTGCTATTAGTAAAAGCCTCAAATGCTAGTTGCTCATTAGTCATGAAGATTTCAAATAATTAAAGCATGATTGCCAACAATTGAGAATTGCCAGTTCCGTTTAATCTCTAACTTCTAGAAATTTAAATTAAAATTATCATGATAAGAATATATCAGTTAATCATTGACCTCCATATATATTGCATGAGTTATTCTTTCTACTTGTTATGAGATCTTTCCAGTCTTTGCTATTTATGTTTTTTGAGTACATTTGCAAAAAACAAAAATTAATAATGGGAAAGAAACTATATTTCCTTTTGTGTCAAGATTATAATGTTAAAACACAATAGGTAATAATATAGAAACACGCAAAATCTGAGTTCACATCGTCTTATCTGTTGTTTGATTTCTTATTTTGGTCCTTCCTTAGTAAAAAAAAAACACAAACAAAAGCAGTGTAGTAAAACATGATTGCTTCTAAATAGGGGTTGTCGGGGGTAGTAATTTTTAATGGCCTGCCTGTGAATACCTCAGTTCTCATGGAGTTTTATTTAGTATATGGAAATCAAGATTCAACAGGTAATTGAATGACAGGAAGAGGTCCTCTGGGACAACAAGTCTCGGATGACCTGTTGAGATGTCGCATAGCAGTGTGGTGTTTATCTCACTAAAAAGAACTTCCTTCAGTCTCAGGCTTCTCATTTCCATTTTGTAGATCTAAACATCAGAGTCAGAGACTTGATCAGGTGCCATCTGTGCATACTTGATGCCCAAATGTATGGCGCCGGCCATCGACAGTCAGTCACTGAATTATTCTTCCCTGCCATATACTAGATGTCCATCATGAATTCTGAAATAAAGGACAGGTGGCACTGTTGATGAGCAGACCAGGGCTCAGATGCCTTAGCCATTGTAAATGGCAATGGTCCAAGCAGGCACTGAAAGGATGGCCCTCCAGCAAAAAATGAAAATGTTGCATAGCCAGAACAAACCTAGGAGCTTGTGGTCAAAAATGCTGTATTTGCGTTCATTCAGGCAGAGATGTCGGCTGAAGAATTCCAGGGGCTGCCAAATGCCATCAACCAGTTGCCCATACACAGCACCCACAGTGTAATCCGGAGCGTCAATGGTGAGGGCAGTCTGAGCATCAGGAAGAGGATGAGCCAGCATAATTGAGGTTACTGATGCCTCCTTTGTGTCCGTGAACGCCTTGGACCTCTCCTCTGCTTGGCTGTCTTACCCCTGAGGATATCATAAAGAGGGTGCCTAAGCTGAGCATCCTGCAGGAGGAAACGGTGGTAAAAGTTCACCATGTCCAAAAACTCCCACAGAGCATTGGCTGTGACAGGCAGTGGAAAACACTTGATGGCTTCCACCTTAGCGGGCAGAGTTACCGTGGCATCCTTAATGATGCGGTGAGCAAGGAAATCAGTGCTGTCTAGCCCGAACTGACTTTTGGCAAGATTTATGATTAGGACATGGGCAGCAAGTCGCTCGAACAAGGACCTGAGGTATAGCAGATGCTCACTCTTGGTGGGGCTGACTACCAGAATGTCACCAAAATACACAAAAAGGAACTGAGGTCCCACAGCAGACTGTGCATGAGGGGCTGGAATGCCTGAGCAGCATTTGTGAGCCAAAATTGTCAAAGGCAGACAATGACAGACTACTTGTGGGATGCATAAGACAAAAAGGTTTTAATGCTGTGATCCAAAGCTGGTACAACAAAGGGCAAAAGCAGGGGCATGGTCAAAAAGCGGGAGTGGGTCATAACCGGAAGGCAGATGGGCCAAGATACAAAAGCACAAGGCTGGTATGCATGAGTCAGAAACAAGGAGGCATGGCAATCAGGCATAAAGGGTGAGGTAGAATCTTGTATCATGAATCTGTTTAACGGGAATCCGAAGGAAATTTTTAGCAAAAACATAACTATATAATAACTAATATGGTAAAACTATCAATATTGACTGATAAAAAATATTATGATAAAATATTTTGCCATATCACCCAAGCCTACATCAATGATATGGAGATATTAGAAGCTCTGAATGAAAAAATGTCTGGAGGAGGACCAAAAAAAATTATACAATATAATGGAATATTTTTCAGTCCAATTTGCCAGTTGATTCCAAAAACAAAATCGTTGTTGCGTATGTATATCTTTATATTTGAGCATGTTAACAATAATAATGCATTAGTGAGGTTTTTCTTTGCTCTTGATGTTGTAAATGTGGAAGAATATAGTTTTGCATGCTAAAGCCATTTCTCCCCTGTGTCTTTCTGAGCATAGTGTTTGTAGACATTTATGCTTGCTGTAAGTTATAAGAGAATATGTAAATAGCAGTTCTGGTGATCTTTGAAGAGAGGGACTTTGGCAAATGAGCTCATTACGTCAAATAAATTATTTTCACACTATGTATAATAGTTTAATAGTTTTCTTTGCGGGGGGTTAACTTGATTGATGAGTGTTTTCTTGAAATGCAAGGATCACTTTGCTTTATCAATGAAATATATTTGGTGATTTCAACTATATTAAAGCATGCTGATCTTATAATATGTAATTTCTTGCCAGGAGCAATTCTCCTTTTCTTTGATCCTCAGCAGGCCTGTTTATAAAGATTTTAAAGACATGAATAATTACATGAAAGTTCAATGCCACAAATACTAGCATCTCAGTTGACTTCCAGAGCAAATATATATATGTGTGTGCGTGTGTGTGTCCGTGTATATATATATACACACATACACACACACAAATACACACACACACACACACACACACATACATACACAGTGCGGTCCTGTTGAAATACCAGGTTTTTGTGATGTAAAAAAATAAGACCACATTAAATCATTTCAAAATCCACCTATGGTTGACTTATAAGCTGTGCCACTCAACTGAAAGACAAACATCTGTTAGGGGGAAAAATAAAAAAATAATAAATAATAAAAAACGTACAATAAGCTGGTTGCACCCCCTTAAACTAAAACTTTGTTGAAGCACCTTTTTATTTAATTACGGCATTCAGTCTTCTTGGATACGCCACAATTCCAAAAGGTAAGTTTGGTGCAAAAACAACACTATGCATCACCAAAAGAACACCATACCTACAATGAAGCTTGATGGTGGCAGCATCATGCTTTGGGGTAGTTTTTCTTCAGTTGGAACTGAAGGTGGAGGGAATTATGAACAGTTCCAAATACCTATGAGTTTTGACCCAAAATCTTCAGTTGCCTGTTAGAAAGTTTTGTTTTTTGAAATGATTTAATTTGCTCTCCTTATTTCCTCAAAAAACTAGTGTTTCAACAGGGAGTGAATACTTTTGGAAGGCACTGTAATAATAATAAGAAGAATTCTTTGTCTCTATCTGCAAGGATTTAAATACATTTTTGTAATCAGGATAGATTATTGTTTATCATTGACTTCAAAAAGAGTGATGTCACTCACAAGTTAATTATGTCCAAAATGAGCCCACCTCCCTCCCCCGTTTCTAAATCTGTTGCCCTGGCATGACCTTGTTTTAAAATTCTTTGACAGCGATTAGACTGAAGAAGGGCAAGATCATTTCTACTCAGGAAGGGTACATATTAACACAGAAACGCTGAGATTTCTTGAGAATGCCGTAAAAGCAGACATGATTATTATTATTATTATTATTATTATTATTATTATTATTATTATTATTATTATTATTATTATTGTTGTTGTTGTTGTTGGTATTGTTGGTATTGTTATATATTTAGCTGTCCGTCTTGGGTATTTCAACTTCAAGAAGAGAGCGACTGATCTGTGTCCCTATTTAACAACTCTGTCTTTCATACTAAGGACCACATGGCTCCATACAGGAGAGCTGAAAACCCCATGGGGCAGAGGCACATTCTGGCCAGACAGCCATATGTAGCTGTCTACACATGGATGCAGCAGTGCACTGACAATCGAAAGCTACAAAGCTGGCAAATGAGGTTGCGCAGGTTTCCTGAAATGGTCTTCACCAGGAAGGCTCCCATATACTATCAGAGCTCCCTGGAAAACATCCAGTCACTCAAAAAATCCACTGATAATATAGATGACATTGTCATGTGTGTCGTATCTATGTTTGAGAAATCTCTGAATACACTAAAGCCTGACAGTGATTACACTAGTCCAAGTTACAAAAAGAGCACATGTCACACTGCATATATTAGTCCTCCTCCAGTCCTCCAGGGAAGGACTGAATGTGATATTTCATCCTGTAAAATATCTTTATTTTCAGAATCCCTTCTCATAACATTGAACAATGGACACCATCAATATGAGATATCCATGATATGAGGAGTAATATTTGAGATTTTTCAGCTTTATTGTGTCAGTGGAAATTTGGATAAAATTCATTTGACTTTGAATCTTATTTTTAAATGTTCTGAAACAATTGGAACTGAAATAAGTGCTGGTTTACATGATTGTGCCAATATCTATTTTATAGACATTTTTATAGGTGAGATTTTCATAAATAATTTCACACTCTACAGTCTGACTCCAAAGTTCTATGCCATCATTCGCTGTTAGATAGTGGTATGTAGTCTGTCAATGTTTATGCTGGCTGAAAACATCCCTAGATAGATCAGAAATATGAAAGACCCTAATTCTAACTGAACCAGCAATGATTTTTTTACTATTATTCTACTCAGCCCATAATAATCATATTTATATGTTGCGAAATGCAATTTATTGGTTGACATTTCACTGAAATGTTCTTTGTATTGTTTTCTATATAGAAACATAAAAAATGTTAATATTACATTTTATTAACATTTAATATGCATCTTATTTATAGTGCTAAATTGCAAAATTTATTCTTGCAAAATAAACTTTTCCACAAAAAACACAAAATAAAATAGCATCGATAAAGCAAAGATACAGCATAACCCCATCACTTTATGAAATAACAAGGATTTGCTTTATTCATGCTGTCAGTGATGTAAAATACATTAATGTTTCTACCAACATACATAAATAAAAAACCCTTAATCGAAAGATTTCTGTGAAATGCAAATTCCAGTTGATGTGCAGATTAATGTGCAAATTTGATTCAATGTCTAATGCATGTGAAATTTTCCCAAATGTTTCTGTTGGTATAAATCTATTAACATCTCTGTTCATAGTTACAGAGCATATCATTTATTTAAACAATATAAGCAATGTGGCCTCTCAGATGGGGGAATAGAAAACTGAAAATGAATATCTGTGGCTTTCATTTATATGACAACACACCTTTCGAAAACAATTGGCAAAATATTATTTGATTATTGTTTCTATTATTATTATTATTATTATTATTATTATTATTATTATTATTATCAATAATAATAATAATAATAATAATAATAATAATCTTCTTCTTCTACTGTGTATTGTGTATTATGTATCTCAATAAGCACTTCAGTATAAGTGCATTCAAATGAGGAACAATGCAGATTCTGTCCTGGTCGCGGTACACGGGACCATCTATTGACCCTCACAAGGATACCGGAGGTTTCATGGAAGTTTGCCGAATCAGTCTACATTTGTGTCGTGGACTTGGAAAAGGCATATGACCATGTCCCTCGGGGGGGTCCTGTGGTGGGGTGCTCCAGGAGTATGGGGTATGGAGTCTCTTGTTGCAGACCATTAGATTCCTGCACAAACAGAGCAAGAGTTTGGTTCGCATTGCCAGCAGTAAGTTGACTCAGATATTTAAAGACTCATTTCTGGTGGGTGATGGACTCCGCCAGAGCAGCCCTCTGTTCTCAACTTTTATAGACAGAATTTCTAGGTGTAACAAAGGGGCAGAGGGGGTCTGGTTCAGGGGCCTCAGGATAGCATCCTTTCTTTTTGCAGATGATGTGGTCCTGTTGGCTGTGACCTGCAGTGTGCACTGGGGTGGTTTGCAGCTGAGTGTGAGGCGTCCAGGATGAGGATCACCACCTCTAAGTCTGAGGCCATGGTTCTTGACTGGAAAAGTAGTTTGGGGGATCAGTTGCTGCTTCAAGCAGAGAAGTTTAAGTATCTCAGGGTCTTGTTCAAGAGTGAGGGGAAAAGGGAGCGAGTAATCGACAGGTGGATCAGTGCAGCATCAGCAGTAATGCGGACGCTGTACCATTCTGTTGTGGTAAAAAGGGAGAAGAGCCAGAAGGCAAAGCTTTCAGTTTACTGGTTGATCTACTATCCTACCCTCACCTATGGTCATGAGCTCTGTGTAATTACCAAAAGAATGACATCGCAGATACAAGCAGCAGAAATGAGTTTCCTCCACGGAATGGCTGGGCTCAACCTTAGAGATAGGTTGAGGAGCTCAGACATTCGGGAGGAGCTCAAAGTAGTAGCCCCTGCTCCTCCACATCGAAAATAGCCAGTTGAGGTGGTTTGGGCATCTATCTAGGATGCCTCCTGGACAACTCGTTTCGGGCATGTCCAACCAGGAGGAGGCCCCGGGGCAGACTTAGGACCCACTGGAAAGATTATATCTCTCGGCTGGCCTGAGAACGCCTTGGTATTCCCCTGGTGGAGCTGGAGGAGGTGGCTGATGAGAGGGAGGTCTGGGCATCCCTGCTTAGACTACTGCCCTTGCGACAGAACCCCAAATAAGCGAAAATGACTGTGGGGGTAAAATGGATGGATGGATGGATGGATGGTAATACAACAACAACAACAATAATAATAATAATAATAATAATAATAATAATAATAATAATAATAATAATCATCATCATCATCTTCTTCTAGTGTGTTTCATTGTGTAAAAATCCTTTCAAAACAATTATTTGTGTGCATGCACATGATTGGCCCACACAATTGTTATTGCTAGCAAGTTACAACAGTTTTCGTTGCAATAGAGACAAAGTACCCTTTATCTCAATAAGCACTTCAGCATAAGTGCATTCAAATGAGCAATTGTTTGAACCCTCTCATTTTAATTTTCTAGTAACAAAATACTCCAATGTCAAAATGCATACATTTAAACATGAAATGAATACATTTGTTTTAGCTCTTTTATACATTTAGCATGTCTTGTGATAAGCAAGATAGTTAAGCATTCAATTCAGTTGGTAACATTGTATCCAAAATACAAATGGTTGTATTTCAGATATTTTTTTTCAGCTATGCATTCCTTGTCCTGTAGCCAGACTTTTTCCTCAATCTGTTCCATACGGAACCAAAGCTCTGAGTGTTTGTGTGAAGAACTGATTGCTACCCAAAATCCTCGTCACACCAGAATCATAAGTAGTCCCTGACAGCCTAAGGGAACTGGTGCAATCTTCCTCCGCTGAGGGATTTTTAATCACTTTATGATGAAGCAACCCAATTTCTTCTAAAAGTAATGTCAAAAGGACCCGAATAATTCAATCAGTCTGGGCGTGCTCAGTGTGACCTGATGATAGAAGTGCTTCCTTGAAGGCCATTCTATTTCATGCGACCACTGTCTGCGGCCAAGCATGACTCACATTGTGGAGCTGCTCCCAGATATCCAGTTGAGCATCATTTCACCCCTCATGAAAGAGCATCCTTTAAATACTGAATCTCATAAAAGTGCAGCTCATAAATAGCCATATATTGGTTCTTGCTCTTACACATTACATTCATCAGGGTAAAGCTGACATACAAGAGCTAGATCTTAACACAAGGGCACCCACTACAGAGGTCTAGTCTCATTTATATAGCAATTAATCTAGTTTTTGTTTCTGTCATTCACCATGTTCTATTATGGATGTTGCAAGATCGTGTGTGCGAATGGAAAAAAACTTCTGCATGATCAAGTGGTGTTATTTTTGGGGAAAAGTCCCATTCATCCTTCTTGCCTTCCTTATCACACCCAAACTGCCAGCACATATGACATCCTTCATCCAATAGCGACAGATTTCTGATTAAGGTCAGTCAGAGAAAGCCATGTTAATATCCAGTAATCATGTTATGCATATGAAATGGAACTGGTGTGACAGCATAAATTAAGTCTCCCAGTAGCTCAGTGCCACATTGTTTATAAGCAATGATAGATTTAACCCAAATTTTCATCAAGTGGAATAATTTGGTGTAACTATATTAGTTATCAAAGCAATTAAGCAGCTTTCTTCTGAAAAGCATAAAACAAGTTTGATAAATTTTATTTAAATTAGCATCAGTAAATTTCATACCTGAAATAATTTATTTTGTTGTGTGAAAGGACTAATTAGAAGCAGATTTGTGTACTAGGGCCACCAGATCTGTGTACTAGGACCATTAAATCTTGACAGACGAAAAAATTCTTTGAAACTGAATGCTGTTACTCATTTTTTACTGTAGTGGAACCTGCACCACACAATAAAACTGGATATGAAGTCCAGCTTTGATTACTAATTTAGTAAAAAAAAACTGGGAGTATAGCTATCATCTAGACAACAGTTTATCTTCTAAATGTAGTAGTGTCATAAGTAATATTCACAATAGCTGGGGGAAAGAATGATACAGCTTAGGAAATATCCAAACCAAGAGGAATAACTATTAACCAGCATTGAAATTGGTAAATTAATTGATGAATTGGTGGCTGATTGATGATTACAAATTGACAGCATCTCATTGCCAGTGACAGGTAACTTGTGAGATGGATTCTGGATGGGTGTGCCAATGTATTTCCTGTGCCATTCATTCATTCATTCATTTTGAACAGGAAGCTACACTGTCATTGTATTTAACCTGATTTTTTTTACATAACGGGCTTCATGGTAGTCTGTTCATAAGTAAGAGTTGACTGTAAGTCAGACAGTCTGCCTGTAATAGAATATCAAGGGGTAACTTAGTGGGTAGTACCATTGCCTCACCTCTTCAAGGTTAAGGGTGTGAATTGTGTGTTTGCATGAACTCCCCATTTCATAAAGTCTGGTTTCCTCTTGCCTGCCAAGACCTGTACAGTCACTGTTTGAAGAGTTACATGGTGTGTGTCTTTTATCCTGTGATGGACTGCAATCCTATCTAGGGTGTACTCCATGCTGCCTGGAACAGGCCCCAGGCACCCCTGTGACCCTGACAGGAAATGCATGCATGGGTAATGTATTGCATCTTTAACGCTTTTCTGCTTTATGGAACCACAGTCCTGGAATTACTGTAAAAGAACTAAAAAGTTAGCTAAAATGAATATTGATGTATAAAATGTTGTTCAGCTGTAATTCATTGTATATTGAGTTCAAATTAATAAAAATAAGAATTCCACTAATTAATTAAATATAATTATAACATAATATCAACAATATTGGAATGCAGAAAAATGATTTCACATGAGAATCAAACATTACCATGAACTCAAAATGCTGAACCAATATCTCATTACAGTTAAAATAGCTTATTTTCATAGCTATTAACAAGAGTATTAAATATAAACAGTGAAAGGGCTTGAATTGCAGAAATGATCAATGTGCATCACTGTCTCTATACTGGCCATCAAAAATCTGTCATTAAAAACCACCTGGCTTTCTTTTCTTTACTCCCATCTTACCGACAGGGGTTCCTGCACACCCCAAATGTATTTTTTCATCTTTTTTTCATATCTCTCCAGTCTCTCATTATTGTTTTCTATTTGTGCTTTGATTAGTGCTTTTTAAAAATGCAAATGTCTCGGGGTTCCAGGGGACCCCAGTCTAAAGTTTTAATGAATGAAACTATTTAATCAGTTAATGTTTGCCATGGGTCTTAATCTACTGTATCACACAGTATCAAGGGGGGTAGGGGCACTGTGTCAGTAATTTTGAAGAAGACAGACATAGATGCAGCAGCCATAGATTTCCACATGTGCACTGTCAACAACTTGAGGTACTGCAGTTCCTAAAGTAAGATAATGTTCAAAGTCCATTCATTCATCCATTTTGTGCAACTCCTTGTTCTAATCAGGGATGCAAGGGCTATCACTAAAAGTCAGGGACCATCCAGGATGCGGCACCAACCCATTGCAGGGCACCCTCATACGCCATTCATTCACACATGCACACCTATGGGCAATTTGGTAAATCCAATTAACCTCAGCATATTTTTTGACTGTGGCAGGAAACCATAATACCTAGAGGAAGCCCCACAACAACCCAAGGAGAACATGCACACTTCAGACACCGGTGTGAGGTAATAGTGCTAACCACTGCACCACCAAGCGAAGTACAATACACAACTTCATAATAAGATGTTATACAACAATTAAATTTAAAGTTCATGTTCTATTATACAAGATAACACTGTAAAATAGTCTGCTATGAATATGAATGCCATGCAGTCAGAGCATGATCAAGACAGGGTGTGAGTGTGGGAAAAGCACAATTGTAACAATTCCTGAGGTCGCAGAGGGGGAGGGCGGGATGAAGGGATCTTTCAGGAGATGAGTGTTTCTCAGATTTCCAAGACCTGTTTGGCTGCAATAAATCTAAAATATAACTATAAAATGTAATTTTTGATGACACTAGCATTTGTTTTTAGGCAAAAGTGGCAAGCAGATCAAATCTCATCAGATTTGCTGTTGCTGATTTTTATTGACAGAAAAAACAGAATTTAAACATGTTTAAAGTTTGAATGACTGTGTGTTTATTTCAAATTTAATCTTGCCACTTTTTTGGAGATCACAAGCAGCCACCTAATTGGTGAGTAAACATTCTGCGATTTGTCATATCAAGTGGAATGTGCTTTAAATAAGCATACTTTCAGACCTATGTATTACAACCAGGACTCACAGCATTCAGGTAAAAACACATTTATTAATGTTCACATTATCAGGTGACCCATCCAGTATTTCAATAAATATTACAAGTTGGTGGGTGTGGGATGAATACACATTAGATCAGTGGACAAAATGACAAATTTTAATATCTGGAATACAGTGCTGTGGTTTCCGACAGCACCAAATGTACTTCTTTATTCACTTCAGTCCAGGATTGTAATTGCTATTTTTGTGTTTTGTGAAAGACAAATAAAAGCTTCTTCCTTCCTAATTGTCTGGTTGGCACTTACCTGAGTTTCTCATTGAAACAACACAGTATTACGAGCATATAGAGGGGATTGCTTTGGGGGGGAACAGCACTCAAATTTCATAATTTGCTGATAATACTGAATTGCCTCAAATAATGAGTTTTTGGTTATGGTTATTCTCTGGGTCATTAACATATATTTTTTTCTCAGTATCAGGCCATAAAATTTATTGAGCCAAATTAGGGAAAAATCCATTATGTCAATTTGATGACCTGAGAGCTCTTATGAACTTTCTTTTCAAATTGTAAAATCAGCTGACAATGAATGCAAATACAAAATGGAAATTTATTTCCAGTTCTACTAGTGAGCTTAGGCAAATGCTGCACCAGAGAGAACATTTCTGAACACAAGTCTGAGATGATTTATTCTTTAAGTGTTTTTTTTAATGTACAGTATTATAATCTATATATATATATATATATATATATATGTATGCACTTAACTGAAAAGCTTGAAAAACTGAAAAATCTATCTATAATACTGTTGTTATTTAATGTAAGTTTCAACATTCGTTGTAATGTGAGTGAATAATAAAGGCTCATTACCAGAATTAGTACATTAATATATTTTACTCAATCCACTAAGAAAAATATAATTGATTTCTATTATTTTGTTTTCCATTGTACTAGTTTAATGAGGGCAGAGTGCTTGATTAATTAAATGCAGACAATCACAATGTGAAGCCAGTCAATTTGTTTTTATATGTGAAGACTAAGACAAGATTTAACTGAAATTCATTATGGAGATTCACACTGATGATCTAAAAATCTTACAAAAGCAAAGCAGTACATCTATATTACCTTTATATGACTGACCAAATAATGATGCAGTCAGATGAAAATAGATATTGGCATCTCCACCATAGGATGGCATGAGAGAAGCCTGACTCTCAAACAGTACGCAGTTATCTGCAGTCAACGTGCTATACGTAAGGCTCTTGAGACTGGTATTAGTTTGATTTTATTTTTTTTAGCAGTTAGATTATAACTTCTCTTGTGGGCTTTTGTTGAAACAAAATGTTTAGCTGTGTTCTAATGTTTCTTTGGTGTTTCCATGGTGTATTTCCCAGATTTAATGTCTCAAGGCCTGTTCCTATATTGCTTTCTACTTTGGAGTTCATTTAGACGTTAAACTTGCATTCTTGATTTATGCCGTGGTAATGCTAGTTATTAGTCTCCTGCAATGGCATCTATTCACTTGCTCACATTATTTATTCTCGTACTCCTTTGCAAGACTCTCAACAGTGAAAACAGACCAGATTTGGCCCACTGTTTCTGCTCAAATAACCCTGCTAAACAATCACTAATAGGGAATGCTACAGCTGGCATTATTGATAAATCAGATGACAGACGGACTACAGGACATTAGGCATGGTGACTCTGGCGCTTGGAATATCCCTTTAGCCAACTCCAGCAATTAAAGACCTTGCCAGCTTTCACATGACTTGGGAATTACCACCCGTCCCACCTCCCCTCAGATACACTGGAAATCTATGCCACGGTTGGGGTTTAACGCGATGTTCTATGATTTTGGAAATGCAGTCTTCACCATTCAGTTGGAGAGAGCTAAGATGGTTTACCTTGTTCCTCTCCTTTTAGGTAAAGCTCTTGCTTCATCTATTGCCAGTTGGGGATAGCAAGTGCCTGTGTGCTCCAGGTTTCTCTTTTGTGGAAATAAGATGTTGCTTTGCTCTCCAGTTATGCTGCAGAAGTGTGCTACATACAAGGACGTATTTTTGTTTGTTTCTTCTTTCCTCTCCTCTTATGTTTTCCTTTCCTGTTTTCCGTTGGCACTGTAATGCGTCCCTGACATTAACTTACCTACAATGAGTGGCTTGGCTGATATGGATGACCACATGTTTAAAAGGTACGTGTGATGATTATGATTAAGATTAATTATATTGATCCCAGTTGGCAATGCTGGCTCAAATAGCAGCATGAACATTCACAGACAAATATACATGTATTGCCAAACAGACAAGGTGTGAAGACAGTACACATAATGTAAACAAAGTAAACATAGTAAAGACAGATTTTAAAAGTACACAGTACACAAGTAAATGAAATCTTCTAAATAACAGAACATATAAATAAATATTTAATGATCAGTAACTGTGTGCAAATAAAATATGTGCATTTAGGACAGAAAGCACTCGATTGTATTGTAATATACTGTAATGTAAGACAGGATGATTCCTGAATTGTTATGGCTATGGATAGGGAGTGGCATGTTGGGAGGAGTCATTGTGGTGTCTCTTGGCAGTAGGAATAAGCCAGCCCAGTAGCATTTTTTAGTACACTGTGATGGAGTGACCTGGTGGTTAAATGAGCTTCAGGATAGCGCCCCCTGAAGTGGATGGGCAGAATTGTTCATAATATTGTCCAATTCTGCTAATATCCTCTTCTATCCCGCTGCTTCCAGTGGATCCAGGGTCAGTCCTGTGATGGAGTTGGCCTTCCTGATATAGTTTGTTCAGGTGTTTGGCATCACTTGATCTCATAGCACTTCCCCAGCAGGCCACAGCGTACAAACCATGCTGGCCACTATGGACTGATAAAACACTCAGCAGCTTGCCACGACGCCTTTGGGGGAAAACTTCAGTGCTCCTACTTGTACCTTGTACATGATCATTATCAGTGTCTGAAACTTTGTTGCGCTGTGTGTATTGTATGTGTCACTCGGGTTGATTTTGTCATGGAAATACACTTGCTCATACTTCATGTTCACTACATTATGTCTCAAGAAATGTATGGGTGAGTACCATTATTTTCGTCCGTTTTTGGTTTATATAGGGAGATGATTTTGGTATTGTGTTATTTTTTTTTTGTTTTGTTTTCCATATATTTAGAGGGTTAAGAGAGAAACCTGTGTTCAATTCCCGGCCAGTGCACCAGTCTTGTTTATTATTTTGGCACTAGCTCACCCCAAAGCCATATGGCTTGCTTTGTTCTGGCAGCCATTTTTGTTTCTGTCAAAAATAAAACTTTGTCAAACCTTAAGCAAACCAGATTGTTCGAGCTTTCTTTTCCTATTCCTTTATGTTACGCCTTTCTTTAACCCTTGACTTTCTTGCAATACGGTCATAACAAGTGCTATGAGGCACCTTCTGCATATACGTCAAGGCTCATGTTTGGTAGCAGACTATGACCTTCAGTTCTAAACATTAGCCATTGAGAATTTCTGGAATACTGATTCTTCACTAAGCAGATAAAAGATTATTAAACTTGGCCTCTGTGATGCTTATGGCTTTGTTTGAATTAGGGAGAGGAATGCAGGGAAAGCTGAATTTAAAACTTTAAGTGGTCATTAGGAATATTTTGTGTATGCTGTTTGCTTTTTTTTTCCTCAACCTCCAAATGATGCACTCTAGGATTGGTTGAGCAGTTCCATCTTTTTTCATTTTAGCAACATTCTTATTCTCTTAGACAGAACACATTCAACATGTAAGACAGGTTCTCCAGAGGTTTCATTAAAAAAAAATTTTGTGGTCAAGCTTGAGAAATATATATTTTTTGGGGATATGTGATCTCTTCAATTGGATCATACTAAGCTCAAATAGGGGAAGATTGGCCCAAAAATACAAATCAAAAACAAATTTAGTGTTCTAGACTTTGCTGATTTTCACAGAAGATTTGAATTAATATTTTTCCCCTCCGCTCTGACTCAATGATCTCAGAGTTAAAATACCAGGATTCCGGAAGTGCGATAGGCCTTATAACAGCTGAAGATGTTTTCCTCTGTTTAAATCTTGGCTTGCACAGACCCATCATGCTAGTTCTTTATTGAAGTCAACACATCCAACATGGAAGTCAGAGCAGAGCTCTCTAAAATCTATAAATATATCTAATAAAATGTATTACATATATGATTTCTTCCTAGTTTCATGGTCTCAATTAAGCAAGTCTTGGAGGAGTAATATCGTTAGCTTTGACAATACTTACGTTTGAGAGGCTAAATGTTTAAACTAGGTGAGCCCTCTTTAAACTTATTCCGTCTTACAGACTTGGAGCCAGGAGTCAGAATGTAGAAATTCTTCATATCCTTCACAAACTGATATTGACCAGTCACCTCAGTTTGACTCTCAATGCTGGAGTGCTTTCTGTGCATTATTGGGATCTCTGGTTAGTTTTTATTTTTATTTTTTACCTCTCAATCCAATGGACAGAGAAACAGAGAATAAACCAGGAATTGGAATGGCATCTCTTGTCCTAGGCCTGTTCCCAAGGAGATGTCTGATAAATATCAGGAACTGGCAGGAGCTGAAGGTACATGTGGTGCAGGACCTACCAGTGCCCTTTCTGATTGGGTGAGACGGCCCTAGGCTCATTCAGCTATGCTGAGCTGCGAGCGGTGTTTCCCACCAACCTTAGCCACACAAAGAAAGCCCCTGATGAATATTTGGGACAGGTTCCACTGGCTAGGCAATGAAGCACAGGTTCAAAACTTCTGGCATCATTGCACCATCAGCCACAAGATGTCCCCCGAGGCTCTAACACCAGCATTGCCGATCATTGAAGTTCAATTTGAATTAATTAGTTAGGGATGTCTGTGGTACAAGAGTGCTTGGAAGATGTGGGACAAAGAACCACCAGCACTGGAGGAGGTTGATATGGGGGAGCAGCTCACTTCCCACTAAGACTATGAGGCAAAAGAGATGCCAGATTAGTACCATCTCTGTCCCTAACTGAACCTATGTCACCTTCCAGATTATCCAGGTTATATCAGAGGTGTGATGGTATGACATACAAGAAATGTCCGGCAAATTCTGCAGCTGGAAGTAATTGAAGAGAGTTACTTCCCACAGCCCACCCCAATGATGATGACTCCCAAACCAGATGGCACCTTTAGTTTCTGCAATAACTTCCAAAAGCTAAGTAAGGTGTGTCTGTTTTATGGCTACCCTATTGCCAATGAGGCGATGAAACTCTAGGGTTGACCCAGTTTATCTAAACCTAGGACATCACCAAGTGTTGATAGTAGGCATCACTGCCCCCCCCCCCGCTGTTTGGGAGAAGATCACATTCAGGAAGCCCAATGGACACTGGCAGTAACCAGATATCCATTTGGCCTATATGGCGTACCAGCCCCTTTCTAGAAACTGATAGGTAAGGTCCTGAGACCCCACCAGGCATACACTGCTGCATATCTCAATGATGATGTTGTACAGAGTCAGAGTCAGACAGTTTCAGAGGATGTTGAATAATCTTTGGGTTATAGGCCTCACTGACTGGTCAAAAAATACCATCTGGAACTACAGGAAGCTCCATACTTAGGCTATTGGGCTGCCAGTGCTTTCCTGATACTGCAGAAAAAGTAGTCATCAAGGTTTAGTTTTATGCCTTCCTGGGGTTCTGTGGGGTATTACTGACAATTCATCTGTTCTTTTTCTTGGCTGAACCAAGAAGAGCCAGCAAAAAGAAGTCATCTAGACCTAAGAGATACTGTAAAAATGGCCCTGACTTCACAGCCTATCCTAAGAGACCTTAACTAACCCTACCTCTAACCCTTCCACTTATAGCACCAGCTGGAACAAAGTCACCCCAGTGGCTTTCAATGGCAGCTCCCACCACTCTCCCAGCATCACCATTCAATTAAAGTTGCCTATAAAATAACCTCCCTGACAACGCCAGAGAGCAGTCTAGAACTTATTGCCTAAATCACTAGTTGTTGTCTGATTGCTGGTACAATTGCTGTCCCTTTCTTTTGGTATGCTTTTTACCCAACCTTTGGGTTTCTTTTAACAACATCTGCTGCCATTCACCTTTGCTTACTTTTACACCAACCTGGCTCAGTGTGAGGTCATCTTCCACAATCCTCCAGACAAGATATACCCTTCTCCATACTACAGATTGCCTCTTCCTCAATAAATGCAGTCTCTCCAGGACTTTTTCTCATACATCCACTGTTGCCTGCCTGCTCGAAACAACTACAATACTAAAAAAAAATATGTTTATAAATATAAATAATATAATCAAATATAATGAACTAGGCCACCTGAAAATGTCCACATTTCCTTTGTTTTATAATTTTTTTTTAGTATGCAGGCAATCAAAAAGATATCAACCTCCATGGAGAAAGTAGAAACTGTGATAAAGTTCTCCACATGGAGAGCTCAACGATACAAATCCCCACAGTCTTGTTAAATGGCATGGCAGCTCCGCAGAAACACAGCCTACTCTCACTAGGCAGATGTCGTTGCCGTCAGCAACAGGGCCTTCTGAAACAGTTTGATCCTCCAGGACCAACCAAAACAAACAGAGAGAAACCTTTCATCAGCACTTTATTTGTACTTGTTTGCCTGTGCTGGGCACATAAAAAAATGGCTGAAAGGGGGCTTTAGGTTTTAAGTAATATTTATCCTTACAGTTCATATCTATAAGCATTTTTAAACAATAAACAAATAAAAATTAAAATATATATGAACACTACTGTGACCGTCAGTACAACAGTCCAAGCAGCAAATACCATATCAACATTAAACAAAATGAAATAATTGTATTTATAATAAGCAATAGTTAAACTTAAAGTATAAACATATAAATATCAATTGGAAATAAAATTATCAATGGCAGTACAGCGGTATATCTTTTAACTCTTTTTTTTTTGAAGAGTGAGCAGTCTGGTGGTGTTCTAAGCTCAAGCACCACTGTATTATGTTAAAAATCTTTCTTCCTCTGTTATTATTCTCACACTTGGCAGTAGCACAATGTCAGTGCATGTTTTGCATATGGGTGTGTGCGTGCAAAGTAGAGGATTGGGAAGGCAGACAGAACAGACCCAGATTATTGTGGCTAATAATAATCATTAAAATAACAATAATAATAACTTGTCATTGTATTTGTCCATTTTACATAATCAAAAAGCACTCATTTATGAATATGCTTAAAATTATACATGAACCAGTTTGCGAAATACCAATGCAGCTTTTAAAAATGCAAGTTACAAGTGAAGAAGGCTTTTTTTGGAACTGCTAATTGATATTATACGGCTAATGAAGAAAAGCTCTGACCACTCTCACGTAGGCATTTATACATTAATCAAGCTATTACAGAAACCTTGATATGTTAACCAAATACTGTGGGAAAATCTTTGCCTAATGATTTTGTGAGTTTCATCTGTTAAAATTAGCCATCTTATAAATTTAAAGGTTCTAATTCCTTGTTATTCATGCTACCTGAAAATCGCAGTCCCTAAGTTTTTGATCATTCTTAAAATTATGGGTATAATTAAATAATTGGTGGTATAAATTAAAAACAGAAGCTGAAAAGTGTGTCCACCCCTCAAGACACAAACTATCTATTCAGGACACAGTAGAAAGGCCAGAGTTTATGCCAAACAGCATAGAGCCATGTTTCCCAACCCGGTTCTCGGCAACCCCCAGACAGTCCACGTTTTTGCTCCCTCCCAGACAGGCCACATTGTTGCTCCCTACTGGGAGTTCGGGGGGAACAAAAACATGAACTGTCTGGGGGTCCTCGAGGACCGGCTTGGGAAACACTGCCATAGAGCACAAGGCAAGCGCAGAGCCTGAACACTCTGGCAGTCCATTCTAGGGCACATTCTGTGCACAACTTAAGAGATGCTAATTTCTCAAACTGCATGTCTTTGGCCTGCAGAAATAAACCCAAGTGACAAAGGGAGAATGTGCAAATTCCAAACCCACAGGATTCAAACCATCAGCCCTTGAAGTGTGAAACAACAGTGCTACCAATAGAGCCACCATGCTGCCCCTGTAGAAGGTGTAAATGTGTACATTTGTGTAATTATAGGATATAAAAGAAAGTAATATCAAGTGTAAATTTTAATCAAATGCTTAGTAACACTCTCTACACACATTATAATGCATTCATAAAATATTATAAAATCGGCTATAAATATTTATAAAAAGATATACAGTGATCCCTCATCTATCGCGGGGGTTGCGTTCCAGAACCCCCCACGAAAGGTGAAAATCCACGAAATAAAAACCATATGTTTATATGGTTATTTTTGTATATTTTAAGCCCTTATAAACCCCTTATATTCTCTTAGATATTAG
>JAAGVU020000002.1:24006133-24034205 GCA_011763525.2 Mormyrus iriodes
TTAAGTTCCTACTGTGTACTGTTTCTTATGCGTATTGTCCCTCTGTAGGGAGTGAGTTTATGTTTACTTGCTTAGCTGTTCGTTTTACACAAAGACACTTAGTCAGTAATGCTGTTGGAGTTTGAAACAATGCAGATTAAGTGTTTTGCTCAAAGGCAATGCTTTTCCTCAGACTTGGACTGACAAGTTTCAGTTGATTAGTCCATATCCTTAAAAACAACTCTGCATGCTAGCCTGGAGTAATAGGTTGAATATTACAAAATACATAAATGTAGGAGGAAGACCACTTAGCCAAAATACTTCCAAGAAATTTGCCTTTTAAATATTTCATTCAGACATAAATTACAGTGGTTACATTTTTGTATTTTATATTAATTGCAGGAAGCACTGTGTGGCATATTATTTTTGTACTCTGAAATCATCATGCTGCCTCTAGACAGACAGAGGATTACATTACTTACCTGCACTTGCTATACAATGGTCACTGAATATGCTCTGTAAACACTATACAGTAATGTCTTGATATGAAGCAGAATTCTAAACTTACAATCAAGAATGTGGTGGGTGTCATTTGTAATTAGCCATTGGACATAACCTTTTGCCTCTTCTCTTGGCGTTATGAGCAACAGACGCCCCCTTGGCACAGATTGTGATTTGAATCCAAGTCTAGGTAGTTGGCTCCACCTGGTTACTTTCATCAGCTTTGTGCCAGCTGGTAAGGGGAGGTTATACGCAATTTGGAAATTAGAGAATAAGAATCTTTGCTGCCACCTGACCGAGGCAGATGGAAACTTTTATGGTACAGCTTGCTAACGTTGGAGGTAACATTATAACAGGCAATAAACAATTAGGGCATAGCATAGACAGTAATAAACACACAACAGAGGAGGAAGAAATGCAAGGTATGTGATAAATACTGTGGTGCGAAATTAAATAGTCCAATGCTGAAAGGTGACACAAGTACAATATAGGTAACACATATCCACATATAGTGCATAACGTACATCACATGCAATGTGCAATTATGATGTGCAAACAGATTGTTAGGATCTGTGCCGAAGAAAATCAAAACTTTGATATAGTGCAAATGTTGAATTGTTGTTGATTACAAGCTGGGGAAACTGTCCAGGAGTCTGACAGCACTGGGGATGAAGCCTTCCTTGAAGAGTGTTGTTTTGTGGTGAGTGATCTACCTGAGAGAAGCAGCTGTTTTTGTGATTTGTTGAATGTAAAGGGGTTCCATTGATGGCAGGGCAGAATCACAGATCTTTGAGACCATAGTGACAATTCGTTGAAGTCTTTTACTAGTGAACGAATCTCTTACACTATACAAGAATGTGATGGAACATGTCAGGATGCTCTCTATATGGAGTTGTCGATCTATACAAGGAGGTGGCAACTGACACCAAATGTCTTCAGTTGCTTGAAGAAATAAAGCCTCAGATTTGCCTTCTTAATGAGATGGTCTAAGACGATCTGCCATTTTAGAGAACTGCGAATGGAGGTGCCTAGAAATTTAAAGGAGTCCATTACTGTTACTTGTTGACCACTGATATGTAGTGGAGCTTTAGTGTTCTGTGAGTGCCTGAAGCCTACAAGTCCTAAAGTCCATTACAGCAAGAAGGTGATTGTACTGGTATTACGAAATTAATTTAACGCTGATTCATGTTACAAGACATTTGGTGTGACCAATATTAGGTTTATACGAGAGCCAAGCCTGCTGGAAATGCTGTGACCAACTAGCACTGTTGTCATCAGACAGGGCACAAACAATATAACACAGAGGCACCACCTTTATTGACCGTGATTGGGCATAACTTTTCTTAAACACACACACATACACATACAAACAGATTGGTGAGTAATTGAGGCTATGGTGGTTCAAGTGAGGCTGATTTTGGTGTGACATAATAAGATACAGAATCAGGGCATGGAACATCTGAGAATCCCAAAGGAATGACCATATCCACATTAGAAAGAAGTGTGTAGGCCAGTCGAGGGTTATGAAAAACAGTGGGAAGAGAATCCTGTAGCAAGGAAAGGGGTTGTCCAGACCAGTGCTTTCTAGACAGAAGAGGGAGCAGATGCAAGAGACCACAACCTACAGGTAATCTCCAGTCTAATTCCACTGGGACTAGGCAGTGCTCCTTTTCTATGCTGTGCTTTTAACGAATGGCATCAGCTGTGAGCTGTTCTGCTCACCGACTCTGGGCTCTGTCCTTGGTGCTGACATTGCTCTTGTCTGCCCTGTTTCTTAACCACTCTCCCTAATTTTGAAGCCCCCTGTTTTAGCTTGCAAATAAATGGGAGGGGCCCACATAAGGCCAGCTTCATAAGTGTTCATATTTGTTCACAGCACATAACCATTTGGACAGAAAAAGGTGAGCAGCAGAATGGAGGATACATGCCATTTAATTGGAGAGGGAGTTAGGTGAGCAAGAGCACATCTAAGCCTCGAGTGTAGATGAATATTTGATTTTTATATTGCACAGCCAGTTAGTGTAAGGACAGCAATGGGTGGGATTGTTGCTTATGACAGGGAGTTATTTTTACCTGTAACAGTTACCTACTGTGCATAATTTTTAGAAAATTAAAACAAAGAAAAGTGGAGTACTTAGAGGAAGCTTACATGTACATGGGCAAAACATGAAAACTCCATGTACACAAAGCTGGGGAAAATTATGTGATGCCTTAGTGGTAATAATTGAGCCAGCATACTACTTACTCTGTAGTCCATGTCATTAGAGTGTGACCAAAGGCTGTGATTACACAGGTTTTAAAGGTCTACCAGGTCTCAATCAAATGACATGCCCGAAGTCCTACCAAAATTGTTGTTGAACACTATCAGTATGTAAAGGAACACAAACCTGTTTATAAAGTTCCCAGGCTTCACACAATCCTCTATCAGAAAAGTAGTGAATAATCCCAGGAGCAGGTATCCAGCTAAAATCTCCCAAACTAAAGTTGTAAAACTGTCTAAGAAGTCAGTATGCATACTTCCCCTAGCAGAAACACTGGATGTATGGTGTGCATAAAGCTATGTTAATATTACAGCTCGCTAAAAAGAAAACACTTGGTCCTTCTCGAATATGAAAACCGCCTGTATAGTTCTCAAGATTTCTGGGACAATGCCCTATGTCTAGATGAGTAAATAAGGATAAATGCTGAAAACAAAATTCTTGAATAGACAGAAAGAACCTCGCTTCAGTGGTAACACATGGTGGTGGAGAACTTCTCATTATTGAACATAACATCTGTATTGAGAAGCAGAGAATTATAAAACCGAATGTTAGGCCATATGTATCCTGAAGTTGAGGCACTATTAAATTAATGCTCCAAAACAGAATGCTCACCAGAATGGTTGTATAACAGGAAAGTTAACAGGCTTAAAATCTCAAGTGCGATCGAGATAGGTGGTGAAAAGACCTGATATAAAAAGAAATTCCACTGGTCCATAATTACAGCATGCTTCATATTCTGTAAAACCAGATAGTGATCTATTTTCCCTCATGTGAAATAGCTTAAGAGGATATTAGCAACTGTGTGTCCTTACACAGCTTAGCAGAAGCACCAAAGGAAGAAGAAAGAATGCCATTTAAATGATAAATTCATAAATAAACACCACAAAGTTGTACATGTGGTAAGTATTACATCAACATATTCATCGTTATATGATATTGCTTATTTCCTTTCCATATTTTGTGATTTTTTGATTTTGATGAAAGGCACTCTACGGGGATATTTTGTTCCCCAGGCCTGTGATCTACTGTGAACTCATAGGGTATCAAAAGTAACCTCCTACAGCTTCACCATCCTCTTCTAAGGGCTCCACAAAACTGATGAAGAATCCAGGCACTCCTCTGATTTTGTGAATGCTTCTTGATGTTCTTGTAGAAATAAATTAACAAATGAAATAATAAATGAGCACAGCATGCCAGCTGATCCAACCAAATGTGAGGACGCTGATTTTATTTGGCAGGCCATCTTTTCCAGAAAATTAAAATGCCGCTAATGTGAAGTAAGCTTCAGTGTAAAATGCATTATATGACTGAAGCTTGTTTTGTAATGCCTCAAAAAATCAGACAAAGTCTGTTTACACAAACAATTGAAGTTATTTATTTTCATTTTCCAAGTAACTGTAGGAAAAAAAATAGTAATGATTTTGTGTTGCCTCAGGGTTGTGTTTATGCAGAATATGAGTGTATTTTATCTGATCCTGCACCTCAAGGGAGATAAAAAAGAAAGGAAAAAAAATGTACAGGCTGGTCCACACAGCTTTTCTTACTCCGGGGGAAATTAATTCCAAACAAATAACAAAGCCATCTTCTGAGGGGAAAAGAGAAAGACACAGGCCTTTCGGCATGGCGGGGAGGACATTGCCACCAACAATGATCGTATGTTGGGAAGGAATGCTGCAGCAAGGAGCACTTGAAATGAAGAAGCCTTATGTCAGTATAGACAGATTGCTTCGTTTTCCTTGCATGAGATGGAAGCCAGTGTGAAATGCTTAATTCCATATGATCTATTTTAGTGTTTAATTTTGGCGTTTCATGCTTATTGAAACTTTACTGGCCCCACTTTGACACTTCTCTCACAGGGCCAATGAATATTCAAAAGCTTCCCTCTAAACTGCACAAACCTCTTTTGTCCTGACTCAGACTCACGATGTCGGTTACTGATGCAACAACTATACATTCCGTGGAAGCTCAATTTGTACATTGTTGAACAAATGAGTCCCCCTTCACCTGTGTCTTAGCTTTGAGGCTCATACAATGGTTTCAGTCAGTACAACACCAAAACAAGGCTTATTCTACAAATTGCTTATATTTCACTGCTGCAAATAAACATTAAACAGCACAGAAAGAATTAACCTTCTCCCAAAGCATAAACATTGCAATAGTCTCAATTGTGTAAACGTGTGAAATATTCACAAGTTATGACCCCCCGCAATGCAGTTCTGTTTCTAAAAAAATGACATTTATTAATTTCTTTTTTTACTACATACTCTATTCTCTAATACATGAGTACAACTTATTGTGTCACTGTTTAAATTTAAATTTAATTTCAAATTTTGATATACAGTTCATATCAAATCTAAATTACTGACAAAAAAAAAGTTCATTTAGGCAAATAATAAGAGTGAAAAAGTAAACCCGATGGCCTTGATCTTTTTTATACTAACCAGCAGGTATACCGCTTGAGATTTTGGGCACCATGACACCATATCGAATAGGACCCCATCCCAGAGCAAACCAGTTTTGTTCCAATTTTTTTTTTAATTATCCACACTTCCACCTCCCCCCCTCCCCCAACAGCACCTTTGGTAACAAGTCACATTGTTGTTAAAATATATGACGCAGGTCTCCTTTTAATATTCTATACACTTATTTCCATAGTTAAATTGTTTATCTTTTTTGACAAAGTAGTCTTTTTATTATAAGAATTTTATTGTGGCACAGGGACTGGTAATACTTATACACTAGGCTTTGGTTTTGAATCACACATCAGGTGTTGAACTGGAAGCCTCCTAGTAATTCTGAGTTCGTGACACAATTGAAGAAAATGCATCTAGGTGAACCAACTACTGGATACGCATCTGGATGATTAATAGATAGATGGAGTTTTGTGTTTCATCTGCATTTTTTTGGCAAAAGGAAATAAGGATGCTGTGTTGCCACAATTAACCCTAAATCACTGTACTTACATAGAATTCAGCTGATGAATTCAGCATTTATGCATGAACGTTTGGCCTGCATTATGCCAGCCATTGTTCCACCAGTATTATAGTGCGTAGATGTTACTTGATCTACTATCTGCATGCCACCATTACTGTGATTTGTTGGAAAGCCTATTGGATTGCTGCATATTTGTCTCTGCCATGCTGTCAATATTGTGTGAGCGATTATTTTCAGTTTCCCTTCTCCTTTATCTCTGTCGTGATATGGGCACTATTTACAATCTTTATTACCCTAATGATCTTCTCACATAATTTAGTTTGTTACTTGTAAAAAAGTAGGATATCTATTTTTAGGGTAAAAGGCTCTTTGTTAAATGTACTGTATATAGGTCATTCATTCAGCTGTATTTTTTTTTACTTCCCATCGTATGGAAGTTGCTTGATAAGAAGTCTTTTGTATAAGTCATTATTTTTATAAATACCACAAAGCACCATTTTGCTTAATTTGCACATTTACTTTGCATACTGAGGAAAACATTATTTTTCAGATCAATAGATAGATAGATAAATGCACTGTAATGTGTAATTTCTGCCTGCAATACTGAGGTTTTGCTGTAATTTTTCTGAAATTTATGTGTTGCAGCATCTGTACAGTGGCAATATGAAAAGTAGTATAAGATGATACTAGATTCCCAGGGTTCATCTTCAGAGACATAGAGATCACATTATAACAGCTTCTTGTGTTTCTGATGGTTTTTCAGGCAATTTAATAAATTGCAGCGGCTGGGTTTGCTGCATAGCTTTGCCTTATGTTACTGTAAGTGTAACAAAGACAGCATACATACATAAGACCTTCATGAGAAATTACTTTTGTGTTTCCCTTTGAAAAATAAAGAGTCAAGACCAACGAACAACAATCAAGGATTATAATAGACCTTGAATTTTGTCTTTCATGCATTTTGAATAATGTTATAAATGACATATACAGATTACATATTTTGACAAACATCAAGCAGATTGTACCCCTCTCCGATCTTTAGCATCATGTAGCTGAGCAGTGACGGTGTATTCTGAACAGAGACAAAAGACAGACAAAAGATTCCCCCTACCAGTATCTGGAAAAATCCATACTGTGCGTGATCGATGATGCTAATAATGTATGCAAATAACTGCTGGACACTTTAAATAAACAAAAAAACAAACAAATAAATAAAGCTGATGCCTGAGCAAAATTACTCTCTTATAACAGTCCCAAAATAATCATATTTGTATAATGCATTCCCATTTTCATTTTTTTTTCTGGTGCTACCATTTGCAAAATCAGTGCCAGTAATGTGGTGAACATGATTATAATAATATTTCTTTGTGTGTTCCATAATACACAGGATTCTTCTGAAAATATGCACTACTCACATCCATGTGAATCAGCTGCAGCCTACCGATATCAATGGCAGTCGGTGGTGGAAAAAATTGAGGAGGTAAGAAGATTTTTTTTCCCAGAGAAGAGAAAAAATGGTTCTGAATGACAAAATTTTTAGTAATGAGTTATTTCAAAATGACTTGATTCATAATTTATTCTCAAAATTAGGGGAGGTACTACCTGTGGACCATCTATCGCTAATCAACATAATGCATACCTTTTTCCCTCGTGAAATATTGTCATCTGAGTGTCTTATTCTGGGTTATTCCCTGCCTTGCACCCATGGCTTCCAGGATAAACTCTGGACCTCCGTGACCCTACATAGGACAAGCGGGCAGATAACATAGATGGATGAATGGGAAGATGATTATTTCATTTAAAAAAAATGAAACTGAAGCCCAACTGGAGCAAGGAATACAAACATTACTACTATTCATTGTTGAGAAAAATGTAATCAGTTAATTAATAAATTCACATTTATTAACCTTGAGGATCCATTCACCCTCCAGCAGGGGATTGATTAATGCTTTTTAGAGCATGGCTCGCTGGATTACAACTCACATCAAGGCTGTGGGGAGTCACTGGTGCTGCCACGATATGCGTAATGAAGAGGAAGCCCAGGACACCTGGATAATCATTTATAGTGCTGCTGGAGCTCCAGCAGCATCTGCAACATCAGGGCAAGCAAATTAACACAATTTCTGCAGTGCACAGATGAGCAGACAATCCGACAAGTGAATAGCCCTATTAATTATGACACGCTGTGTGACTCCAGCTCACAAATTAAATTGTGATATGTGGTGAAATGAATTTTTCATAATAACCACAACAGCATCACCATTCACAACAATAACAATTTTAATTCTCGTATCTGTAATATTTCTGCATATACTGTATCAATGCATGAAGAGTTGATTTTATTGTATGTATTTATTGTCATAAAATTATATAATTACAGGTATTCCCCAGGTTACAATCAAGATCTGTTCCCTAAGTCTGTCTTTAAGATGAATTTGTAGGTAAGCAGGAACAATAAAAATATACTACATAATAATAATAATATGTAACTGCATATGATACTGTGCTGTACCTCAAGCTGAACCGCTGTTTTCATAAGCATCACAAAGTAGTATGTGTGTTCATTATTATGATTACTTTGTTTTTAACCCGAATTTTTGGCAGTCTGTTCATGAATACGAATTATCCATAAGTCAGACATTCAAAATCCAGGGACTGCCTGTATTGTGATCATGCAAATTTTATTAACCATGTAAGATGATTTGATGAAAAGTGGGCTTTTCAGATTTTCACAGCAAGTCATTTTTATCTTTCATAGCCACTTACCCAGTATAGAGTCATATCAGCCTGGAACTGTATCCCAGGAAGCCTGGGGCAGGGGAAGACCCAACGGAAATGCATAAGCAAAACACAAAGAGCAACAGTGTGATTCAACCCCCAACCTTGGAGGTCTGAGGTAATGACACTCCCACTGAGCCACCATGCCACTGTTGTACATTTTATGTTAAAATACCCATCCTTGGCATGCTCCTTAGCTGTCAGTGTGAAGTCTATTTCTAGTAGCCAACCAGGCAAAAAGTCCTCTCTCATAACATCCATCTTCCAACCACATATCCCGCTCGGTGTCAGAGGGGGACCTGGAGCCTGTCCCAAGCATCATAGGGCATAAGCCTGGGGCAAACCCTGGACAAGATGCCAGTGCATCTCACAGCAGACAGTTTGGGCAATTTTAGATGCACCAATTAGCATGTGACTGTAAATCAGTAATTGTGCGTCTTTGAACTGTAGGAGGAAGCCAGAGAACCCAGGGGAAGCCAGCACAATACAAGGATATCATACAAAGTCCATAAACAGAGAGAAGAAGCAGGATTTAAACCCCCAGCCTCGAAGGGGTAAGGCAACAGTGCTACCCACTGAGACATAGTTCTGCCCAAAGGAAAAAAACTTAATTATGTCTATTGCAAAATTAACTTTTTGTAATCCCTGTGCACACTAATGTCCCAAATATAGGATTCTATACAAGTCTTATATTTTCCGGAAATAAATAATCCCAAGAAGTGCATTTCTACTGATATTCTAATATACCATTAATGATTTTTTGGTTTATTCTAATAATATTACTTTAATTTCCAGTCCAGCTGGATCGTAACTCGCTCTATTTGCCACATGCACTCCATCTGCATCTGCTATCCAGTCAATCTCACTGCTAAATTCATGTTTTCATTCTTCCTGAGAGCTCTACCCCATTGACAGGATAGTTAATCCTCTTGTGGTGGTGATTACATTTACAGACAGCACTCGTTAGCAATCCTCCGGCACTGAAATCTGCTGTGGCACTGTATTATTTTACTGTTTCCGTCATTATCACCTTCAGCTTGAATTATGCACCATATTATGCTGATTCCATTTGTGATCTTCCTGCTTGATTGTGGATGGTGTTGCCCTCCCTGCTCCCTTTCTGTTTCAGACATGGAAATAAAGTGCTCTGCCGCTCAAATCCTTGTAGTGCTCGTATTGCAGAGCTTTATTGTTACTCCTTAATCACTGTCACCTTGGAGTCCACCGACCCAGGTGCTGTCACAGGGGTTCTCATGTGTACTATCCATCTAGTAATGGGATCAATAGTATTTGGGCAATGTGACATTGTTGACTGTGTAGATGGCAGAAATATGCTTGATGCTATGCTATGGACAAGGCGTCCAAAACTCAACTTATCTAGTAAACAGCGTTAAATCTGTCTAATGCTTGTTCATTCCACAACAAAGCTCAGTTCATAAATTATGTAACAAAATATTGACTTCTATACTCAACTTGTATGTTTCCTCTGACTTTTTAAAAGTTGCTTTATTGCTTTGAGTTCACCTATCCATCTGTTGTAAATGTCACATGTATGATTTTCTGCTTTTTGACGCTCTCCCCCTAACCCAGCTGGTTCTAATCTAATCATCTATGACCAAAAATATTTTATTTTACATATTTAACACCAAACTTCTTTGTTATAGTTGCCTTATTGCATAAAGACACCTGGACACCATTAACCCTAATGGAATTCGTATTCAATCCACCTTTGGGGCACTGTCTGCCTTTGTACAGAGACACTCTTCACATCCGCTTTAAATTTCATCGTTCCACTTAAGAAGCTCACTGTTTCTTTCTTGCATACTGCATCCTAGTTCATATGAGAGCTTTAGGGTCTGAAAGCTTGTGAGCATTAGCAGTGCTTGATTAGCAAATCGGGGTTTATAGCCTGTTTTTTTGCTTTTATAAGTACCTTTTATAAGGAGATTCTCTTTCAGACTACGTCAATCTACTACTAAATATAATTACAAATTACAAGTAGACAGGGAACCATTAAAAAATTATTGTTGTCTGCTAACAACTTCCCACTCGTTGACTCATCTGGTTGCAACATATGTGCATGAGTTTTAATCCTTCTTTTACACAATACAACCCATTTACTGTCAACTAAAGCAACTCTCCTTATTCCCTTTGACCAGAGTCCTTCTGATGCTCTGCACTGCAGCTACTAAGTCACTCTCACTACAGCTGATATTGAGTTTATCATTCAGATCATTTCCTAATGTAGAGATACCGCATCTAAGCTTGATCTACTACTTTAACTAGACACACAGATACACAAACACACATCATTATTTATCATTTTTCATTATTTTGGTGATCTAAAACTTGCACAACAGCATCTAACATTTACCCAACAATTAAAGACTAGTGTTTCCTATCTTGGTCCCAACAAAACTCAAAGCAGCAAACAGAAATGTATATTCATAGTTTGTATTTATGATTTAAAAAGAAAACTAATTCTAGTTGTCTAATTTTAGAGATTTCTACATTTTAATTTTAATCAAATCAAATTCAATAACATTTACATTTTAATCAAATTTTCAGATCTGGAAAAGCAAAATAAAATTTAAACAATGATATGGCTTATCCTTTGCAAAGTCATTCCAGACCTGAACTTGCTTCTGAATGCTTAGAGATATCAAGCAAAATTCCACCTGCAATCAAAATGAGATGAAAGATGAGATGAGACAGGATAGTGCTTTATTTATCCCTGAAGGGAAATTAGGAACTGAGCACAACACAGTCTCCCACTACCCGAAATTATTCCATCTACAGGCTTGCATTTGGAGAACTTACAAGGGTCAACATGATCACAATGCAATGGATAAACCTCACCCTGGGTGAACCACCTTTGTGATCATGGCATCTCCTCTGCCAGGTAAGTAAGGTGGTTGCTATAGAGCCAGAAATAATGCAAATGCATATAAAACAGGATAACAGCATCGGCAGTGTAACAGGAGAAATGGAGAAGGCTTACCTACATAAATAGACTGGCAATGAAGGGCTGTCCTTTGCATGATGTAGAGGTCTTATAATTGAAAGAATTATTTAAAATGATAAAAAAAACCTGCATCTAGCATTCAGACAGTAAATTCTGCCTTATACATACTAATGAGTTCAGCTAAATAACTGAGAGCCGAGCCTTTAAATTACAAGTTTTGATTTTTACTTTAATGGGTTTATACAGATTAAATTATTGACACAAGGACCCCTGGTGAATTTGTAGCAAGGCCTAATTAAATTTCCTACATTTGGTAATACTCAGTATATTTTGAACTGAAGGGCTATGTTAACTATGGGATGCCCCACCTCTGGGACTCCGTGTCAATGATAAAAAGTGGGCTGTTGAAATAAATTCAGCTTTTAACATAACATTGCAAGACTTCGGGCTGTGGAGACCACTACTATTGATCTAGTCCTGTTAGGTTGGAGACTGTTAATTTTATAAAAGGCAGACAGTTCCCCAAAAACATTAAAATTGTTAGAAATGTTTTTGGTAAAACACATACACTTAGTAGGATGCCACTTGGAGTGTTGTACTTTGGGTTGAACTGCCCTTAAAAAGCACTGATTAGGGTCAACCGTCATGTTAAAAGTTTAAGTAGAGAGACAGTGTCTATACAATGAAGTACTATTAATTTTGTCATTACTGGAGGGTATAGCAAGTGGAGAATAATGTTTGTTCTGTGCTAAAGAAACTTCAAACTATAAGTGTATGATTTATTGAATCACCAACTATGCTTTTCCCTGATAATCAAGGCTCTAATACTATGCTGGTACAGAAAAAAAATATATATTTATTTAACTAGTTAATTAACATTACATTAGTCATTGCTACTGTAAAGTAATTAACTGCTGAATTCTAATGATTTTTTTTCCAGCAAATTAGTATGAATTACTTTTACCTCGTTTGCTTAAATAAAACAGTAGTCATCCATTTCACTGGCCAACGAAGCACCCTGTAACGTTAGCTACTGCCTGCTATAATTTAAATATTTCATTTCACACAGAGAGGATGACGATTTCAGATCTTTCAGAACAGCTTTTGGTCCAATTTGTTGTATGACGTCCACCAGTTTCTAAAGGTATAATGTACTTAAATGCAGTCCATTCTGGGTCATAGCAGTGTCTCACCTATTTGGAAAGGTTGAGAAACCCTGTCTTGGAATTAATCCCTAATATGCTCATCAGTCATATTTTTTTATTCTTCCCCATTTTACTCACTACTTTCCAGCTATATATACCACTCTCCTCTCCTTATAAGTTTTAAGTTTTATGTTTGCACTTAAATCTGTCATTTTTTATGGATAAGGAGCTAGTCCGTTTTGAAAGTCCATTTTTAAAGATGAAGTGAATTCCCCATGCTGGCGTATCAATGTTTATAAAGTTTATGAAATACACATAGAATATAATAAGCAAACAAACAAATAAATAAATCAAGCAAAGTATACCCTATGTTTTTTTCTTTCTTTTAAAAGAAAAATCATAGTTGGTTTGGTCTATTAAGACCTCTCTGCATTTTCAATCTGTCCTTCCCTCTCCATGGATGTTGTAAAACGATTTAACTATCAATCCCAGTCGAGCGAAGACGATTGGATTTTTTTTTAAATGGTAGGGTTTGAAGTAAAGGTGTCTTTCCTTGTCTTCCCTTAATTAAAGACTAACTCCCTTATGTTCTGTTACAGATGAAACAGTAACCATCGATTTTGTCTGGAATTGTGGTCAAGATTAAGATAATGTTTTTATTTCTTCATTCTTTACTATATAACAGTCAATGTCTCCTTTGGGAATCGTGGCATACTTGGCAATACTTATCTCCACATGCAATGTCATTCAAGGTTTGCAAGAGAGACCATTGTCTAAGCTTGGTATAGAAATTTTTTTTTTTTTTTTTAAATCTTGAACATACATGCTGCCATATGCTCTTCATGGAGACTTGACAAATCTACACTGATTAATATAGTAATACAGTTTCAGTTTTTATAAGTAATATGTTTAAAGATCAGTCCAAATACATAATCCACTTTTTATGCATGAAGTAGATATTCTCAGAGATACTTCAGACATTCTTAAATTATTCTTTAAATGCTAAGATTCAGACTGATGTAGTCAAATCAATATTGTAACAGTATGCATTATTAGGCATTTCATAATATACTATGATTATAAAAGTATAGACCCCAGCCATGTTTGATAGAGTCAGTTTGGACTGCTAGCATCTGGCTTGCATTATCAGACCAATAGACGCTCCAATCCTACAGCATCTGTTCGTGCCCTCTGTCACTTCTTCTACCTTGTAATTTTGTAATTTTTTGTCTGTTAATATTTCTTATTTGCCAGATTACACGATTACTGTGTACTACTGTGTGCTCTGACAGCACATTGTTGCTTGGAGCTCAAAATTTCACTCACATTTTTCGCTGTTCAAACTGTTTTAACTTTAACAATTGTTTTAACTGTAACAATAATTATGAATCTGAGAAAGTTGAATATACATTATTGTAGAACTACAATTATGAGCATAATTAAATTTCCTATTAACATTTAAAGGGGTAGTTCACCCCAAAACTCCCCGGAGGACTCATCGAGCCGCACTTGCTCCCCGGAGACCTCGCCGAGTCGTGCTCGGGTCCCGGAGATCTCGGCGAGCCGCGCTCACCCCCCGACGATCTCGCCGAGCCGCACTCGCCCCCCTACAATCTCAACGAGCCGTGCTTGGTCCCGCTGGCTTACCTGAGGTAATCGCCGGGGCTGCTGTTTCCTGCCAGTCCGCCGCTACCGGCAGGAAGGCCTGGTCTCACCGGCATGCTGCTGTTGCCAGGAAGGGTCTGTCTGGCCGGCCTGCTGCAGTCGCCTGGATGGATCTCGCCTGCCTGTCGTCCGCCGTCGCTCACTCCAGCCGGCTCTCCACCGCCGTCGCCCGGACGTCTCACTCCAGCCAGCTCTCCGCTGCCGTCGCCCGGATGGCTCCCACCTGCCTGTCAGCCGCCTTCGCCACGACGGCTCCAGTCGTGACACTCCATAATTAGATTACTAATTAGAGGACTGATTGGCTGAAGAGTCAAGAGTCTGGGTTTGAATAGCTGACCTACAGGTTATCCCAGAAATCTGCATACACGCTGGCCCTTTGCGGATCAGATTGCCCACTCCTAGTAGAGCCTATAACACACAGTCTTAGTCTTTGCAACATGGCATGTTTGCTTAAGTCTGTTAAAAATGCAAACCTAACAGGTTAAACATAGTCAGCTAACAAATCCAAATGCCAACGCACCTGATCATTTTAAACTGTGAAAATATTGGATCTCTAAAATCCAATTGCAGCACACAGGAAGTCGCTGTACATGTAGGCATATACTACAGCAGTAAATGGTGTATTTCTGTCACGACAATGAATTCAGAATGCGAACAAAAGACCAGAAAGAGTGACCGAATTGTTGAATGAGTGGGTGAATAAGACCCTCTCAGTAATTCATTCACTGTAGACATATATGTTCAGTCCCAGGTTTAGTTTCCAGCCAATCACATGCTTACTTACAGCATGCCCTTACATGTATCACTGGCTCTCACTGGCTATAGTTGAAGAGAGAAACAGCTTTCAAGTCACATATCGAAGGACCACACGGAAGAATGAAAATAAGAAATCTGTGGATGGAGATCAACATGTGTATAGCTCCTGTGAGGGATTTATATTTTGTGAATGAATGGTTTACAAACATTACATCATTACTACAAATTCCTGTTAAGAACTGTTTTTTTCTGTTATGCAGTCATGGCACAAAACTTAGATCAAGGCTTGATAGTGCTTGCAAGGAATATTGGCATTAGGTACACTATATTGCCAAAAAGTATTGGGACACTCCTCCAAATCACTGAATTACAGATCACTTCCATGGCCATAGGTGTATAAAATCAAGCACCTAGGCATGCAAGCTGCTTCTACAAACATTTGTGAAAGAATGGGTCACTCTCAGGACCTCAGTGAATTAAGGCGTGGTACCGGGATAGGATGCCACCTGTGTAATAAGTCCATTTGTGAAATTAAATCGGCTACTAAATATTCCATTGTCAACTGTTAGTGGTATTATAGCAAGGTAGAATCAATTGGGAACAACAACAACTCAGCCACAAGGTAGTAGGCCACGTAAAATCACAGAGCGGGGACAGCACATGCTGAGGTGCACAATGTGCAGAAGTCACCAACTTTCTGTAGAGTGAATAGCTACAGACCTCCAAACTTTGTGTGGCCTTCAGATTAGCTCAAGAACAGTGGGTAGAGAGCTTCATGGAATGGGTTTCCATGGCCGAGCGGCTGCATCCAAGCCTTACATCACCAAGTGCAATGCAAAGCGTCGGGTGCAGTGGTGTAAAACACACCCCCACTGGACTCTAGAGCAGTGGAGACGTGTTCTCTGGAGTGACGAATCGTGCTCCTCTGTCTCTAAATCTGATGGACGAGTCTGGGTTTCGCGGTTGCCAGGAGAACAGTACTTGCCTGACTGCATTATGCCAAGTGTAAAGTTTGGTGGAGGGGGGATTATGGTGTGAGGTTGTTTTTCAGGGGTTGGGCTTGGCCCTTCAGTTCCAGTGAAAGGAACTCTTAATGCCTCAGCATACAAAGCCATTTTGGACAATTTCATGCTCCCAACTTTGTGGGAACAGTTTGGGGATAGTCCCTTCCTGTTCTAACATGACTGCACACCAGGACACAAAGCAAGGTCTATAAAGACATGGATGAGCATGTTTGGTGTGGAGGAACTTGACTGGCCTGCAAAGAGCCCTGACCTAAACCCGATAGAACATCTTTGGGACGAATTAGAGCAGAGACTGCGTTGGAGGTTTTCTTGTCCAACATTAGTTCCATGACCTCACAAATGCTCTCCTGGAAGAATGGTCAAAAATTCCTTTAAACACACTCCTAAACCTTGTGGAAAGCATTCCCAGAAGATCTGAAGCCATTTTAGCTGCAAAGGCTGGGCCAACTCCATATTATAGGCTATGTATTAAGAATGAGATGCCATTAAAGTTTACATGTGTGTGTAAAGGCAGGTGTCCCAATATTTTCAGCAATATAGTGTATCTATTGTTGCATTTTTATTAATCTGTTGGTGAAATGTAAACAAATTAGAGAAAACTTAAGCGTACTAACTACACCACTCTGAAAGAAGTAAAATCATTTGTTATGTATGCTGGAATTTTCAGCTGTTTGTAGCAGCCATTTTATGTAAACAGATGTAATTTGTGTAATGACTGTTTTTAAAGAGATCAGAGAAAAAACGAATTTTACATTTTGTTCGCTCAAAAAATATACTAACCACAAGTTAAGTGCACAGTTAATGCTTTGGAGGTGGTTCCATGTAAATGACGGTTCTTGCCTGCATGCTTTTTGACATTCTGTATTCTAGTGTGTGTTGTATAATGGCCTGTCCCCACTGGTTTGCCCCCCAGAATCTCTGGAATGCCAAGAAGTTGAATGGGTGCTTGTGTACACTGCTTGAAGGAAGACATATTTTCATGCAGTCTTGCATAAATGCACAACTTTAAACATTAAAAAGCACTTACAAAGTGGTGGTAGAGTATAAATATGGTAAATACTGGAATAGCAAATGAGATGGTGTCAGAGGTATATATCCATTTATTTCACTGATTCTATATTCAGTGTATGAGTGGGAACATTTCAAATTCAAGGCAAATTCATACTCAGATTCAGTAAACTGCACACTTTGATCTATGTGACTTTGTTGACATTGTTGTTGGCATATTGACCATGATTATACAGTATAGATGAAATATGTAGTATTTAATCATTCTGTTTCAAACCATTGTATATGGTAACCAGGGGTGTAGTTAGGAAAGAATAGATAGGGGAGCTGAGTCTTTACTGGGGAGTGGGTAATGGCAAACATATGTAATATACAAAGTGACTGATGACTTAAGCCAATAAATACACATTTTTTGAGGGGGCTAAAAAAATTTCTAGGGGGGCTAAAGAGCCCTAAAACGGGCCCACTGATGCCCCTGATGGTAACTCAAAATGTTGGTCAGATATTTTTCAACTCCATACTTTACCAGTTAGCACAATGTTTTTATTTAATTTTATTTTATCTTAAAGGAATACATGTAAAAATTGCTTTGTGTTATTTTTTTTACTTTTTTTATTTGATTATAGTGTCAGTGCACTCCTTTGAAGCAAAATGTCTTCTGCCATTCATGAAAAATTCTCAGTGGTTAATTTTGTTTGCAGTAGCATGAGAAGCAGGCAATTGATTTTCACTGGTCTCCATGAAAGAATCTGGCTGCCAGTGTTTGTTTTGAACATCAACTAATTTTCCTGACACTTTATATTCTGGGATTACAATCAATATTTAATTTGCAACATTTAAAATTATAACTTTTGAGGTAGTTTAAGAGTTGCAAAATTGTATTGCATCAGTATAAATTCAATATAAAAATATAAAATTTCATAAGCTATTTTCTTAACGTTGAAGTGCATAATGTGGAACCAGCGTCACACTTAATAAATGTCTGCATTTAATACATTATGTATGGGGGTGGGGAGCAGATATCACCGCTCCTCTTCCTAATGCTTATACAGGGTCATAGGGAATAACAGGAGAATAACAAGATATTAACGCTTTTTACCTAAGGTCCACCATTTCTCTTCAAGATAGTTACAATAGATCCTGGAATACTTTTGTGCAATGACCTTTTTGAGTGTCTGTTTATCTCTTTTGGTGAGCTTTGATAGACCACTGCTTCTCTTTGTTGAAGCAGTCTGTCCATTTTTGACATATGCTATCATTATTTTTAAGACTGTTCCCTTTGACACACGATATTTTTTGTTCAGTTTTTTGATACTAACACACCTGTAATTCTTGCACTGAGTATCTGGCCTGTTTTCTGCACTCTTAAGTGTTTTGAATGTCAAAGTGCTGATTGTCAGACCTCTTATATAGCTGGCATATACTATTTACTGGGATTCAACCTAATATGAGTCACCTTTGTTTATAATTGTGATTTAGTTTTCTTTCTCTTTTTTTCCATAGTTAAAGTGTTTTGTGGTGTTCCGATTATTCTGTCCTCTTCCAATACATAAAAACATTAGACAAAGTCTTGAAAATTATATGTTCCTTACAGATATTTCTTTTTTATTATATATGTCTTTTATAACTTTAATATATTTAGCCTGCCACTTAAGAACATCTATTTGCGGATGATTTATTACTGTTATAAAAAATATGATTAATGTATATCCATTCATCCATGAAAAGAAATAACATTATGATACAGCCAGGATCCAAGTTTCATAGCTGATTTTGTTAACTCATATTAATTCTTGCCCAATGAAATATGTTGTTAGCTTTATAATTACATTCCATTGTGAGAGTGATACTGCAGCGTGTGTCCACATTAGTTTAAGCAGCAGATTATCCATCCATCCATTTTCCAGAACCGCCTATTCCATATGGGTCGCGGGGCAGCAGATTATATTGTCTGATAATTTCCACCTAGGTGCTTAATCCTCACCTACCTTAGGCTAACAATTAAAGTTATATTTTAGCTAGGTTGATAGGTAATATACAGTACACATATATTATGGAGATCAAAATATATGGCAGAAATATTATTAAAAGGACGTTCCTGACACTGAACTCTAAGTCTTAGTAAGTAAAATATGAACAGATCAAACTAGGAAAACAATCCTTCATTCAGTGAAAACAATAAAGTTTTCAGTCTAACCCGCAAACTGACAGCTATGTGTTGTCATTCCTCAGCTGACCTCATAAATTTTGCTTGCCAAGGAGAACCTAAAATCAGAGATCTGACAGGCCAAAGAAGTTAATTATTGCATCACCCTTTAAATTTAATATCCAAGGCTATTATGAAACCTAATTGAGGTTATCTTAAAATGAATATTTTACACTGTTTCAATGAGATCATAACAAGCTATTTGATAAAGTACATTTTATTGCAAATTATAAATGTACACATTTTAGAATGTGTGCATTTAAAATGAACATAGATGCGATATTCAGCAAAAATACTTGTGTATAGATAATGTGGCTAAAATGACAGGAACCCCCTAAAGACATTGTCCTGCTTTCTAACCAGCATGCAGCTTACTCATAAGGCTGTGAATGCCAGTGTGATACTTTTTAAAAATGTTGAAGATGGGGGTTTTCAAAGGAACAGTTATATAAGGAATTGGTTTGAAGTCTAAACCTTTTTCAAGGTTTTTTGGTCATGTTTTTAGAGTTCCATGTATGTATGCAGTAAACAGTCAAAGCATCAATAAAAAATAGCTTAATTTTTTGCAAAGAAGTCATGTTATGGAGCTGGCTGAGGAGAGGCGAGAGATTCAAGATTTCACTGGCAGCCTTCTTCAGTTAATGTCAACTTGTCAACAGAAAACAGTGTTTGAACGTCTTCCAGCTTTTTTGCTGCATAGCACAGTCTAGCACACACTGAGGAACCCTGCTGGATAGACTGAGGGCCAACAGCAAAATGTGTAATGATAAAAAAGGTCCATACGTTTACAGGCTCAAATAATGTAACATCTTTGTGAGGATTTAACTGGGCATTATATAATTTTACATGAATATTGCTACTGTATTTTTTCTGTTCTTATAAATAGGAAAATTATGCATTTTCTGGATGTAAGGTGGTTTGTTGATTTGAAGGAGAGCTCCTGTCTTGTTCTACTTGAGTGACAGACAACGTCAGAACATTTTGTTCAGTGCATTGAGAGGAACATCAGATTGTTTGCCTTGCGTCTCTGTATGACTTATAAAGACTAAGTGACCTTATGCTTTCTGAAAAGTATGCTCTAATGAAACAATCAATAAGGATCAGAAGAAATATCACAAGCCTATTGCACCATTTCATTCATTGTTTCTTATTAAGGTCATTGGTAGCATTTTATGCAAACATTCCTAAATTTAAAGGGAGACTGAATATGAAGCAGAAATAAAAAAGCCACTTAATGTAAATAATGCAGTACCACAAGATTGCACAAAGGGGTCATTATGCTTTACAATACAGCATAGTAACAAAATGAAACAAGGTGTTTGTCAAATTTGAATATGGAAGGTGCAGCACAAAATACCTGCCCATGAAACTTTGCATATAATTGGGGTACTTGACTCAAGAACAGAATCTTGTCATGGGGAAATAGGAAAAGGATCCAGGACTTACTTTTTGTGAATTACACAACTAAAAGAGGGGAAATAAAGACAAAGTAAAATATTACATAAATGTTCTTCAATAGTTAGCCACACACTTCCAGATTGTGGTCTCAGTTCCAAGTTTTATATGTGTAGAGTTTGTATGTTTTGCCTGTGATTTTGCAGGTTTTCTCGAGATACTCTATAGTGTAAATAATTATGATGTGGAATAAAACTGGCACAAACTCCGAAGTTCATCTGCCCCCTCTTCACAGTCCACTGTGGGCACTCTGCAGAGCCCTAATTTTGAATACAATTTAGGTACTAACATTAAGCCTCTGTTTCTAAATACACTGAAGTAAAGAAGATGCTTGGATGTAACAGAAAGTGCAGCTTCAGACAGCACATTTAGATAACACTGCATTTTCACAATGAGCACTAAAGTGATTCCTCTACTTAGAGGTATTACTAAAAAATATTGGATATCATATGATGATACTTCAACTGCAGTTATGTCCTTACAATATCCATCCATGCATTTTCCATTCCAGCCTGTCCTTTATATGGCCATGGTGGGTTCTGGAGCCAATTTTAGAAGGCATATGACTCTAGACAGATAGCCAACCCATCACTGGTCACTAACAACCACAGATACCCCATGATGACACAGGGAGAACATGCAAGCTCCACACACACACAAGGCCAGAGTGGAGACCTGAACCCTGGCTTCCAGAAGCTGTGAGGCAACTGTACTAACCACTGTGCTACCATGCCACCCTCTTACAACACCCAAAAAACATTAATCATATACGTTTACACATCAGTTTTAAGTTCATACATTATAACAAGAATAAGGGACTAGTGTGGCAGATAATTCATTCAAATGTAATTACTTTCAATCATATACTGCTGATTGCAAATTATTTCTAGGGTAATTACATCTCAGTTTTGACTGACATAATACGTATATCTTGTAATATGAGTGAATCTTCTTTTTGGCTGTTGATGAGGTTTGATATACCCGTATAGGTATACAAAGGACCACACTATACCAAAACTACTAATTTCAATGTGCAACAGTAAAGTGAGCATGAGTTTGCATTCCATGTGATTCTGTATTAGTTTGAATTTGGTTTGATCTGGTTATCTGAATATACTATAAATATAATTTGTATATTTATTTGTAAAGTAAATATAAAGTTATGGCAGATTTTCATAACTCCTAAAGCTTTAAAATATAAAGGCTGTAAATCGAGAGATTTAACATCTTTTGAAGGACACTCCTGGCTTTTAAATCATTCAGTGCTGGGACAGAACCTATTCCATATAAAACATTACAGAGATTGTATGAATTAGTAGCACTCAAATGAACCGTAGGACTTGCCCAGAAAAAGTATGAATATTACACTGAGTATATACTCAGAAGCATACAAATGCATAATTTAAAACTGGGTAGAACAAACGCAGGCATACACTATTGAAGCCAAAAACTACAAAATTAAACAAATTACCTGTATTTTGTAACTTTTAAATAGTGCATATCGGTCATGACATGCACAAGTTCAATGAGCAGGAATCCCAAGAAATAGGATGCAAACACTAAGGAGGATATTTGTAAGGGATAGATCATATCAACACCCATATCTCTGGACCAGTAAGAAAACAGTACTTACCGAAACGGTGGTAACAAGTAATAAAACAGAGTCAAACCACCAGGCCCAGCCTGGAACAAACATTACATAAACTCACAGAAGGTTCATGGAGCACACAGGGCTAGGATTAGAGGATGAAGGCTCCAAGGTTTACCAAAGGAAACCAAACAGCAGACCAGTGATTCCCAGCCCAGTCCTCAGGGACCCCAAGCGGTCCATGTATTTGTTCCCTCCCAGCCAGACTGTCCACAAAATGTCATACTACAAAATGTGGACTGTCTGGGGGTCCCTGAGGACCAGATTGAAAAACACCGCACTAGACAAAGACAAAGGGAAGACAAATTGGGAACTACACAAGTGGAACACATGAGGACTGATTTGGGATGATATAATGGGGAAATACATTGGGAGAGCGTGAAAACCTGGCTAGAACTTCAGGGACTGGGAGTGCTGGAGGGGTTGTGCTAGTGTGACAACATATTGTCTCTCTCTATTGTGTAGCACAATTTGAAAAAATATATATTTCTATATTTAGTAAAATAAGAAAAAAGAGGGAAACATCTGTACTAGAAATACTTTCACATTACTCCAGGTGATCAATATGCCAGTTTAGTTTTTAAACCAAGAAGTTAAATGTGTTACCCTTATTCTAATCCAATGGAAAGCATTGAAAGAGTTCATTTGTGCTACAAGTGTCAGTCCAATCAATCTCCCGCAAATCTGATATGAAAATTTATGTTGCTCGGAATCTTTACTCACCCTCTTATGTAGATGCTTATTAATGGACTATGACAGCTGTACTGTTATTATTGATGTCTCTGAGAAAATTTATGAAAGCAGAATAGCGGCACAACAATGGCAGCAAAGCTAAGTGGTAGAAACGCTCACTCACTTTGACAATTTAACAAGCATCAAAAATGAGCTGCCACGTCCTGATGGTAAAGACCAGCATTCTGTCAGCAGCATTGAAGCACAATTGACAATTTCAGCAGCAGCTCATTTCAAACCAAACAGTAGTCATCAGTATTCATACACAGAATGTACATATGGGGGGAGGCAGGAGCACTGTGGTGAAACGGATCTGAAATACATACTGCGATGGAAACAAACAAATGTCAAGGATGACAAAATTCAATAGTAACACTGCTAGAATTGCCACTTTTAGTACTAGTAGTTGTTGTTGTTGTTAGTGGTGGTGGTGTTCTTAAGATTTAGATGCACCTTATTGATCCAAGGGAGAAATTCTTGTAGTAAGAAAAGCAGCCGCAGTACCAGTAATAGTAATAGTAGTAGTAGTAGTATCAGGATAAGTAGTAGCAATATTTCAATAAGTTTGTACTTTTAGCATTAGTTGACAATTAAGTTGACTATGAATAATATATGGTAACACTTCTGTCATCTATGATGCACTATAGATACCTTTATAATGCATTATAATGGTCAGTATAATAATTAAGGATGCTTTGTGCTGCATTATGAAGATAAATATAGTGTATTATAGATGTGAAGTCCATAAGGAATTCATAATGCAATATACACATGGCTATAATGAGTTATTCCTTTTTATAAACAGTCGTAGTCATGTTTATAATACTTTAAAAATGCATTATAATATATAATATTATATAATATAATGGATTATGAAGGTATCTATAAGGCATTATACATGACTGCTTTACTTCTGTTATCTATAATGCATTATGATGGTCAGTTTAAGAATTAAAATGGCATAACAGCATCTTCTATTGACAATCATATGGCATAATAGTGTTGATTATAATACTTCATAAGCTGTAATGAAGCTCTCGTCTAAAATTTGCTATAGATACCTTCATTATACATTATATTGGCAGTTATAAGAATTAAGGATGCTTTGCATTACATTAATAAGGTATCTAAAGTGCATTGTAGATAAGAGTTTCATAAAGTATTCATAAAGTATATTAAAAATGGCTATAATGTGTAATACTTTTATATTTACAGCCATGTTTATAATGCTTTATGAATGTATTATAATGTGTTATGAACACGTTCATAGACTCTTATAGACATAGGATTCATGAAAAGTGTTACGGAATAGATAATATTTTGTAGATGTGCTGTATATTTTTGGTATATTTAGTACTAGTGCTACAGTCATGTGAAGCTGATCTGGACATATGTCTCCGTGACTCAGTTTGAACCCGGGACAATGGAAGCCATAGCAAGGGATCAATGTGGCTGGATCTGGGGACTGACAAAATTTCTTGAGGAATGTCACAGTTATCCATCATGCCACTGCTGGCTTGTTGCAGTCTAGTAGCCTCTTATTATTTGTTTATATATATATATATATATATATATATATATATATATGTGGTGCATATTTGTGTATATTGTGCGAAGACAAGAATGTAATAGCCCTGCTTGGGGCAACATTGTCATAATTAAAGGGACAGGAGATTTTGAATTATTCAGAAACATATAATGGGCTTGCAGTTTGTTTTTTCTCAATGTGTCAAGCATATTTATGGCTTGTTATAGCTGAACTCCAGGTTGACAATGACATGAAGGTCACACCTGTTATGTCCATACACACCACCAGTCTCGTGTTCAGCATCATACACATCCTCCGATTCTCTCAAGTGCTTCTCCACTAGTAGTTATTTCTGCATAATTTAGTGGTGTATGATTGCTGCCAACTTATCTCTTTCATGTCAAGCACGTAGAACCATGGTTCCTCTGAACAAATCAGTCATTGTATTCAGATATATTTCAGCATTACTACTGATATATTAATAAATTTATTAACAGCAAAGATAGACCAAAGGTTTCTTGGTCATTTGAACACATAAAATTCTGTGACCCAAAATTATCCAAAATCTCATCTTTCTTATTTACATTGCACAACCAAATGCTCCGTGACTGAACTGAAATGGGTCAATCTGGCATTCAACATAGAAAAGCCCAAAAGAAGTCCAGAAATATAAGTTTAAGTATTATAGATGTATATTAACACTAAATATCATCACTCAACTTATTTCAGAAGTAAGTTAGTTCCCCTGGAGTACTCCAACATTGTAATTTTGGTCCGTTGTGGTCTCTGATCATCATTAATTAAGACTCTGCAGCTCTGGCTTATTGACCTCTACGGTGCAGGGGATTTTGATGGGGTGTGAAGAGCAGAAGGTGGACCATGAAGTCTGGACAGTAGCCAGGTTGCTTTTCATGCAGCGCTTTGCAGCAACGCATTGCAACTTAAGCACTCTCTTACCCCACCCCCTACCAATTAAATGTGATCTAAACCTCAGCTAAATTACATTTTAAAGAAGGTGTTAGGTGTCTTGGAGACAAGGTGACATTCTACTATCCAATAAATCACACTATAACGGACAGGTGGACCAAGGTAAAGAGGGGCAGAAGGGGAGGTACATTTATTTATTTACCCCTCCCCCCCCCCAAAAAAAAAAGCTATTAAGGTATCTTGACAGTCAGAGTAGTTCTGTGGGATATCTCGGCTTAAGTGATGCATCCATCATGACAGCACGAGACAAAGTTTTGCATTAGATTAACAGTAAAACATTAAATGATACAATCAATTTGCATAGAGTATGTATAATTGCTTTTATTCCCTTCATCTATAAAGAAAACAGTCTTCATTTTATTTGATGTGATGATCATGGCTGTGTCTCTCTGACACTGACTATTTTTTTGAAGAGGTATGGTTGCATGGCTTTTTCTTCACTAAGACTCATTAAATAAGAATGAGTGACTGTCCATAACCATACAAGAGGAATATTACCTCTCTACACAGCAATCCTCATACCCCATAAGCACTTAATTGCTTGTCTTACGGGAGGATATAAGAAGCTGTGTCAACTTATGGCTCAAGGGTAAATTAACTTGCCACGTACACCTGGTGTACCTGCTTCACGCTGAAAAAACTGGCTAATTGGCAAGAACAGTATCTTGGTACTGGTATTAACCATATATAAGTATTTGATGTTTTATATACTTGCATAAACAAGTACCTCTGTCCTTGTACTTATCACATAATGAGTTTTATTCCATTGGTGCAAATAACACAATTTAAAGGAATATGGTATATATTGTTTTCATTCATAGAGCACATAGTTTTCTTAGAAAAAAAAATAGAAAAAAAGATAAAGAAAAATCTATAGAAATCAATAGACCTCCTGTGCCTGACTGATACATGACTAGCTTTAAAAAATAAATGTTGTTCATCCCCAGGCCAAAACTGAAAGATACAAATATTCTCTTTTTTATTTTGCCTGTAGGGACTGGCAGAGAAATATCATCTCCTGATGAAAGCTGACGTGATTATGGAATCATTTCCAGGTTTTACCGGTCAGATCAAGCACATTAGTTGTTGAAAGATGTCTTCTACCATAGATGAGTTACATTACAGAAAGGGAGATAGATATACAGTATCAGTCAAAAGTTTGGACACAAGGATTTTTGCCTATAAAAAAGGTTTCTTTGTACTATTCTCTACATTTTGGAATAATTATAAAGACAGCAAAACTATAATATAACACACATGGATTAAGTTCTGACTAAAAAAGTACAAAACAAAAAAAGCTTGGGACTCAGAAGGTTGCCGGTTCAAATCCTGTGGTCAGCAGAGTGATCCCACCATTGGGCCCTTGAGCAAGACCCTTAACCCCAGTTGCTTCAGAGACTGACTAATCCTACTGTCTCCTCTATGCCAGTTTCATGAGTTGGCCTCCTGGGTTGCATTTCAAGCTGTCCTGAAGGAGGTCCCACATATGCTGTGCACTCACTGGCTGCTTTTCCTTCACTCTCTGGTCAAACTCCTCCAAAAACATTTGCATTGTGCCTAAGTCAGGGGACCATGTCATGTCATGTGACACTATCATGCTCCTTTGCAGGCGGCTTAGCATGTCCAAACTTTTGACTGGTACTGTATGTTACATTCCGTATATTTCACTAGAAATCAAGACAAAATAATTTGAAGTTCAAAGTAACGTAGATGTATAGCTGAAAGGAAAAAAAAATGTGAATATAAATTTGGTTGTTCCTGTTAAGAATCAATAGTAAAAAACTCCTATCTGTACATTCATGAATGTTTTGGCCTGAGAAGTTGATCAAACTTACAAGATACTGTGCAAGGTACAATATAGTCAAGTTAACCGGACCAGTGAAAAGTACATATCCCAATACAAAATAATCAACCTAACAATGTAATAAACAAATTCAAGAGTTTTTGCTTTGTTCTCCAGCGTTTATCCAGATTACTACTCTTCTCCATGAAACAGCTATATGTTATAATGGCATACAAAAGAGTTATACATTAAAGTTGTGGAGCATAATGTTTATAACTTATTAGAATATGTGTGAATGTGCAATACATTTTTTCTGTTTATGGGGTGAGAATATTAGCATGTGGCTTTTAAGGTTTGCCTATAATTAAGTCTACTAATGGTATATCATTTCAGAAAAAAAGAAAAAAAATCACTAAAAAGTATACACCATAAAAATGCATTTTCTATCTATCTGAGGCTATTAAGTATGCCCTGTTAACGCCATGTCCCTGTACTTCTACTACTTCTATAATTATTTATCAAAATGACTAGAACTATATGGAACCAAAAGTTTCTCTCTGCTGCAACATACATTTTTCCATAAAATAAATGTGTTAATACAGTTATCCCTCGCTATATCACGCTTCGACTTTCGCGGCCTCACTCTATCGCGGATTTTATATGCAAGCATATCTAAATATATATCGCGGATTTTTCGCTGGTTCGCGGATTTCTGC
>JAAGVU020000002.1:24044832-24059351 GCA_011763525.2 Mormyrus iriodes
GTCTTTATAGACCTTGCTTTGTGCATTGGTGCGCAGTCATGTTGGAACAGGAAGGGGCTATCCCCAAACTGTTCCCAGAAAGTCGGGAGCATGAAATTGTCCAAAATGGCTTTGTATGCTGAGGCATTAAGAGTTCCTTCCACTGGACTAAGAGGCTAAGCCCAACCCCTGAAAAACAACCCCAGATCATAATCCCCCACTCCACCAAACATTACACAATGCAATCAGGCAAGTACCATTCTCCTGGCAACCGTCAAACACAGATTCGTCAATAGGATTGCCAGACAGAGAAGTGTGATTTGTTACTCCAGAGAACACGTCCACTGCTCTAGAGTCCAGTGGCAGTGTACTTTACATCACTGCATCTGATGCTTTACATTGCACTTGATGATATGAGGCTTGGAGGCATCTGCTCGGCCATGGAAACCCATTCCATGAAACTCTCTACGCACTGTTCTTGAGCTAACACGAAGTTTGGAGGTCTGTAGGTATTGACTCTGCAGAAAGTTGGCGACTTCTGCACACTGTGCGCTTCAGCATGTGCTGTCCTTTCTCGGTGATTTTACGTGGTCTACCACTTCATGGCTGAGTTGCTGTGGTCCCCAATTGCTTCCACTGTGTTATAATACCACTAACAGTTGACCGTGGAATACTTAGTAGCGAGGAAATTTCAAGAATGGACTTATTGCACAGGTGGCATCCGGTACCACACTTGAATTCACTGAGCTCCTGAGAGCGACCTATTCTTTCACAAATGTTTGTAGAAGAAGTTTGCATGCCTAGGTGCTTGATTTCATACACCCGTGGCCATAAAAGTGATTGGAACACCTGAATTCAGTGATTTTGGAGGGTTGGAGGGGTATCCCAATATTTTTGACAATATAGTGTGTGTGTGTGTGTGTGTGTGTGTGTGTGTGTGTGTGTGTGTGTGTATATATATATATATATATGCATGTGTTGTTTATATATTACATTTAATGTCCCCACAATGTGATAAAAACCTGGTACTTTGACATTGTGGAAAGCATTTTTTCACCCCCTACAAGGGGAAACTTATTTTTATTAAAATCTGTGACTACAATAAAAAAACTAAAAATACTAAAAGTCTCACATTTTGCTTGGTGACTTATGGTTAAGGTTAGGGCTGGGTAGGGGTTAAGGGGTTCACAGTTGGGATTAGGGTTTTGCCCATAGAAATGACTGGACAGTCCCCACAAAGATATGGATACAAACATTGTATATTAACTTCTGTATATGTACCCCTAATGATGTTCCAGAAAAGTGACTCCCAGCATGTATTTTTAGTGTGACACAAAGTTTTTGAAAAGTAACATTGGGAATGAGCATCCATAGTGGAAGAATTCTTACTCAGAATTCAGTCGCTGATATTCACAACAATTAAACAAAGGTTTTTGTAAGCACACATGCACAAGAACAAACTATGCTATGTGTTCAATTAATCATAGAGGCACACAGTGTACTACATAATGTATATGTTTGTGAATATTCTTGCCGGGAGGGAATTACTGCAGTTAGTTATTTTCTATGCTATGTAGTTGTTGTTTAAAAATTCAGGTTAATTACCAAACATGCATATGATCAAATTTACAAAAGGACCTCTTTTAGAGAACAATTTATGCATAAATTTAATTATTTAGCAAATATATTGTTCAGCTAATGGCTCAGGGGTTAGAATTGTCACATCAAACTTGGATGTGTTTGAATCTAACCACAGCATGTTTGTGAAGATTATATGCTGTTCTTGCTTTTTCTTCTAATTTGGGTCATTCTGGAGACAAGTAGCTCTCTGGTCAACTGCTTAAGCAAATTTTCTAAAATAATTAGTGTTTGGAGTTTTGTGGTGAAAAAATGAGGGAAAAAAATCTTAACTAATAAAATGGTGGTCCAGTTATTTTAGTCTGCTGTTTTTGAGAAATGTAACCATCTTTTAATAAGCATCATTGAGTGTATAGTTATTTCCATGCAAAGTTGAATTTATGACACGTGATGAGATAAATTGTTAATTGGGGCTTAGAATTCCATGCCTGTGGACTAACATACACACAAACCAATTCAAATACAGGTGTAATACAAAATAATGTCTGTTCCAAGAAGCCAATGTGCTGCAGTTAATCCCATTGTAACCCCTTAGGGTGTACAAGAAGACAGGATAAATTTATCTGTAAAAGGCTTTGTTGAAATGATCTAGCATCAAGGTGAAAGTCAATGGAGAACATTTAGGTACATCAGAGACAATGCCATTTCCCAGCTCACACTGTCGCACAATAAATCATTGTGTGATGTGACCAGCTAAGTGATTAAGAAGAATGAGTTTAGAGTGTAGAAAAGCCCATGTGTGGTTCAATGTTTCCACAATTGGTCACAGATACAATTTACTCACAATCGGCAGGAATAAATAGACCACATTTTGACCTGAAGTACTCTGATTTGATTGGCTCAAGACTTTCTACGGTCATTTAAAAAGACTGATCTTCACATTTTTAATACCACAAAAGTGAAAATACATAGCAGAGAAATACCAATATTTTCCAGACTTATTTCCTAGTCTTTTTTAGTTTGAAGAGAGAATACTATCAGTATGTTGCATATTTTATACACTTCATTTATCACAGGTAAACATGCACTTGAGTTAAACAGCTAACTTATGGCAGTTATTGAACATATTTTTATTGTAAGCATACATCATCCAACCACTGCTCCAGTATAGGGAGCAGATCTTAGCTAGGAGGACGATTTCACATTAGAACATATGCAAATTAAGAGTAACACAATAGAAACTAACAAAAATTTCTCCTCTTCTCCAAAACATCACTGAAATCCTGAGGGTCACTGCAGTTGTGTCATGTGTTCACTTATTTAACTAATTTAATTAACTGAATTAACTTGATGAGACATTTATTAGCCAAATATGGTGTCTTAGGTAAGCTAACACATAAAGTAACTATTTGTTCATCAGTAATGACTAGGCCAGCATCACTTTATAGAGGACATACATTTCATGTTTGTTATTAATATAAAGTTAAAAGATTTCCATAACAAATTGATTACTTTTAAATCTCTGCATAGCATTTAACAAGTTCTATATCAATTTTTATACTATGGTTAAAATTCCTAAATGTAGGGTAGATTTTCATACCAAACTTATTGAAATATATTGAGTATATAAAGATCCATTTAATTTGACAAGAGAATATCTTAGTAATCTATAATAAAATATTTTATGGTTCCTATTTCAATGTGTTCATTTACAAAGTGATTTATATATAGATTTGCCATCCTCCAAAGCTCCTGTGTCATTCTCTTCCTTAATTTTATCCAAATGGTCCCATCTTATAGATTTTTTTTTCTTAAAGAGCTTGTTAAGGAAGCCAGTTATTTTCCAGTCTGCATTCTAAAGGTACTGTGTTTCAACTGCTAAGTTATCTTGCAACTGATACTCCCCCCCACCCAAAGCATGACTCCTGGCAATTGGCACTGCCATGACCAGACCCTGGATAGTGTTGTACTAGGAACACTGCTTCTGAGGACTTATCAACTTTAATGGTATGGAAAGCCAACTCAGCTTAGATGTCCAGATCACTTTCTCTGGCTGACTTCTTAAATCTTAGAAAAGTTGTGGCTATGGAGGAGAAATGAGGAATGAACTTCCTATAATACTCAATCAGCCCCAAGAAGGCACACACCTGTACTTTATTCTGCAGGGTTTGACAGTCACTTCAAATGTCTACAGGCAGACTTCAATGTCATCCCCACTGCCATCAGTTTGGTCAACAACGCAACAGAACAGAACATACTAGATAGTGAGGCTTCCACCACGTGTCCCAGCGGGATGTTTATTGACAGGTGCAACAGATCAGGGTGCAGTGTTTTGGTGGTGGTTAAACATTCGGAAGACATCCAGAGGAACAGAGAGCAACTAGTAGACATTCCAGCTGCTGATTCAGTAGGAACTGAATTAAAACAACAACTGAATTAAATCTGACCCCAATTTATTTTATGGGTTGTAGTTGAATACTTTAATTATGGTCTCTATTTACTTTACGATTGTACTGATTGCTTCATGACTTCTCTTACTTTTGATTAAATTCATTCATCCCAGCCTGTGATTAACCATCCATATTTTTGTTATAATATGATATATTGTCAGAGGCAATTGTACCAGTTGCATTAAGACTATGTGAATGAGACCAAAGATGAAGATTCACAACGCATGTATTCACATTAAACAATGCTTCTCACAAATACTGCAAAAATTGTGTGGACTTTGTGGGATAGGGGACAAATGGGTAAGGAAAGAGGGGCAGAGGAAAGGACGGGATTATGAGCAGAAGTTACATAACAGCCTGCCTGTGGGCCACTTCTTGCTCAATGGTAGTCAAGGCGGGTCCACCAGATTTGGCTGAGTGTGTGGGTAAGGCCAGCCTCATCAGAGCTGAATTGATAGTTCCCCCCTGGGGTGAAGAACTGCACTGACCAAAGGACATCAGGATCACAGATTCCTGTGGAGCCACAAGCCTTAAAAAATGGATTTGTCCTTCTTGACAATCTTCAAGAAGGTAAAACACAAAGGACACGCTGCTTTAGTTGTTCTCCACAAAACAGGCAGAAATTCCTTGTAGGTCATTACTCCCTGTTCTTGTGCACTACCTCTGTCTTCTTTGTATCTGCGGACTACTTCAATGTGTTCAGCTGTCCCCAATCAATGGCTCCCAGTCATGAATGTTATAGGTGGGGGCATGTCTCCATGACCAGCCTTAATGTCCATAACAATGACGCTGAGATGTTAACAGACAGCCACGGTCCATCGTGTTGAAAGGTGAACGCAGTCAGCTGTCAACTGATAGCTGTGGCATGCTTGTGGGGCATCCAAAGGCTTGGCTATGACAGCATTTCCATGAATATATTTTTATACATTTGTATTCAACAATGGGACAAAGTTCAAAGTTTTCCACACAATAATAATTTAACAATAAAGTATAAAATAATCCATTTTAGAAGGGATCAGTAAAGCAAAGAAATTAAATAAATGTATCAAAGGCAATTATTGTATCATGTGCTGACTATCTTGTGCTACAAAATAGCCAAGCCCTGTTGGTAGAGGAATAGAGGAATAAAGAATAATTTGAGCCTGCAAGAAAAGCTTGGAAGAAAACACTAAGTGGATGCAGAAATGACAGTTGGAATGTAGTTCCATTAATAAGCACCAGGTTGTAGACGGAGAATGTGCTGTGGACTGTTCTGATCACACAGTGTTCAGTGAAATATTTTGACAAGACTGATGTCATCCTAAAGATACTGTACTCCTTAAGACCATAACCAAAGCGGGCTTGAAACTGATCCTACTCACTATAAAAACCACGGGGACACACACTCTCTCCGACAGAATTGTTCAGATAGCCTTTATTTATTCATTTATATGGGCAGCTATTCTCTTCAAACTGGAGAAAATATGCTATAGTATACTTGGCAAACGTCTTCACAGACAGATTTATATGGTGTCCCATTTATTTCAACAGGCTCTAATAATGCTTTCCAGCTGTTCGGATTTTTGTAATGTTGTTTTTGAAATACACTAAGGAAATTGGATCAGAAGTGAAATATTCAAGAAAGAGCGTTTGCAGGTGCTCCTTCGCATCAAAGGAGCCAGTTGAGGTGGTTCAGGAATCTATCTAGGATGCCTTCTGGATGGGTATCTGGGGAAGTGCTTCGGGTACGTTCAACCAGGAGGAAACCTCAAGGCAGACCCAGGACAAGCTGGAAAGATTATGGGCCCTATATTGCACCGGTGGAAAGCGCGCGTAAAGTGGTTTTGCTAGTTTCATACCAGCGCATTGTTCATTTTCAAGCCATGCACACGTCTCCAAAATAGCAAATGATTTTGCAGCCACTTCGTGCTCAAAGGAATGGAGTTTTTTTAAATGAGGCATGGCATATTGTCGGCGTGTTGATATTAAGGCAGCAAAATGACATTGTGCTTTTAACCAACAAAAACTACGTGACACATTAGTAACCAGTATTTAAGCATGCATTTTAGAAACGTGTCGGAGCACTGTCACCAGCGGGGTTTTACGGCGAGGCATGATGCAGGCACGGGGGGAATAACCTAGGGAGAGCCGGCTTTAGATCACCCAGTGCAGGGACTTTATTAATGCACGCGACACATAGGAACAGCACATAATGTCAACGACCTGACGGGGGAGCACAGGTCTGGGGAAACTCTTATACACAGGGAAGGCAGGGATGAACAATGGGCACCTGTGGCTCTTTAACAAATGGCAGGAACATGAAGTAACAACATTGAGCTTCAGGCGTGGCTGATTAGCAACCCCGCCTGTGGGAAACACAGGAAATAGACTGGTAGGGCGGGGCTGGACGTGACAGCCCCCCCCAAGGGCCAAAACTAGGAACTGGGACAGGTGTATCCACAGATGGAGTAGGGTCAGTGAACCAGGGGGCCACAGAGGAGGGACAAGACACCCGGATGGAGACGAGGGACCAGGGAGGAAGACGTTAGGGGCCTAAGGGGGAACCCCGGGAATAAAACAAGGGACTGGAGGGACCTGTGGCAGAGCACGGGTAGGAACCTGAGGAGGGATACAGGGAACCAAGGCAGGGACTGTGGAACACCAAGGGACAGGACCTGGGACACACGGTTTGGGGCCGGGAAGCGGAACACGGGGAACAAAGGTAGGGACCGGAGGTGGGACCGGAGGGACACAGGCAGGGGTATAGTACTGGCCCTGAAGGAGAGGGCCAGGAACCGAGGGCAGAGACCAGAAAGGAAGAGGGACACTAGAGGGCTGAGGGGAAAAAGGCACTCACCGGGGAGGCAGGCGTGGGTGCAGAGAAGGAAGGGGCCAGGTAGGCACGGTGCAGGGAGCTGAGGAGACGGCAGGACTGGGACCGGAGGGCAACGAGGGGACTGCGGGACTGGAGGGCGACGAGGAGACTGCGGGACTGGAGGGAGACGAGGGGACCGCAGGACTGGAGAGAGACGCTGAGACTACGGGAACGGAGCCAGGGGGTGACGTGGAGGACACAGGACTGGAACGGGAGCCAGGGGGTGACGCGGAGGCCACAAGACTGGAACAGGAGCTAGGGGGCGACGCAGAGGCCGGGCCCGGGCGAGTACGGCACCGAGCATGCCTTCGCTTTCCCTTGCAGAAAACCCAACACCGGCCGAAGGCTCGGCTGGACCACCCAGGGTGTCGCCATTTGGAACCCCGGGGGACCGTGGGAGCTAAAACTATGGGCCGCTGGTCCCAGGGGTCCCACTCCACCTCCTAGTGGGGGCTACCCTCCTGGCCTAGCTTCCCCCAGCAGGAGAGAAGATCTGAGGCCCGGATGGGCTCCAGGGACTCGGCGGAGGCTGCGGCAGCGGATTCCCCTGGGCAGGGTGCGGAGGCTGCTTCAGGCAGGGGCCGTCCAGGCAACGGTGGCAGACAGACAGGCAGGGACGGCTCGACGTGACCCCCGGGGAGCGGGCTCGGCTCTTCAGAGCCCTCCGCGAGCGGGCTCGGCTAAGCTGCAGCGGCCGCTGCCACGTTATGGACGGCGACCAGCTGCCGCACCCTCTCCCAGAGTGCGACTAACTCCCACGACAGGGAGACGGGAGTCACCACCGCGAAGTCCCAGGCTAGCTTCTGGAACCTCGCTTGGAGGTCGGGATTGTCCTGAACCTCGGGGCTGTTCTGCAGCGTCCAGAACAGTCCCTGGAGGACAAAGAATTGCCGGGGAGGATGGCAGAACTTCGGAGGGGGTCACCTGCAGCCCCCTCTGAACCCCCCGGGCCCCGCTCATCCTCGTCCGCCTTCCACGCCGACTGTGGGCATTGGACAGACTCAGAGACTGGCTCCCTCCTCCCGAAGGTAGGGACCCTCACGGAGGGAGCACCGGTTCTGGAGGCAGCCGGCCAGCACAGATCTGGATCCGTCGTATCCAGGGTCCCCGGGAGAATCCACTGGCCGACGGGGTCCAGCTCCCTCGACCCCGCTGCAGATCCAGCAGGGAGGGGATCAAGGGAGAGGACTTCCAGCGACAAAGGCGGCGGGGAGTCCAAGGCTTGATTGTGGTGCGGTCGGGTCGTTCTGTCATGAGTGCGGGTCTGACGGCGAGGCATGATGCAGGCACGGAGGGAATAACCCAGGGAGAGCCGGCTTTAGATCACCCAGTGTAGGGACTTTATTAATGCACGCAACACATAGGAACAGCACATAATGTCAACGACCCGACAGGGGAGCACAGGACTGGGGAAACTCTTATACACAGGAAAGGCAGGGATGAACAAGGGGCACTTGTGGCTGGTTAACAAGAGGCAGGAACATGAGGTAACAACAATGAGCTACAGGCGTAGCTGATTAGCAACCCCGCCTGTGGAAAACACAGGGAATAGACTGGTAGGGCGGGGCTGGACGTGACAAGCACAATGCTCGTTACGGACACTAATAAGCCCTCAAAGTACACTAATGGTTTTTTAAATTTTATTTTTATATACATTTTATTATGGAGTACATCTGGTCCTTTCACGTAATCATACACTTTAATGAAACACCAAAAGAGAAAAATATATATTAAGTAAAGAACAAATCGTATCATTTAAAAACCTTTCAAGTCAATTACCAGAATTAAGCAAGTATTGTAAAAGCTCTTTAGGATTGCTGAAAATGCGTTTCAGATATTTAGATAAGTCTGGTGGAACATTACAATACAGCCCTCAGAAGGTTGCGACATTCTTTGTGGCATGTGGTATATAGTATGATGCGTAACATTGCCATGCATGATGGATGTCTATTACACATAAATGAGGACTAATCAGAGGACTTTTGAAGGCATGATGCTGAACTGCATGTGCTGATGCCAACAAAGCAGTGTATGCCCGCAACAGCACAGGCAGCTGGCAGAAGAGCTGAATCACCTGTAGCCAGGTAAGGAATCTAAATTGTGAGATGCAAAAAAAAAATAACAGTCCTATTGCTTTTTATTTGAATATTTTAAAACACCTTAAGAATAATCAGTTGTATGTTTGAACAAATATTGGACTGATATTCATATTTTTCAAACTGCAGACCCAAAATTTAAAAATTAAAAAAAAAAAACAGTTCCCAGCCACTGTGTTCCGTCAGCAGTGAGCTTCTGTTTTCCCCATCATCTGACATGATTATACCACTTTTGGCGCTACGCAGATAATCTGGTGATTCCAGAAAATGAGGATACACTCACTGCTACCTCATCCCACGCTTGCTTCACCTCGAAAGGCTTAGGTGGAACAGTGGTGGGCCCGTAAATAATGAAATGCCTTGGTATTCCCCCGGTCGAACTGGAGGTGGTGGCTAGTGAGAGGGAAGTCTGGACATCCCTGCCGTAGACTGCCCCCACGACCCGGCCTGAATAAGTAGCAGATAATGGATGGATGGGTTCGGGTAAATCCAGCACCATGATAATGTACTATACTCTGCGCAAACAGTGCAGTTCAAAATGAAAAAGCACTGAGATAACACAAAAGTATGGCAAGAAAATGTGACAAAGGTATTGCTAGACCTTGCAAAAGGAAACATTATTTATTTTCTCCCCAATGCATTTTTTCTCTTCCTTAAGACCTTTTCATGCCCAGTCGGATTTTTCACACAAAAGAACTGAACATCATTCTGAAATGAAGAAGCAGATTTCTATGAAGGATTTTAAGCCAGGTCCAACAAATTCGCATTGTTGTGATCCAATATTTTTATTGAGAGAGAGCTCAATTTCTGCAGTTTTTGGATATGTTAAAAATGAAATGATCAATATGATCCCAGGAGTGAACATCCGGGGACTTTTTTGAAACGTTTGTGGTAAGTTCTTAAAACTCTTTATTCCTTGTTTTGGCCAGGCTATTCATTTATTTACTGCAAGCTAAATTAAGCTATGACATGACCTATCCGAATAAGATATTGTTTTAAGTTGTAGAAGAGTAACAACACCAGAAATTACCGAACATATCAATTTCATTTGTATATTCATTTAAAAAATCATTTACATTTTCAGTTTATGCCTATGTGCACCACTTTTCGTTCTTAGCTAAAAGCTACAAGAAAGCTTATGTATTTATCATATCTAAACACATACTGTATCTCACTTCCTGTAGGAAGTAGTCTTTCTAGGTTTGAGAGGTATTATTTGACATGTTCAAAATCATACAGGTTGAGAAAACAATTCCATCCGTATTTCCAACATGGAGTGAGATTTCAGCACAACACCTCCAGGCAGCACGGATATTTTGGCCATACCATACCCACCTCCATGTGCATCACTCTTCAGACAATGCTGTCTTTGTGAGGACCTAAGCTATTACAATATCTTCATTTTAAGACCTGAAAAAAAATCATACATTGAGTGATTGAGTTTTACATTGCCATTTAATATAAAACGCTACATTTAACCACTCAAATAAACGTTACCGATGTCTTTAAATGTTTACTGGTCATATATTTCAGGCATTAAAGAGTAAAGGACCTCAATTTCCTTGGAGATGTTTAAAAGAAGTGATGTCTTTAAAAGCCACGTACTGGTTTTATAGTGCGCTTAGATTGACCGTGTTTACAATGAAGCCCGGAACATGGACTGTCACAAAAAAATTATAAATAGAGGCCAATTGCAGATGGCGTGTGGTGGCTTGGTGGTCACTGTGAAGTATAAGCTTTTTTTAGAATTATATGTATCCAGTATTTTTGCCTTTTTCTTTTCACTTGTTTGACTTGTCAAAAGAAACAAGAGAATCTCGCCGTCACTGCTGTTAGTAACACTAGCAAGTATTTGCTTGCTGCTAGTTGAAATTTTCTTTCGGTATGCAAACTTTTCTCAAAAAGTTGCGACAATTTCGCATTACGCTTGGTGTGAAAGGTCTCTATCTATCTATCTATCTATCTATCTATCTATCTATCTATCATGACCATAAATGTTTGTCGTGGTATCCTCTGAAAGAACTTATATAATGTTTCTAAAAGCAAGTACAATATTACTGCCTCTCGCAATGGCAGAATCTCCAATTAAGGACAAAGTACTACCATAGCTCAGAAACCTTAATCCAGTTATCGCTTTTAAACATAGTCATAGTAAGCTAAAAAGAATAGAAAAAAACACAGATTTCATTTACTTCATAAATGGCTTGATTTTAGCTGTGTAATACTGTGATTGTGTGCAATGTCACGACTTAAGCTGTTGTGTTGTGCTTATAACCAGGAAGCAATACTGTTGGTCTCTATTCAAAATCTTTAATGGTGCCCAAATTTTAGTGCACAATAAAAATATATCAATATAAATGGTATTGTGTCATATCAATATGGTACACTTCCTTTTGAAAATATATCTATATCAATATATCAAAAACCTAGGTCGCGAATTTGACTAAAGTGTCTTTTGAATTTGCAATGTGTCTATTAATATATCGATATGCCATAAACATTTGGTATACCATCCAGCACTAATTGTCCACTAAAAAGTTTTGCTGTGTTGTGGTTCACTTTTGTTGTATTCTGGTTGGATTTGCAGCATGTTTAATTTTTTATGGGGTTTCAGGATTTGCTTCGTCTCTGCAAATTTTCAGCGTTTGGAAAATGTAGCGTAGGCATCTCCAGGCTGACTAAAGTTTTTTTTTTAAATTTGCAACATGTCTATTGATTTGCCACACATTTGTAAATGTAGATCTGATATTTCATTAAACTTTTAAGAATCTGTAGTATGTTGACACTATTTGGCCACCATACATATGGAATATGGCATGGCACACCTACTGCGACAGAAACATTATGCATATTTCCAAAAAAATGTATGTTGTGGTCCAAATCCATAGTTGAAATAAAGAAATGTAAATACAGGCTAATACAGGCGAGACAACTAAATCCAGTCTACAAGAGCAAGAAATCCAAAAGAGCAAGCCACAGTCATACACAGAAGCAAGGTTATGAAAGAACTGCCCAGCATGGTATAACGTCAGACCAGGCCATTAGATCAAGTTGATGATTTACAGGTCTGTCTAGTGTTAGGAGGAGACCGAGTGGGAATTGACTGGGTGTGGATGCTCTGGTTGATGCAGGTATGACAAAAGTAATGAGTACAACCCCATTTTTCCTAGAACAGCTTCAAGGTCCAATGACTTATGTGTTCAGAGATGCTTTTCTGTGCACCATTGTTGTACTGAGCTGTTATTTTTGCACTTGTGGCCATCCTCTTAGATTTAAGTCTGACCATTATCCTCTGACCTCTCTCACTAACAAGATGTTTTTACTCTCGGAACCACCACTGACTGGATTTTTTTTTATTACTGTTGCTCCATTGGCTCTAAACTATGGACATGAAAATCCCAGAAGAATCTTTTCAGACTTGCCCACCAAATAAAGGAAATGTACCTGTCCAAAATATAAACAGAACATGTAATTTAAAAGATGTATGGAAATTTGTTATGGTCTCTGTGCTGACTACTCTCAAAAAGAAGAATATTTCAACCTGAACGTTGATATTATTATTATTATTATTATTGCTATTATTATTATGTTTTTAACTGCGAAGTACAGTCACTAGTTAAAGATTTAAAGAAAGCAAGTTTTATTTTAGCACATTTCCATATTTGATTTCTTTTTATAATTGAAAATAGGCTCCTTCCTGATTTTTTAAACTGTCATTGCCTGGCGACAGGTGGCAACAAGCCAGACTGCCCCCTGCTCAGTATGATAGCTCATTAGGATTTATTGTGTAATCCCTTCCAACAACATAATGCTTCCTAGTGCTGGCAGATTTGCACTCTGCCCCAGCACAGGGGCCATTCTGCACTGGGTTGAATGTAATCTCTGCCACCTAATGAGTGACAACACAATGGTATTCAGCTGTAATTATTTGTACCCCTGAAGACCCCATGATTCATTAAATGAAGCCTTATTCACAACTGGTATGCACTGAATCATTTTGAATAAAGTCACTCTTGTATTCACAATACAAGGACTATTTCAGCTTTTTCTTTTACAAATCAGACTATTCAAGAAAGAGGATCTGTTAGTATCAGTATTTTATGGTTTTATTTGTTAGGGGTTGAAGGTGGAGGCAATTACATGGTAAAACCTACTGAAAATCAGCATTTAAAGTAGTAAGTTAAAAGAGATGTTAACACTAAATAGATTATCTAAGTAATATTAAAGTAAACTAGATGCTGTCAGCATGAAAATAATGTGTTCCCCGGACTGCCCTGTCACCTCCTCTCCCCATCTAATGCATAGCCCCCCCAAGCCCACTAATTTCCTTCCTTAGTAGCCTAAACTAGGCTTGGGCAGCGTTTTAATTTTTCATACCGTCATATCATCTATACGTCATACTGTAGTATACAATATTTGGACAGTATTTTTTAAAAATAACTATTTTGGTATCTTTCACGGAGTGTGGGGTTAAAAGGTGGTGGGGTTTGTCCACAATAAATTTCCAGTATTACCATTATCATGTCCAAGCCTATCCTACATACTCCCCCTATATCTCCAAAAATACTTGTTAAAAGCCCAACTTTGTGTAACTTGTCTCAATGTGAAAAAGTTCACCACATCTGTGCCGGTGTTGGTTATTTCATGTTCTACCACTGACATGATTAATTTTTCCCACAATAAATTTTGACGAGTTCTCCATGATAGATTTCACCAACTGACTATCGTTCTGCTACCGATAAAATTTGCTGAGAATATTTTACAATGTTCAAAAAAAAAATCATCCCCCACAGCTTGAGAACCACTGGCCTGGAAAATGTACTTGGGAAGTGTTTCAGTTAGAGTGTTTCAGTAATAGATTTTCATTTAGACATTTTTTTGTGAAGTGAGAATCAGATCCATCAAAGATGAAATACGGTTAATCTATTCACAAGGTCAAGCATCTTCTGCAGTGACCCTTGCTGTTGCTGCTAGCATCAACGCATCAACTTTGGTGCGATTTATCTCATGATTTGAGCAGATCCCAATATTCACCACAATATTCACACAATGTGTCTACTTTGTTTGGAAAAGATCCAATTTTTGTGTTATCATGCTGAAAAGATTGAACGTATCAGCCTGCTCTTCTCCTTGTTATCATTATGTAGCACTGCTTCAATTTTTGTAGTTCCTCTCAAAATTGGACCAGGTCCTGTCATTCACCCTTTCAATGTGTCTGGTTAAAAAAGATCTGTTGAATGCTTGTTGTGTTACTTTGTGTGCAAGGGGCTTGATTTTCTGATACACATAACTCAACAAAGAAAGTAGCTGCATGCTTTTTTCACTTAAGCATATTCTATCATTGACTTAAGTGCATTTTTCATTACGCGCTCTGGAGGGCTGTATTAAGTCAAGCACTTCTACATGGTCAAACACAATATTGCATTTTGCACAAAGACAAACAAGTAAAAAGAAATATTTAACCTTCATTATACATCTAAAAATAAATGTTATGCTCCAAAACACATGTCAATAACTCTAAATATTAATTATACAAGAATTATATATTACCACTACATATAT
>JAAGVU020000002.1:24059451-24091104 GCA_011763525.2 Mormyrus iriodes
TGGTTGATTAGATAATTGCATTAATGAGAAATTGAACAGGTGTTCCTAATAATCCTTTAGGTGAGTGTATATGTATCTTAGTATAGACAAATTTATTATTTTTAGGCTAGATTCAAGGACATCTGCCTTGTCAGCATGCCTAGCAGGCAAATCAATTGGAAAGTAGTAATAAGATCCATCCTTGACTTATCACATTCACAATGTCAGTTGTTGCCTGCAAAAGACACTAAGCAGAGCTGTTTCAGGTATAGTGTGATCTGTCTCAAGATTTGATCACTTCCAGTTCATCACCCATACAATGTCTCTGTATAGGTGGAAAAATATCCACAAAATATTTTTTGAGTTATCGCGCTAATAGGATCACTCTATCTGAAACTGCTCTTTTATTGGCAATCACTGTGTGGTGATGCTTCAAGTTTGGTATGACCTATCTTTGTATCTATCTAAATTTGACCATTTCCACTTCATCACCCAAACACCATGTCTGCAAAGTTTGAAAAAGATCCATCAAAGAGTTTTTGAGTTACTGCGTTAACAAGAAAGTGATGGAGGTGGCAATTTGGGCGCATGAACGGTGTTCCCTTGAAATGCAAATCTTAAAAGAGAGATCATGGGTCATACATGAGAAATAAATCCATATTTACGGCATGTATCACTGAAATATGTTCATGTAAAACCTCATACTAGTCAGAGTTAAAATGTGCTGGGGGGTGGAGGGAGGATGTGCTGGAGACTAAACAAAAGGCATTATTTCTCAATCCGGTCCTTGGGAACCCACAAACAGTCCATGTTTTTGCTCCCTCCCCATTCCCTTCCAGGCAGTTCACATTTTTGGTCTCTCCCAGCTCTCTGCCAAGAGCTGGGAGGGAGCAAAAATGTGAAGTCTGAGGGTCCCTGAGGACCAGGTTGAGAAACACTGGCATAGGGTATACTGAGCCTGGGTATCTCCTGGGCAGGATTAGAAGGCTCATACAAACAATTTAGAGAAAAATGCCATGTCCTTGGCTGTCGGGAGGAAAATCGAGTACAGTACTTGAAGAATATACAAACACAGAAAAAAATATCAGGCAATTTTTGGGTCACATTTTCCACACCATTACTTATTCTTTGTTAACTGCAGTATGTGAGCTTCCTATTAATTGCCTGACCTGTTTCTTTTTTCCAGCTATTAATTTTTTTTTACTGAAGATGCTTGTTCAGCAGGTTTCAGGCAGTAATTTTAAAGCCCTCATTACATAATAACGTACATGATTAATTTACATTGTATGCAATGTTTCTATTTTACTTAGATATTTTTGGAAAAATAAATTTGGTTTAAGCCAAATATTAATGTACAAAAGTCGCAGAGATATTTGTATTGGTTATATTAAATTCGAAAAAATCTGACAGTATATTTTTTGTGACTTTTTGCGCTTTGGTGTGTAGAAAAGTAAAATAATAACATGTCAAACTCCGTACCTCATTAATAAGTATGAAAATAATAATGCCTACCTTTCTTTGAATGCTTAACAGGGACTCTCTGGAGTCTTGATATTGTTTAAGAAAAAATCCCACTTACGTCTAGATTCTGTGTATGATACAATCTTGTCTAAGGGACACATCCTTCATGTGGGACAAAAATCACCAGTACTGTAGTCAAATAAACAGGATCACAGAGTGGGAAGCATTTTAAATGTGCTGGTTATGTGGGAGGTTTCAAGGTTTAGGTCTTTTACAGATTGTGTTGCAAAGTATCCATCGGTCAGCACATTACTCATTTTTTATGAAATGGCCATAATGAATAGTGTCATCTTTTACACATATTTACTTGCAGCATGTCTGACATGAACAGTAAGAAACTGTTGCAATGGACCCACTCTCAGCAGAGAAAAGTGGTATCAGGAGAAGTTCAAGGTGTATAGTGACTTGTGTTAAGAGCACAACTAATGAGCGACTGGTGGAGAGAAGCAGATGATTGCACTTTACATAGTAACCTTGGATACTTGCCCCGTTCTATAATGACATCATAATTTTGTACTCACCTTGGGAGACTGCAATATACTTTTATTTATGGGGTCACCTGCATGACCTCAGTCATTCAGCTGTGTGTTCTGTCTGGTACTCTTTCCCTTTTGGTTGCTGCTGAAATGATGACAAGGATTTCTGCTTGTCTCTAAAACATCTCAAACTGTCTGAAAACAAACAAACAAATTGAGTGTTTGAAATTGCAGCATTTGTGTAATAAATTGATGTGATTTCAGCATTTTATTCCTTATTTATTCTGTTATATATATATATATATATCACATTGTCATGCGGCCTTGTCTGAGTTAAATTACTTGAACGGCCTGCCTTATACATAGTTAGGGAAATTATATATTTACCGCTGCATTTACTGTGCCTTGCAAAAGAATTTGCCCTTTATTGAAATACAAGGTTTTTGTGATGTAAAAAAATGAGACCACGTTAAATCATTCAAAACGTTTTCAATTATTATTATTTTATTTAGTTTCTAAAATTGCCACAGTACATCTCTCATAAATCATTTATGGATTACAGGTAGTGAGCAATAGCTACATAAATAAATAAAGAAATAAACTCCCTTCACTGGCTTTTATTCCATTTAAATACAATTTGAAAAACTAAATACTTGTCAGCCTTATTCTGCTCATTATGCTGTTCATTCTGTGATCACAAAGCCCTCTAAAACATTTTTAATGTAGGATTTGGTCATCTTATTGTTTCCAGTTACTGCAATCCGCATAATTTTGATTTTGTATATAAATTTCTGTCCATTTTTAATATGGCTTATATATCCTTAGTGTTAATAAACAATGTGTTGGGGATCTGATGCAATAAAAATATATTAATCCTGATCAAGAAAATTTGCCCCTGAAAATTAAAAATTCAGCCATACTCCCTGTTTGCCACACAGTAAGACATTTCTTGTTATAAGCTTTTGGATAAGATCTAGTATAATTTAGAACACTAACAGGGAGGTTTCTTGGGAATCTGCAAACCTTATTTCAAATATATAGCAAATATCCTTGCTCTCTTTAGTAATTGCATTCTGGTTTGCAATTTGTTTTTTCCTTATTGACTATCTTTTAATATTCCATTCTCGTGAAGTTTCCTTACAATATTACTTCTTTCCCTGCTTTTATTTCATTTGTGCTGTTTGGTTTTGATTCTTCTATTTGTATTTGAAATAAATGAGTAGAAAGGTATGTCACAAAATTATTTTTTCTCCTATATGAATTACAATATGTGCAAAGTATACAGTATTGTGCAGCATTTTATATCCCAGTTAACATAAATGTATTTTCTCAGTCTTTCTACAGATATGCATGATTAATATTTCACATTGAACCTTATAAATGTAATGTCATGTGCTGCCCGCCATGTCCTGAATGATCCTCCTGTCTCCTCCCTAACTTGACCCTAACAAGCCACACCTTTCACTCATTTGTCTTGCCTCTTGTTGCCTGTCATACGATGCCTCCAGTGTCTGGCCCAGCAGAGGGTGCTGCCATGCCTCCAGAGTCCGGCATCGGTGAGACTACCGTGTCCTCACCTTTACTGTGTGCCCAGAGCCCATCTTCATCGCTGTTGCGCCTGGCCCCAAGAGGGCTGCTCCACCCACATTCAAGTCTCCTGGCCCAGAGTGGGTTACTCTGTCTGAGTCTATGGTTACCAGCCCAAGGGGGGCCTATGCACCCCACTCGCCTCCAGGTGTCCCAGCTATGCCCCACTTGCCTATAGGTGTCCAGGCTTCACCCACTCATCTCCAAATGTCATGTCAGCTCCAGCCTCATCTCATGATGTCCCACTGGCGCCTGCCTCGTCTCCTGATGTCCCACCGGCTCACACTTCATATCCTATCACTGCCTTAGTGGCCTCCTCACAGCCTCCTGGCTTGCTGACAGCGAACTCCTCGTTACCTACTGGTCACAACCAATCCAATGCCCAACTGCCCAGTTGCTGCCAGTCCAATGCATGACTTACCAGTCACCACCAGTCCAGATGGGAATGATCCGTAGGACTTAGAGTGGAACCCACTGGGCCTTGCTCTAAGTCTTGCTCCGTGGTTCCCTGCGTCCGACGGAAGTCCATGCCAACCCGGTCCTAAATCTCAGTGTGGTTAGCGGCGTTGACTGGGTCACCAAAGAGGGGCGGGCTGTGTGTCCATCTCCTAGAGGGGGAGATGGGGGCACACTATCTGTGCCAGCTGCCCAGACCCTTGTCTGCCTGGTGATGTTCACCCAGAAATTCCAACCATGAGGAGAAGAGCCATGGCACCTTCTTGCTCTGGCGCTACTGTCCCCTCAGCGCCATCCAGCCCCACTGGTCTCTCTGCACCACCTTGTCCAGATGGCCATCCAAGGCAGGGAACAACACAGGATGGGGCACCAATCCAACGCAGGGCATAGGCACAGGCTCAGGAGTACCCACGACCCACGTTCACTGCCCAGCTCTCTGGGGTCTGGGTGACTTCCCGGATGTCCCCCGTTTCCTTTCATCGGGCCTGAATCCTTGTTCCACTGTCCTGTCCTGCCTTTGTTATACCCTAGTTTGTGCCCCCTATGGTCCTCTCCTGTGTTTCGGTCCTTGTCTCTGTGGTTCTTCCATCTGTCCTCTCTGTCCTGGTGTGTGTCTTGCGGGGTGTGCTCTTTGCTGTCCCTAGTCTTGCCAAGATTGGCTCCATGCCCCTAGTTGTGTTCTGTCCCATGTCCTGGATTATGGTTAGTCTGGTGTTCTCTGGTGTGGTGTGTTCTGCCCTGTCCAGGGACTTTGTCCCTCTGGACTTACTTTTTTGGTGTCTATCCCATGAGTCCTGCTGGTCCTGCTGTACTCTGTCTAGTCTGGATTCCCATCAGTCCCCAACCAGGTGGGTCAACCCCTTTATTTGGTCCCCTCCCCTGTTTGTCTTTGAGGGGGATACTGTAATGTTCTGCCTCCCTACTATCTCTTCCCTAGAGTGAACCTAACCAACGATGCCTATTATTTGTTTGTCTTACCTCTTATTCCTAACCCTCATGTGAATCACTCCTACTGTAGCTGCCTCTCGTTAACTGCTTCATTAGTCTTGTATACATATGCTTCCTACTGCTTATTCTGGACAGGGTCACAGGGAGGCCTTGGAGCCGTACCTAGGCAGTACTGGGCACAAGGCTAGAGTACACATTCCAGGTTTTCATAGTTTAACATTTCTACTATAACAGAGAGTAACAATATGTGGCTGTGTAGCATGTAGAACCTTGTACTACAACAAATAGGCTATATAAGTATCTGAATCTGGTTTTTAAGTTTTAAAAAACAGATTTATGTGTAGAGAACAGAAAATAATGGAAACACTAAAATTAGAGGATGGAAGAAGTAAAAAATGTAAATGCAATAGAATAAGTCCTAAAAGTAAATGACTGCAAAACAAACTTGATTTCTCTGGACTACATGTTATTTCAATCTTTTTTTTCTTACCTGCTTCTTCAAGTAGCCAATTTAGGGAGCATATTTTCACTGCTGGACCGTCATCTAAATCAAACCTGATTGCCAGTACAGGGGACAGTCATCCCACCCTCCAGAGGAGGTCATTCAGAGCAGTCTGTCTGCCTCCATATATAAATAAATATTACTCACCTTTTAGCTTCTGGCAAGAAGGAAAAGGCTGAATGATGGACTAAAACTAATGTTTTCAAATTTTAAAAATAAAATCTATGCCATGTACTTTTTTTTCTGCACTGAAAACATTTAAACAGAGCTGTTGTTTGTTCAATTTGTTTTCTTTCATGACAATAGCTGAAAATTATTAGTCTGTTCTTTTAAATTATAATTTCTAATTTATGTTTATGATTGGACCTATTTTTTGTAGGTTACACTGAATATATTTTTTTACATCAAATCAGCATCATATATTTCATGTGATCGATTCCTTCATTTTATTTTTACGTTGATCCAGCATGTATTTGGTTTCATTTTTTCGATGCATAATAAGTCATCTTAAAACACATCTGTGAAGAACATGATGTATAGTACAAACATTTCTGTTAGAGTGACCATACCCATACATCCTCCAATCACTTATCCTGGTCACACAAGGTTGGGGTACAGCCTGGATGGGATGGCAAATAGTTAATTGAGGGGAAAACTGTTGCTTGCAAGAGCAGAATTATATAGCCTTTAAGAAAATGTAATTCAAATGAAAGATTCTCTGTTGCATTGCTGTGATTCCACTGATCTGCAAGTCAAAAACACAGGGTTGAAGAATGATGCGAAGGGTGAGAAAACAAGATATCTGTCACCAAAATTAATGAAAGCCAGGTGGGAAACGAAAAAGAAATATAATTAGCAAACAAATGATCGTGGTTGTGAAATCTTGTGAATAAAGCATCAGTCAAAGTCAAAGGATGCTGGGCAACTAGCATCATTTAAACCATGCTGAGAAAAGGACATCAAGAATATTCTGTCCAGGCATTAATTATGCTGCTTTAAGCAGAAGCATATTTTGTAGCCGCTGTATTAAAAAAAAAAGTACCAGTATGGAGTCTTGATAGAAATCTAATGACAGGTATGGCTAAATGTGCATAAAACCCAGTACCTGGGATGCTGGCAGAAGGCTATGCTGAGCAGCAGGTTGCTTCCAGGTTCAAAACTTCTAAGCCAGCAGTACACAAGAATAAAGTGGAGCAGGAGACACTGGAAACAACCAAGTAATGGGCAGGAGCAACTTTCTAATGCCAGAGATGACCGTTAATTTATCGAACAGCTTCTCATGAATCGTAGGATGACATCAAAATGACCTTCAAAAGGAATAGGAAACATTATGTCTGAAGTGCAGTCCTAGGACAGTCTGTATCGAGCTCCTAGAAGCAGGACTGAAGTCCGATAAAGCAGGGAAGAAGCCCGTCATTAATGAGAAACAGAGAAGAACCAGGCTGCAGTATGCAAGAAAATATACAGTATATTATCCAGGCACACACCCATAAATTCAGAAAGTGAACAAAAAATGTGCTGTTGTCTTTTAATTTTACCTATGGTTGTGTGTGTGTGCGTTTTACATTTTTAAATTCTTTAAAATTATGTTTTAACCAGCACCTGTGTGTAATGTTTAAGAATGTTTCACCATATACAAGCTAAGTAGTTGTACATTTAAAATAAATTATAAAAATTAAACAATTCCATTTTTTTGTTTTGGTATGCAGAGTAATCAAATATTACTTTTTTGATGTGGAAAAAGTAGCTGTAAAGATACACTGTGCTGTGATGAACAAAAAATGAACATGTCTGAAAAATAAGCTATCAATTCCTATCATTCTCAGTAGGATTTTAAGGCCATTAAGTCTAAGGCATTAAAGCTCCAAAATCATGAGCAGGGCCAAATAGAAAAAATGTAATGCAATGATTCTTGCCAGGAGTTATCTGCCAAGATCTCTTTAAGATCTCAGTATAAAGAAAATCACAATAAAACCTTAGAATGACATCCAATAATCTGCCTCATTTGGGGTCAGTGTCAATGACCCCTTATTAGAATGCAGGAAAAAGTGATACAGCAGATTTTACAGGGTTATATCAGGCAATTTATCCATACATAAGAACGTTTGAGAAAAAAAAAAAAAAACAGTAAATAAGTTTTGACTGCTATACTCAAAGACCCGACATAAAACCCAATGAGATGTTTTCACAAGCTAAGAAATGAACACCGTGTGTGGATAAACCCACAACTCGAGTAGAACTAGGTCTACACAGAGCAGTTAGGCAAAATTCCTGGACTGTGAGAGACTGATAATTAATTTTACAAAACGTTTACTACAATCAGTGCTGCTCAAGGCAAACTAAGTTGCAAGGGGACAATTGACTTTTAACTTCACATTTTTCTTCTCTCTAACCATCTTATTGCACAAAGGGATTAATATGTACTGTTTCTGTCTGGGATCGGCCTCAGGGCTCTCCCGGTGACGTCACGGGGAATCTCCGTCACTCTCTCCTTGCCCCTTAAGGGAGTTTTCGGTTAATCTTGCCTTTTGGGTTTTGTGGCATCTCCACGTTTGGGAATTGCACCAGTATTCCGTATAAGGGGCTATGCCTCTTACGCAGCTGTCACTAATCATCCAGCCTATATCAGTCGGCTGGATACCTTGAAACAGTGCGAGTTCCTGGTTTTCCGGAGTTTCGCGTGTTCTCTGTTCCAGTCTATTCTGTATGCCTGTTGCTTCCCGTTTTTTGACCTCTGCCTGTTTTCAGACCGTCCAGCCCTTCCTCACCAATCTACGCGCCTTGCCCGACTTTCGCTGGTCCCTGACCATCAACTTCGTCTTGCCCCTCGGATGTCTCTCACTGATTGCTCGACCCCTGCCTGCTCCTCGACTACGACCTGCCCAATATTTCGGACCCTGTTTTGCCTCCTCGGTTTATTGGCTTTTGGATTGTCAACCCTGTGTTTGGAATCGTCCCAAAATAAAGTTGAGTCGTTGGAGTCTCTACACACGGGAGTCGACGAGCTGGCTTCCCAGGTATGGATTCTCTCCCGGACGCCTGCCTCTGCGGTCTGTGAGCCTCCAGTCCCACACCTCAGGCAGTACAGTGGAGACCCCGGTTCTTGTCGCGCCTTCCTGTCCCAGTGCTCGCTGGTGTTTGAATTGCAGCCATCCGCCTTCCCGGCACAGCGATCCAGGGTGGCTTACGTCATTTTAGCCTTAACAGGTGCTGCTCGAGAATGGGCAACCACGGCGTGGGACGCGGGTACCTCTTTCTGCAGCGAGTTTCAACAGTTCGCGGATGAGATAAAGCGTTTGTTTGATCGTTACAAGTATGGACAGGAGGCAGCATGGGAGCTGCTGCAACTCTGGAAGGAAAATCAATCAGTTTTGGAATACACTGTCCAGTTCCAGACGCTCGCGTTGTCATGCAGCTGGAATCACCAAGCCCAATTTGACACCTACTATAGCATTCTCACTGATGCCGTTAAGGACGAGTTGACGTCCCGTGAACTCCCCGGCACGCTGCAGGAGTTAATTGATTGGGCGCTGAGGGTAGTTGCCCGCTTGCACCAGCGTCGGCATGAGCATCATAGGAGGGAGGATCCTCTGCGCACCCAGTACCCGGTTTCAGCTCCAGCCACAGACTGCAAACCTGAACCCATGCAGGTTGACCGGACCCGTCTCTCCCCAGCCAAGCGACAGCAGCGACTCTCATCGAGGTCTTGTTTATATTGTGGACAGGCGGGGCATTTCATTGCCAACTGCCCAGTAAAAGGGACAGGCTTACCAGTGAGGAAGAGGGCACTGGTGGGTGTGGTTCTGGTGAATCCCTATTCCTCCCAGAGGATTTTCCTCCCTGCAGTCCTGACTTGGGGGTCCTCCCGCCAGCCCCTGGCAGTATTAGTGGATTTGGGGGCAGATGAGAGCTTCATTGACTCCTCTCTGGTTAAGCAGTGGGGGATACCCACCACGCCAGTACGGACCCCTCGGAAGGCCCATGCCCTTGATGGAAGACGGATGGCCACGATCACCCATGTTACGTCACCAATGAGTTTATCATTGGGGGGAAACCACATGGAGAGTATTCTCCCTGTTTCTTTTTGATTCCCCACAAGTACCCCTGGTATTGGGGCATGCCTGGCTCATTCGCCGTAATCCCCAGATCAATTGGGAGATGGGAACTGTTAGTACCTGGAGTCCGCTTTGTTTTTCACAGTGCCTGCGGGTGGCCACCCCATCTGTGTCTCCAGGGGCTAAGGAGGAGTTTCCTGACTCAACGTCAGTTCCCGTATACAGGTATACAGTAAGCTCCGAGCCTCCTCCTTGCCGCGCATCGTTCTTGCGACTGTGCGATCGATCTGCTATCCAGTATGTCGCCCCCACGTGGCCGTCTCTACCACGCCTTATTGCAACAATGCTTTTGGTGGCCTACCCTCCTCCGGGACATCTACAGTTTTGTCGCAGCCTGTGTGGTCTGTGATCAGAACAAGTCCCCCTTCCGGTCCCAGATGTGTCTCCTGCGGCCCTTGTGCATTCTGCATTGTCCATGGTCGCATCTGGGTCTGGATTTTGTGACGGACCTGCCCTCCTCTCGGGGGTTTACTTACCATTGTGGACAGGTTTTCCAAGGCGGTCCATTTCGTCCCCATTCCGAGACTGCTGTCTGCTAAGAAGACAGCACAGTTAATGATTGAGTATGTGTTCTGGCTTCACGGCCTGCCTGTGGATATCGTCTCGGATAGGGGTCCACAATTTATCTCCCGTTTCTGGCAGGAATTCTGCAGGTTGCTCGGTGCCACGGCCAGTCTCTCATCGTGGTTTCACCCACAATCCAATGGGAAGATGGGCGAACCAAGACCTAGAAAGGATGCTGTGTTGTCTGCCCTCCCATTCACCGGCGACCTGGAGTATCTACCTCCCATGAGCTTAATACACCCATAACACCTTACCGGTCTCTTCCACGGGCCTGTCTCCCCTCCAGTGTTGTGTGGGGTATCAACCACCACTGTTCCCATCCCTGGAGGGGGAGGTGACGGTTCCTTCCGTCTACTAGTTCCTTCGAAGTTGCGGCCAGACCTGGAGGAGGGTCCAGGCCATCCTGTTACGCTCCAGGGCCAAGATGCAGAGCTATGCGAATTGGCGCGGCACTCCGGCTCCTCTCTTCCGCGTGGGTCAGAGGGTGTGGTTGGATACCAGAGAACTTCCCTTGCGTGTCCAGTCCCGAAAGTTGGCTTCACGCTTTGTGGGGCCATTCCCTATCTCCAAGGTGATCAGCCCAGCTGCAGTGTGCCTCAAGCTCCCAGCCTCCATGTGCCGGGTTCTTCCGATGTTCCATGTGTCCTGCCTGAAGCCGCATGCTACCAGCCCCCTGGCCTCCCCAGTGCTGCCTCCTCCCCCACCTCGGCTGGAGGGGAGGTTTTTACGGTCCGGTGTCTGATCGACTTTCGGCGCAGGGCCCGGGGCCTGCAAAATCTGGAGGATTGGGAGGGCTATGGCCCCTAGGAGCGGTCATGGGTGCCAACCAGGCACATACTGGATCCCTCTCTTATCTCCACCTTTAATCGTGCACACCTTGAGCACTGGGCCGTCCATCAAGAGGCGGTCGTCGAGGGCAGGGGTACTGTCAGGGATCAGCCTCAAAGCTCTCCCGGTGACATCACGGGGAATACCTGTCACTCTCTCCCTGCCCCTTAAGGGAGTTTTCGGTCAATCTCACCTTTCGGGTTTTGTGACTCCGTCCAGTTGCACTGGTATTCCGGTTAAGGGGCTATGCCTCTTACCCAGCTGTCACTAATCATCCAGTCTATATCATTCGGCTGGATACCTTGAAACAGTGCGAGATCTTCCTGGTTTTCCAGAGTTTCAAGCGTTCTCTGTTCCAGTCTGTTCCGTATACCTGTTGCTTCCCGTTTTTTGACCTCCACCTGTTTTCAGACTACCGAGACCGTCCAGCCCTTCCTAACCGATCTACGCGCCTTGCTCGACCTTCGCCCGTCCCTGACCACCGACTCGTCTTGCCCCTCGGATGTCTCTCGCCGATCACTCGACCCTCGCTTGCTCCTCGACTACGACCTGCCCAATGTTTCGGACCCCGTTTTGCCTCCTCGGTCTATTGGCTTTTGGATTGTTGACCCTGTGTTTGGAATCATCCACAAATAAAGTCTGCCACTTCACCCTGAGACTTGCAAGTGTCTTTCCTTTCCAGTACGAATCCCTCACAGTTTCTTCATTTAGGTTGACTTTTATGTAATAGTATTTTTCTCAGGAACTCGCAAAAGAAATATACTAATAAGCCTGTCTATCTTGAATAAAGAAAAGCAGATACCCTGCTTGATATATTTGGAGGAAAAAAAGGAAAAAGAGAGAAAGGGAGTTCTATGTATAGTCCCTGCTCAGAACAGACACTGGGTTATGGGTTATGGAATCTTATGATGCAGCTTCTTTCTGCCTTCTAGAATTACGGAACAAAGGAATCAAAGAGGGGGTGATTTTTTTTTCCCTTCCATTATCCCCAGGCCAATCATCCCCAGCCAACACATCGGTGGCACAGCCTGACTTGAGTCTACTTAGGTTAGCCTTTTCTGTCTCTGCTGTTGAGCAAGGAGGTGGGTTCAGCTGGGTCTCCGTAGGACAATTCCCAGGGCTGACAGAATCACACCAACTCGCAGCCCTCATGGGAGCTATCCTTCAAATCTGCTGCTATCCTTTTATGTGCATTTTCTTACATCGTGCCTGTCCCAGATCACAACATTTAAGAAGATCAAACAGGGGCAAATGCTTTTCAGGGTCCCGTACAATCACTATGGAAAAGTAATTTTGATGTAAAATGCTCTGTGCAAAAACCACTTTTATACTCAGAAGGAACATTCGAAAGGCTTTCTATAGTAAAATCTGATGGTGTACTAATGTACATAATGTACTTTTTCAATAGAGAGCTATTGTTTGGGGGTGACATGGTGGTGTAGTGGTTAGCATTGTTGTCTCACACCACTTTGACCAGGGGTCGAGTTTCTGCCATGGCTCTGTGTGTGTGGAGTTTGCATGTGGGGTTTCCTTTGGGAACCCCTTCCCCCACACACGCAGTCCAATAGCATGCTAAGGTGAATTGTAGTTACCGAATTACCAATAGGTATGCATGTGTGAGTGACCTGTGGTGGGCTGGTGCCCCATCCTGGGTTGTTCCCTGCCTTGTGCCCATAGGATAGATAGATGAATGTGTCAGTAAATATAAGATAAACAAAATAAGTGACACTCACTAACTCACCATGTAGTTACTTATGCTGTATGCTTATATAGTTATGGCACATACTGTTCATGAAGCTTGGATATGTATATTTTCAGATGAGTTATGTCATTTATATTATTTCAAATAGTCTTCAGCAATTTGTTTTTTGTTTGTTTTAGGTGGTGTTTATTTTAGATAGTTGATTTCTCTTTGAATAATTTTTAAATTGAAATTAGCTTAAAAAGCTGTGAGGAACTGCCTAATAGCGACATTACTTATTAGTTATAAGGGATATAACAAAAAAGGACTGCAAAAGTCAGAAAAAATTATATTTAAATGATCTTCATGTTGGTGTAAATTTTTTTGCTGTCAAAGTGTGCCAGCTTAACCATTTTAAACCCTCTCCTAAAGTCACCCCAGTATTTGCAGCAACCATCTAATACATCAATGTATTTTTTGGCTCGACCACTGGCACACCTCGTATGGCTAATGAATATCTCATTGACTTTTTAAACTAATTATATTCATTAATTAAGTGAGCTGGTGGTAAAATACATGGAATGGCTGAGAAGAGGTTTGGGAACTGAAGCGATGTTATTCTAGCCATCCAGCAAGATAACAGTGACATTTGGGAGAACAGAAGATATTCCTGCTAGTTTTTCAGTGTTACTCTTAAATTGCATATGCTCTAATGTTAAATAGTGGATTTTTCCTGAGCAAATATACACTTACTACCCAGAGAAATAGCTTTAAACATTTCCTTTGACTGTCCAAGACTTTTGCACAGTGCGTATAAAAATATAATTACTCACATTGTCTCAAACTTATGTTATTTTCTTGGTTTTCTTAATGAATCATACCAACCATTACTATTGTCATCTTTATGTCAATATAAACCTTAGTTGAGATCAGAGGTGAACATTTCAGATCAGAAAGTAAAAATTCAGAGCAAGATTTTGTTTCAACCAGCCAGTCTCGTACTCTGTGACTGTGACTCTTAATACACAACTGGTTCATTGAAACAAAATCTTAATCTGGATTTTTAATTTCTAGACCTCAAATGTCCACTTCTGGTGGAGAATAATTAACTTTTTATCCAGGGTGGAATTCTCAGATGAGCAACTGCAAGAGCTCTGATTTGCATAGGCTCTATCTAAAAAAAAAACCAATGCCTTGCAGTAACCTTGTCAATCTGTCAATCTTGATATAAAGAGGTGCTCTACATTTGTCAGTTGTCAATTATTGAACAGGTGAAATTATGTAAAATCTGTCCTGCTCAAAGATGCGATGTGTGATCTGTCTTAGATGCCCGAAGCAATTTATGTTCATTTCCCAGAGAACATGAACGCTGCAAAAACATGGCTTCATGGTGCTGCCATAAAATTAATTAGGACTTATAGCAGCTAATATGATCCATACATTTTAAAAAGCTGAATGTGGTTTTACAATTTATGCTAAACTGGTATTGATATTACTTGATTAACAATGACCATGAACAACAGAACCTACATATGTATGAAGCCTGTTGATGTTCTGGAACTGCTAGCCAGTACCGCTTCTAGCCAATGTGGCGCCCTAGGCAAGCATCACCCCCGGCACTTCATGTCCAAGGCAAAGCAAAATTGGCTGGGAAGTCAAGGATTCAAGGGTTTTATTTATGACATGCAAGACATGCAGTCAGACTGTAACTTGCAATCAAGTGTAAGGTGGTCAGCTGCGCCATAATAAGTCAGAAGTCCCTCCGAAGTCGCTGTTCCAGGTGGCTGCCTATGTCGCCCATAGGATCGACCGGCCCTCCTGGGAGTATATACAGTATATAAATAAAATATACTGATAACTCGTTAGTAACAGAGGCATAATTCCTACGTGACACTATACCCCTCACATGGAAAAGAGTCACTGCTTTTTTATGAGTCAGTCCATTTATTCTTCACTGTCTAAGCTATTGATGATAATAATATTGCTCTAATACATGGCTATTACATTAACTGATTGGCAGTTGGTGCATTTATTAGCGGTGATTCCATCCAGCCATCCATCTTCCAGCCACTTATCCCAGTCCAGGTCACAGGGTTGCCTGGATGAACAAGGGAACCAGAGGGCCAGAAGGACACCCTGCATGAGACACCACTCAGGGGTGATTCATGAAATAGTTTTGATATAGATATAGAAAATAGACTTTTTTATTATTCATATAAATCTAAGTGGATTTCCTTATTTACATTGTACAATTCATATCCTTGAATAGATTTTCTTTCTCAATGTAATAAACTTGTACATGATTGTCTCACATAACACCTGATTCTGCCCAAAATAAAGTCAGATACTGTTAATCAGTCCCAACACAATTATTTAGGATTTATTACATAATAGTAGAAGTTATACCCTTTTTTTCCTTTTTACTTTAAGATCCCAGTATAAAATATGTGCTGTTGATCCTTGTGTGGATAGCTATTATTCAACTTTTAATATGTATACTTCTGGTCATAGTCTGCTGTATTTTAACCTTTAAAGTCAGTCTCTGTTGGGGTATAATTCCAAAGAATAACCTTAGATTCTTTGGTTAAAAGAACCGAGGCACTTCAAAGGCACTGCATGTGCCCAGTGAAAGGCAGTAGTTAATAAAATGCTCCCTTGGTGGCAGAAAGCATTCTCCCTACACAGAGGCATCACCTGACCTTCAGAGATCCATCGGTCCCTTTTGGTTGGATGCTCCCCACACTGCAGTCTATAACCATGTGGTCTTCCTCAATAGCTGATTTAGAGAACCCCCTATATTATCTTCTGTGGAAGCTATGTACAATTCCTCAACACGCTCCAGCTGAGACAAAGCAATATTCCATCTAGTAATCAACCTCACAGAGGCCCTCCAGAGCTAGGATCTTCCAGTTCAATGACCCTAAAGCTGTGAGCACACTACCATCAAGTGCTGATTTGTCTTTGATTTTCTGCTCTACTCCTTTCTAATGTGGTAACAACTGCAATATGCAGTTTCCTCCTGTGCCTTATAAACCTGCTTTTCCACAACTCTCTTATGATAACTGAGGTATGCAATACTGGATTCTTTTTGTAATAAGTTATACTGTCATTTTTCATGTATAGTTTTCTTTAAAATACTGTTCCAAATGTTTACATTCAACACTGTTGTACATGGGCTTAAGTTATGGTTATAATAGTATTAACATCAGCCAATAAATCCTCCTGGACCCCCTTAAATGGATGGAGGCCTCAACCCCCCATTGCTCAAGCCAAAGTTATGTCATTGCTTTTGTACAAAATTATTGTACACTACAACCATTATTCTAAAATTGTGTATTGAAAAGATACTTTGTTTTAGAATATAAAGCTATTTTATTATTCCATCACTAATCAAACAACATAAAATTAAAAACTTTGCTTCCACTGATGGCCTTGCAATTGTGTTGTTTCTCTGTGTTTTCATGGCTCCTGCGATTATATAGTGTTCTTCTTACACAGGCATTTGCATTAGGAAGACAAGATCTAGGTATTCACAATACATGCAGAATGCCAGGCTTTATCTTTTGAGAGTTAAGAGAACTTTGTCTTCTTACATACAAAGTTATGGATCCCAGTTATTTATATATTCCAGTTTATAAGATAATACTATTAGTGATCATTGCCAATAAGTTGTTGAGAGAGTATTGATCCAGTAATTACTCATTTACGGAAATTTTATCTGGAGCAAAAAATAAAATAAAATCTATACGTCTGACTTGTGAAACCTTTATTCATATTATTCTCCTGTATTGATTAATACAAGGTGATAGTCATGCTATATAGCCACCTAGTTCTCAAAAGACCTCAGTTTTGGTTCAGAAAAATAAATTGTCACCTTAATACAAATGTGAACAATGGACCTTATCTATGCAAGGAAACTACATATTACCAAGTAAGGATATGTTCAAAATTCCACCCACAGTGGCAGAAAAGAATAAAGAACACAGAAAGGAATTACTATAATACACAACATAATACACTGAGACTAGATAATGGGGTGAGAAAAAGCTTTTTTCTCTTGGACTGTCTTCACAGGTACCAATTTAAATGTAAATTTTCTTATTTCAATAACCACTCAAAAAGAATGTTTAATGTTTGCTGTTCAGAATAATAAAAAAGCTAGACTTAATACTTAAAAAATTATTGTAGCAACACATTTATGAAACGAAAATATCTGAAATCACATTGTATTAAATAGTTTTAAAGAACAACCTACATATGTTATATGGCAGTTTTGCATTTTGTGTCAATGCATTGCATACTTTTTCCAGAATTCAGTACATTAGTTCCAGAACCCAATCCCCCTTTGCCTGAAGTGGCATGCATAAATATACGTTCTGTAAGCTGATGGGAAAATGGTCACACAATTTTGCATGCGGATTTCTTTTTCAATAGACATCTCTGAACAGAAGGAAATTTTACCTGCAATCTGTTTTGAGTCTTTATGTGACCAGAGAGCTGTGTAAAAGTAGATTATTATTCAAAGTCTCCACTGCAATTTCAGTTTTGCATTTTCAAGATGTATTGCTGTGCAATTATGCTTTCATTTCATTTTAGAGCAATGTAGGAAGTATGTGTAGTAAGCTTTAAGCTTTATTTATCATATTTACAATAATAATTAATTTACGCTTTAATTTGCCGACAACATTCCACTCTTTATTTCAATGCATAACACCCAAGCCAGTTCTGTAACGTTCACATAAGCAATATATTAATTATGAATATCAATGGTTATTGGAAACAAACTGAAACTGTACTGAATGCTGTTTATTATTCTGGATACAGGATTGATACTAATACCAGAACTCTGTAAGAAAGCAAAACATTAAACCATTAAATAAATTACTAAATACATTTTAAAAGTGACCCTTATCAGGATAAGCAGTTGGAAGATGAATGGAATATTACAGTATAAATTAATTATATTATTTTCTCTCCCAATCTTTCTGCATTATTGATTTTTTTTAGAAGTTGTCACACTTTGTAATTTGCATTCTGTACTCTTCATTATTAACAGTGAAAAGCATCAATGTGAAAGGTTAACATTAATGAAGAAAGACAATTTTGGTATTTCATTTTTATTATAGCATGTGCAGGTTGTGTAGTCATATAGAAATATGTGCTGTGGAATGTGTTATATTATCGGTGCTCACTGCGTATGTCCAACATCATCACTGTGGGTATAATAAGAGAACACTGACATTTGCATTTGAAGACAATGCATAAGACTTCGACCCCAAATTCTTTATAAAAACAGAACCAGCTAAGTTGCTTGGCAATTTCATCCCATCATTGTTTTACCTGAAACTTTTTCCCAGAAAAACCTACCTTGTGTTTATGCTATGTTCTCAGTAAAGCCCAGTTATATTAGTATAGCATGTATATTAAAACTGATTTATACTAATATTGCCTGGAGGAATTATGTAAAATAAAATTCCTGACCAATCCATGCCTTATTAGGAATGCAATTCAAAGAGGTCCCATGACAACAATGATTAATAAATGTAATTTATTAACTTTAATGTTTTTTTTTTACTATTAATTCTGTAAAAAATATTTACCTGAAATACATTTTGTAGGGTTGGTATATTGGCAATGGAAATGATAAAAAGTTTTACACTGATTAACTGTGCTAATTAATGTTTAATCATGCTGCATTCACTGCATATACATAGTTCAGAGAGACCTTGGAAGAAGTTGATAGATGCAGAATTGATTTATATTTTAATGTGTTCTTTCAGATAAGCAAATTGAGTTCTTATTTTTTATGGGTTTGCCTTTTTTGGCTGATTATGGACATATTTGAGATGTTGGTTTTACTGTGCATGCCAGTACAGTCAGCATTTCTTCAGTTTTCCAGTTCCTATGCAGTGCTTTTATGGAAAACTGAAACAAAATATTGCCATTACTATAGTTCAGTGGTTTAGAAGGTGAAGACTTAATTTTCAGTTATATTTTATATAATTAAGGACAAAGTGTGGAATTAATTGACTCTTCACATTAATTGAATAATTCCTTTATATTAAAAAATGATACATTTTTAACATTCCCCAAATGGCGCACTAAAACTAAATTGTGTCAATTGTACAATAAAATTCAGGCTGTTTTAAGTTATCAAGATTTTACTGTCATTTATGTATTTCACTAAAGCAATATGCTGTTGGACAGTTTAGTATGATAGAACATACATATAATGTAAAATGATTCCATAATGTAATGGAAAAGAGGTGCCAAACAGAAAAACTGCTGCTGTCAGATCGATGCCAACTGAAACACTTCAACATATTTAATCAATGTAAATATACCCAGAGGGACTTCAACCAAAAACATTAGATTTTTGTCGTGTTTCAGTTAAACACACAGAAATTATATCATTTATAAACAAAGTTGAAAAAAATGCTAGCATCACGAGACAAGACATAATGACTACATAACCAGGGGTCACACCATGGCAAATTCTGACAGACATTGTGAAAAATCCAATTTTTACCACGGACATGGTATTTAAAAACATAGCCTACCACAGACACGGAAGATCCCGACCATGGGCTTGTTTATCCATGTACGGTCAGGTTGACAATCCCTATACACAACACAACTTCAATTACTAAATTTTAATCCTATTTGTGCAATGTATTTTGTTCACTGATACACCATACAATGATTCCATAGTCACATCGAATTGTTATTACTGTGTTTGCAGGAATGATTTGAACTATGTTCCTGCAAGTCCCAAGTGAGGGAACCCAAGCTGAGGCAAAATCCCACGATGACAATGAGTGAGCGCAGAAAACGGCAGGAAGACATTTTACCAGTAGAGCACCTTATTACCATGTGCAGACAAGGAATAAATCGAGGACGGGAGCTGAGTTTGCAGCTAAGCAGCTCGATCAGGAATATACTCCACATCACCAAGTCAGGGTGACAGTAAGAGTTAATAATAATGACAATGAATACAGCTGAGGTACAGCAGGTTTCAGCCATGATTCCATAACATGAGAAGAGAACACCAGTCCTATATTGTTCATGTAGACAGCCTTTTACAAGCCAACACATAGGTTAAATTTCTCCATCCTGCTGATTGAGGAGCTCTGAAACAATCTATCACAATTAAGAAAAATAAGCACATTTACAAGATGTTGAAGGCACTGACACTGTGACAAAGTTTCACATTCCATGTAAAGGTGCTGTTACAATCTGTAACACGTATTTATTTATTTATTTATTTGTATGTTTACTTGTTTATTTATCCATTTGTTTGTAGGTTTGTTTGTGTGTTGTTTTATATGGGTTTTATGTTACGTCTCCTCTTCCCTCCCATTAGACGCGTTCCATCCAAGACTGGAAGTACTGGTGTGCTGGTAGGGTATACATTCTGTTGAAAGAGCATAAAGAGGGCAGAAAAGAAAAGGCAGAAATATTTCTCATTATACTTGATATACTAGTGTTTTTTCTTTGTTTTGCCATAGCTCAGGTTTTGTTCACTGTTTTGGCCGGTCTTACCCTTGCAGAGATGACATGCATGTGTGTCCTCATCTGTGTTTGTGTACACATGTAAATAATTCTATATGTGTTAATAGCAAACTGGGAAAAACTGAACCAGAGTTGTGGCCTATGTATGAGCCAGATTGGGTAAGCTGGCACGTAACAGGTGCAGACGGAGCTTCCCACAGCACAGGAGTTTTTCTCAGACAATACGTTATTTACTGAATACACAATTTACTGAATATTCCTGTCATGCCAGTATACCACATTTGCATGTTTGTTTGTGATATTTTGCTGAGGCAACTTCAAAAAACTTCTGTAAATGTCTCTTTGAAATATTGTTTTTTTTATTATTATTTGTTTGATTGTTTATCTGTATGTTTCTTTGTTTATGGGCTCCTGGGTAACAGAATGGCATGAAACAGTATCAGTCAAGCACAAGTCTACAGTATATGGAGCTGGACAGCAGCTCTTGAACATCTTGAAAACCAATTAATGAAAATGATGTTTTTTTTACATTTTTTTACACAGTTCCCCTGTTTTTGAATTTGGCATATTGAATTCAAGATGTAGAAATACTAAAGTACATTCATAAGTTGAATGAATTACCCACATGTAATACAGGACTGGAAAAAATGTAATTTTGTTTTTCATTCCTCTTTTTACTGTGGCTTAAATCCAGTGAGTAATTGCATAAAACTATATAGTCATTACCTGTATGGTTCATAGTGAAATGTTTTGCACGATCTTATTCTAGTCGTAGGAAAATACTGGAAATCTGATTATTGATTGACTGATTACTAATATTATATTACCCTTTACCTGTTACTTAATATGAATGTGTCAGAGAAAGAAAAAAACTTTAACACAGTAAGTTAGATAAAAGTAACTGCTCATTTAATATTATTTTAACATTTCAAATGCAAATCATATATCTGAGGATACAGAAAAACACTTTCATACATTTTGCATTCATTTCTCCTTGATGCATGAACATACTTCAATTTTCTGGCATAAAGCTACTTTTAATAGCTTTTTAGTTTATTGTTCTTGCTATTATATTCGGAAATGTAGGAGGATTACTTAATATGATCAAGACCCCCTAGATATTTTTGAACAACCAAAGAGTAATACCAAGCAAGACATTTTTCCATGATTTATTCTTTACCCATTTTGACTTTTGGCACTTTATTTATTTCTAAATTCTTTTTAAATGTTACATATACCAAGCTCTACAACCACCCAGCCACTCCACTCCCCTGAATATCAGACCCAGCTGCAACCAATCAAGATAATCAGTTAGCAAGGTTTAACTGCACCTTCTGTAGTATTGAGTGTTCTGCCTTACCGAGTGTGTCCTGATCTGATATCTGTGGATGGTTCCTATCCTGATTTGCTTGTTTTTTTAATTGTATTGACATCTACCTTTTGCTGAATTGCAAATTTAGATTACATTCTGAATTTGTTTGCCTGCATTATCTTCTACCTAGTGTTTGACTCTGTTACTGTCTTTGGACCATAAAAAAGTTTTGACTTCCTCACATGGACCCTGTTGCTGTCAAGTCCGTACTGCAGGAAATAAACTGGCTAATTCATAATACTAATTTTGTAATCACTTCCCGTTTAATGGATGTTTGTTTGCAATGCGTATGTTATATATGTTCATACAGAATAGTTTGGCCAAAACGGCCAAAACATTATGACTACCCCCATATGGGATCAATGATGTTGACTATCTTGTTAAAAATAGAGCATGTCATGGTCTGGGATATTTTAGATAGTAAGTACCTCCCTTCAGTACTCGTGGTCATAATTGAATGTAAAATAAGTGGGCAGGGGTAAAGACCTGAGTGACTTTCATAAGAACTAAATTGTTATGTCCAGATGATTGGGTCAGAGCACCTATGAAGGCTTGAGGGGTGCTCACAGTAGGCTGTGATTGAAGGCTATCCCGTCTGGTACATACCAACAGAAGGGCCACTGTGCCACAAATCACAGATAATTTTGATGGTGCTCATGGAAATGATGTGTCAGGACACGCAGTGCATCAAGCTGTTCTGTGTATGAGGCTACGTAGCTGTGGATCAGACGGGTACCGAATGCTGGCTTAGCATCTAATATGCTTTGGCTCATCAGTGTGTGTGTCTCACATCACACAAACAAAATACCTGTAACACCACACACAGAAAACTTTAAGGAGTGGGAGAAAGGAAGTGGGAGATCAACAGGTGGAGAGGTGCAGGATCAGCAGTTATGTGGATCCTGTACCGTTCTGTTATGATAAAGGGGGAGCTGAGCTGGAAGGCCAAGCTTTCGATTTACCGGTCGATCTTCGTTCCTACCCTCACCTATGGTCATGAGCTCTGGGTAGTGACAGAAAGAATGAGATCACGGATACAAGCTGCAGAAGCCAGTTTCCTCCATAGGGTGTCTGGGATCAGCCTTAGAGACAGGTTGAGCTCAGACCTTGGGAAGGGGCTCAGAGTAGAGCCGCTGCTCCTCTGCATCGAAAGTAGCTAGTTGAGATGGTTCACACATCTGTAGGATACCTCCTGGACGGCTCCCTGAGGAGGTATTTCGGGCATGTCCAACTGGAAGGAGGCCATGGGGAAAACCCAGGACATGCTAGAGAGATTATATGTCTCGGTTAGCCTGGAAACGTCTTGGTATTCCCCTGAAGGAGCTGGAGGAGGTTGCTGGTGAGAGGTATGTCTGATTGCTGCCCCCATGACCTGACCCTGGGTAAGCAGCAGAAGATGGATGGATGGATGGATGGATGGATATATTTTTAAAAGAAGCATAGCAAAATATTTTTAAACATATATTACCCACAAGAATTTTCATAAGCCACACTGGTGAATTTCAGGGCCTCCAATCTATATTTTTCACATCCATTCAATATGACGTTAGACTATTAGAATTCATAAAAAAAGAACTGATATGTATGAAATATTACCAGCATTCATTTTTTGAAATGCAAAGGAAAATGTCCCCGACTTCACCGTGCTATTTCACAGGGAGAGGATAGATTTAAAATAATATCGGCAGGCACATGCATCAAGAAATAATTTGTCCTGTGGTCTCTTCACTGCTGTTGAAAGCCGAAAGAATACAACTAGCCAACATTTACTATTAGAGTGCAGAATAGCTCCCCTGAAGGAAGAAGAACCACTATTTCACTGTAACCAAGGTAAAGCTCTATATTTCCCCATTTTTTCTCATCATAATTATCCTGAACAATTTGTTCAATGACTAGTTAATGAGAATTGTGAATCTGATGTATGTATATAAACAACAGCATGGTGTTCAGATGGAGTGTCGAATTTATACAGTACAGAACCAATATTTCACATGTTGAAATGAGTCTAAATTAGAAGTTAAATTATGTTGATTACTATTATATCCAAATTATTGTGTCAAGTAAAGCTTCTTTGTCACCTTAGCCACGTACAGTACACAGTGAAACAAAAATGTTCCTCCTGAACCCACAGTGCATCATTCCTGCCAGGACAGACATTACAGTGCTAAAGATAGAGTTGGAATAATTTAAATACTGCAAAAAAATTCCTGTACAGTTATTAATAATTTAAGGGGAGTAGAGAAAGAGGGAAGACTACTACCTATATTTTCTACCTAACATAAAATAACATAAACATTCTGGATTAGACAAACAATGAACTGGCATGCTACATAAAACTGGGAAATTGCCACATGCGAAGTACTGTCCATGCTTTAAGTGGCAGTTAATCCTTAAACAACCACTCTTGACTGTTTAATGGTTAAGTCATTTTATAACACACCAAAAAGACTGCCATTTAAAATTCCAGTGCGACTATTTTTTAAACCTACATATGGATCTCAGTATTAGAAATAAAATAATAAGTTATGCATATATAGCAACTTATATATAGATTTTGCACTGGCAGTTATACTAGCTTAAATCTCCCAAGAAGTTAGAATTCTACTGCTTCGCAGCCAAAAGAGTGCTTTTAAGTTCAATGGCCAAACTGTCTTAGTGTTGTCTGATACAGAGGTAATGTATACAACCTTTTATGTGTGTGTTTTTACACCCAGCACAGAAACAATGTCACATGAATAATCAATTGTTTTATCGTTAAACGTTAATCAAATAATTAGAAGATCATTCAAACAATGGCAAACAATTTGGGAATAATGCAATCACCTTATTTGTAACAGGATATTAAGTCTAATTGCAGATCCTTAATCTGCATCTAATAAGATGATCATCCGGAATGTGAACATTTCAGTCATTCATATATAGCCCTTTCCTCAATAATTATCATCTCTAGATATGGAATCATGATTTCCATCATGAAACATATCAGTTGCACGAGTCACCACAGACCACTTTCAATTAAGTGTTAAGGGCATATTTTTTATGAATTAAAGAGATAACCAATCAGGATAAAGCCACTGTGCGGTGAAATAAAACTGTCATTTCCACAGTGCCTGGTGTATAGAGCTTTTATTCCAGACATGACATTTTAAATTTTATTTAATGCTGTTTTTTTCAAAGCACAATAGCCGACACAGCCAGTGAGTTTAAATAAAAATTGGCATGCTAAGCACATACTCCATCTGGCTATAAACATCCGTGTGTGTGTATGTGTGTGTGTGTGTGTCTGTGTGTGTGTGTGAGCGCTTATGTGCGGGTATCAGAAGAATGATTCATTGAGCATGATGATGTGATGAATCTTGTCTGGCGTACAGCTGCCTAGTATGTGTCACAAGGATGGTGGCCAGCTGCTCTGACAGCCTGGGGATGAAGCTGCACCTTACCTGTTATCTCCGATGTTATACTCAGCCTGAACACTCTGTAGCTGCTTCTACACTTGGGACTCATTCAGACCTGGGTCTTATGCATGCCTTTCTTTTATATACAAAGGCTTTACATTTCACCTTTTCACCTTTACTATATCTCTATATTATGTTTCCAATAATAAGACATATAGATTTTAAGGTCAAACATTATCTAATTGCTTGGAGTTGAAGTAGCAGTTCTGTTTTTAAGAAGCCATTAGTTGTGTTGTAGTGCATTTTTTGAGAAGAAAAGTAACACTCGAATAGTAAGACATAGTAATACTTAAACAGTAATGCATATCTGTCATAGTTGCCTCATGCCCTACTGATATGAATGCTGTCCATCAAGATCTAGTTTGGGTTCTTGATTGATGCCTTTTTCCTTCTATTGGATTGCTTAACTATGCCCGTTATTGTTGCTGAGAACTTAAGTGTGTAGTTGAGCTATCAAAGACATCCCAGTTTTGTTACTCAAATGATCATTTGCTGGAGTTTATAGTTTGTCATGTACCAAAAACTGATCTGTAAGCATTCTTTCCCATCACATTAGTTTTACTGGACCAGTTCAGTGTTTTACAGATTATTTGTAGTGTCCTTATTGCCAGTATTCAATGATAAAAAAAACTATATAAAAATGTATATTACATTGTCTTTGTTTTTAGAATAGTATGTTTCTCACCTTTAGTGTATTCTTCCTTAAGGTAAATCTATGAGCTAAAGTTAATAAGATACAAACAAATTCTCCTACATAGTCAATTACTTTTGTTTATTGTCAATGCTAGTTTTGCGAATGTTTGCAGTTTAAATTAAATTAAGGTTTAGCAGTAAATAATTATCTAAGTTTCCTACTTAACCTCCAAGTTATTTCATTTTATTGTATTTAATTTAATTGCATATACAGTTGAATGCTTTCAGAACATAGAGACTGAGATGTAGAGTCCATATTCATTAAGTGGTTGCCTTCACTATGTGAATCAGGCACCCTTGTTGCAGCACGCCTCCAGGTTTCAGCATTTATAGACTCCTGTGCCTGTGTGTGGAGTTTGCCCATTGTACCTGTGTCACACAGGTCTCCTCTAGATACTCCCGTTCCTCCCGTGGTGCAAGGACATGCAGTTAGACTACTTAGCACCTGTAAATTGGCCATAGAGTGTGATTGTGTTTGCGTGAGCTTGCCCTCCAAGAGACTAGCATCCCTCCTAGGGGTTACCCCAGCCTTGTGCTCTGTGCTGCCTGGGATCAATTCCAGCAAGTCCCCCCCCACCAACCCCGACCGGGACAGCTGCTTAGAAGTTGGAAGCATTGATATATATGTTAGATTAAGATCTTAAGACGAATTGAAGGCTCCATCTGTATAACATGATTTGTTCTAATTCGTTTGAATTGTGAGAGTTTCTAAGGAGCTCAAACAATTAATCCTCACAACAGTATTGTCTGATGCCAAATCATCTGTGCTGATCTTCCAATGGCAGCTCTTGTTCCCGGAAGAGGGAGATTTTCTACCTAGAAAAACGTGGTGGCATAGTATGCTTGGTAAACTAGTGCTGAAAAGTTACTATAAAGATGCTTTACTATATATGTGTGTGTGCGTGCGTGTGTGTGTGTCTGTGTGCGTGTGTGTGCATGTGTGTGTGTGTGTGTGTGTGTGTGTGTATGTATATATAACCCCTACTTATTTTCTAATGAACCAGAATTTTAATGTACTAGAGAACAACCAACAAACTTTAAAAGAAGGCTAAAAAGGCCTTGTTCCTCTACGGTACAGCCAGGGTCTTAGAGCAAAATTTGTTATGTAAATGTAGGCATTTCCAACATCCAGAATGCAACTTCTCTTGTTTATTATACATACTGCAAGATTTTGCAAGCTCTACAATTGTGGTACGATAATGTGCTGAACAGCTATCGTCTCCACAGCATGCCTTTTAGTGCTCTTAAACAAGAATCTGCCAGCATTGCCCAAGGGGGCAGAAACCACAGCTCCCTAAAGAATTAGCAGAGCATTGCTGTCTTAGACCATCATACATGACTTTTGGCACTTTCCCCAGGAAGGCAAAAGTAATCTATATCCTATAGAAATAAAGAGAATGGGAATATACAAGTAACAGCATTACTCATTTACATTACAGAGAGAGGAAGAGGGAAAAAACTCACATGGAAGGAGACCTATTCAAAGACATTTAGCCCACAATCTAACCCATGATGTTAAAAGACATTTTAGAACAACATAATATTTACTGTTTAAAAATATTTTCTGTTTGCTTCTGCCTTTCTATATGGAAACCTCGATTATCAAATATCTAATTAATAATAACTTTTGTATTTGAGAAATATGGGACTGTATTATCATCACATTTAATATCTTCCAGCAAAGTGACATATCTGCTCAGAGAATCCATTATCTCAACAGTAGCAATATATAATTATTAAATATCAACTCCTAGTTCTCTTCAGTAATCCTATCTTTGTCTATTTTCAGCTGCTAAACCAAGCAAAAGTGAAAGCAGAAGAGAAAAGATTGTGTATTAGTGCTGGGACACCCAAACCAATGTACCGAGTACTGAAAATCAAAATCAATAGATTCTCATAAATGTTACATAGAAAAAAATGTATTTTATTATGTTTTATTTTGTTTTATTTTATATTTTGTTTAAGGATGAAACTTCAGATTTGCATTCATTTGTAAATAGTCATAGTTATAATGTAAAAAAAAGCACAATGGTAACCGTAACAACCACAAAACATGCATGTCACATCGTTTTTTGAAACAAAAAAGGTTTAATTGTGGTTTGTCACATAATTTAACACACGATCAGAAGTCTATGAACTTCACATATAATGCTTGTGGCACTGTTCTTCAGTCTTCAAGTTGAATTAACATTCAAAATGAATCTTTCCAACTTTTTAAAGCCACTACTGTGTATGTGGCTTTAGTGCCCCCTAGTGAAACAGCTCATTTGTCTTCATTTTTGAATCCTTTGAAAGAGCTCGAGATATGGGAGAACTTATATCACTACTTTCAAGAAATGCTATTTTTTATGGATTGGCTTATGTTGCTGGAATAAATTGTCCAATGTAGTACGACAAAAAGGACATTAGTGGAAACAAGTCAAATCCGTAGGATGAAAAGCCAAGGAACTTTGAAGAACTGTTACCCTCTTTCAGTGGTCTTTGCAGCAGTGCTGTTGAATTTTATATTAGACTGACTGATAATAGCCAACTCCGATAGACTCAAGCACCTGTTATTGTTCTGGGAATATCCTGTTATACCTCACCACCATTTGGGTGGGAATGAGTGTCAATAGCAGGATAGCCATAAATATTTCATCTGCATTGCTCGGCAAAGAGGACAAATAAATTAATCTTGAAAAATGACTACTGAGATAACAAGAGCGGAAGGCAGTTGTTAATAATGCATTAACTAAGCTTCAAGGGAATGAAAAAGAGAAATGAAATTAGCCCTGGCTTAGACAAAGATTGGACTTGGACTAAGGCCTCTGGCCTCATAAAGGTGGCAGAACAAAATGAACTGAGAGAATGAGAGAAAGTACTTTTTTGTGACAAATTATTGTTCCAAATTATTATATGTTGCCTTTCGTTGCAATACAGTAGGAAATGAGTTTTGATGTTTGTGGCCTTTAGTAGGGTTAGTGATTCCTTTATATTAAATAAAACATGTGTATGAAATAACATCTGTAAAAAATATTTTAAAGAGCACTAATAAATTCCAGTTTGCTGACCAAAGTATTACATTTGGTTTTCTCATAAGTGCTGGGACAGTACAGTTAAAAAAGTAATTTTTGTAGCATAATCAGGTCAGCTTTTATTTATAGATAATTCTGTAGTATACTTTTTAGAATAACAGCATATTTTCAGTTTAGCCCCCTAGGTGATCACAAGAATTTAGACAAAGCAACAATCATTTGCGTTAAAGTAATATTTATTGCATGTTTCCTTTACATGCAAACAATTCCATCAGGACTATGTTGCTTTGAGAAGCTTTGCCAAACATTTTATTGAGCCATTTTCTGATGTGGCTACTTTCCACTCCTTATTTGCAGTATGATTTTGTTCATTATCTTATCACATTAGCTAGGACTGCCCAGTCAGTCTAGAGGCATTTTCGTCTACATAGCAGATGAGATGTTTCTGTAAATCCCGCCATCATCAGTTACATCACCAATAAGGATGATAAGGATCAGTCCCAGAGGCAGCCATGCATTCCCACATTGTTTCACAGATGAGGTAGTAAGCTTTGGATCATCTCCAGTTCATTCCCTTCTCTATATGTTCACCTTCCTATCATTTTAAGCAGGGAGTTTTTAGATTCTAATGTGGTCTTTTTTGGTGCTGATGAAAGGTTTGCTTCTTGTAGAGTAGTGTTTTTGCTGTAGGTGTCCTGTGTGGAAAGAGATTTAGATATCTTTACCCCTGTAACCTTGAAGCTGTTGTTGATTATAATAATCCTTGTTGTATGGTGCTCTTGACAGCTATTATTATTTTATTGTCATTGAATGCATTTGTGATTTTTTTTCTCTTTTCGATATGCTAAGTACAGTTTTCTGTATGCAGTTTCCCCAGTTTCTTGTAGTTCTGGTCAAACTCTCTTCTTCTAATTTGCCTCCCTTTCTTTTATAGGATTGCCCAGCATTCATGTCAAGATAAGATAAGCTAAAATAAAATAAGACAGGATGAGATGAGATAAGCGGGGATAAGATGTCAATGATGATGGAAACCATGTTATAATTTCATAAGGCCTTAAATAATGCAAATACATTAAGCAGTGGAAAAAAAGATTATTTCACAACAATGCATTGTATATGAAATTATAATGTGCTTAATTTTGAGTTGATGCTGCACGTTCATTGAGGATCAACACAACTTAATTTGGTGTGAATGACACATATATAAGGGCAGCTTATTTTACTTGTACTAAATATATAAATCTTACCTGTTTAAAAAGTGAACATATTCACTTTTATTTTAATATTCCCTGATCAGACTTACACATTGATGACTAGCAAAATTACATTGATTACATACATTTTCATGATTGAATGTAAATTGTAATTCTGTATTAAGAATGCCAGTAAAAAATGTGCCGTAGTGGGAAATGCAGATGCTGCTTGGGCATCACCTTAAGGCGGAAAAATTGAAATTACCCAGTTTGGCTTTTATGGGGGAAATAAAACAGCATGAGTCAGACAGTGTAACTGATGTTGAATAATAACACAGTTGTCAATGTCTAACGAAGATGCAGCTGTGGTGACTTACTATAGGAAGGTAAAGCACACAATGGAGAAACAAATGGCTTGCCCATCCATACCAAATGCAGATTAATCAATAACAAATGTGTAACATTCCATTAAAGGGCATTTCAAATCTCCAGGTGCAAACCCAGCATGACTGCAGCCCTTTTTTAATGCATTTTGGAGGTCAAACACAAAGTATGCAGAGCTAGCTTATATGATTGGTGATAGCCTAGGAAATGGCATGGAAATATAAATTATTCCAGTACATTGAGTGTATTGCTACAGTCTTTACCTAAGTACCGCTAATGATGCAGTCCTCAGCATCTCCCAGCCCAGCTCTGGCTCCCCTACCAGACACATATTTAATGGTTAGCCTTAATACTAATCTAGAGATGTTAAAACAACCCCAATAAATTAAACAGCAGGTGCTAATTGAGGAAGGGGAAAAACTCTGCCATAATGATAAGTTCCCTGCAGCGTTGCGTTTGTCTAAGGACAGGCAGTTGGGGCACATCTTTTGTCTCTTTTTTAATTGCTGAACATCCGTCAAACCAATTTGTATTAACTGCATTTTTCAACATTCTTAAACCATCAGTGTTTTATGAAATATTTAGTCTGACAATGATTCCATGACTCTTCTTCAGATAATTAGTTTGTTAATCTACTATTTTCTTGGTATGTGCAAGAGGCTTGGGGGTCAAGGGGTATACAGAATACTTAGAAATGAAAAAGTCACGATTATTTATAGGTCAAATTATCATTATAGGTTTCTGGGATAGTGTCAGCAGTTAATGTAAAAAAGTCGTAAATATATTATGTAAGAGTGTCCCAATAAACTATTACATTTTTAACCAGAAATGTCAAAGATGGCCTGTTCCATTAAAATGTTGGTAATATGTTACTTAAGGTCATGTTTTTAGCAATCTATAAATATGTTTATAATGCATTATAATTGCAACATTTATATAAAGGCATAACACACTATAGCCATGTTTATAATGCATTATGCCTGCCTTATGAAGCTCTCATCTATAATGTGCTGTATATACCTTTATAATGCAATACAAAGCATCCTTAATGCTTAAACATACCATTACAATGGATTATAAAGGTATCTATAGTGCATTATAGGTGAGAGCTTCATAAAGCCTTCGTGATGCATAATGCACATAGCTATATTGTGTTATACTTTTTGATAAATACACACACACATATATATATATATATATATATATACACACACAGTATTGTGCAAAAGTCTTAGGCAGTGAAAAGAAATGTTTAAAGCCATTTATCTGCGTAGTAAATGTATATTTGCTCAGAAATAAAAATTCAATATAACATTAGAACATATGCAAATTAAGAGTAACACAATAAAAACTAGTAAGAATTTCTTCTGTTT
>JAAGVU020000002.1:24094601-24112117 GCA_011763525.2 Mormyrus iriodes
ATACATATTTTAACAAAAATAATTTTATATGTACTATAATATACAGTAATGCACTCGTTTTACTTACCCAGTTATATGAGATATTGTGATTATTCCTCTAATATTAGTATCCTATTTCTAAAATACGAACACTGCAGTCACACGCCATTTGCATTCTGATAATGTTTACATTCTCAGCTGATTTCGGCCGATTTGGCAGCCATCCGCCAATAGCGTCCCGTATATGAAATCGACAGGGCAAACCAACTGAGGAAGCGTGTACCAGAAAAAAAGACCGATCGTCGGTAGAAATCCGCGAACCAGCGAAAAATCCGCGATATACATTTAGATATGCTTGCACATAAAATCCGCAATGCAGTGAAGCTGCGAATGTGGAAGTGCGATATAGCGAGGGATCACTGTATATTAAGCAAAACCATAAATGAACACTGTCAGGTAAACTGGTCCTTACATGTATCAACTGAAGTGATATTTCAAGTTGAGTAAAATGAATATTAAATAAACATCAACGTGTTTTTTATGCATCCATTCTGTTAGTGTTTAGTATTTATTGATATACAGCACCCTATCTAACATTTATCCCAAAGTGCTTGATAAAGATATAACAAAACGACGTAGACAGTTTTCAGAGCTGTAGATTAAAGTAGAATAACAGAATATCTAATAAACAACCAATCTTACTATGTAAAGAGACACAACTGGGAGAGGCAGGTGGTGCCCATCATAGTGATAACCCTAACACCTGCTGGTGCACATCTGTGGTAAGAGAAGCTGTGAAGCTGAAGATGGAGGCCTTCAGGTAAATGCTGACACAGGGTGAGGGCCACAGAGATGGCAGTTATAGAAACGAAATCTTGTGTGTAGGAGGACTTTGGACATACCATGGAGAGGAACTATCAGGTGGCCCTAAAAATATTTTGGAAAACCATTTGGCACCTCAAGATGGAGAGATGGAACCCTGCTTAGGCGGTGTTCACCTGTGGTAGAGAAGTGTCAACAAGTCTGGAGACGTTGATGAGTGGTGGAAAGAACTCTATGAGAAAGTCCTTCACCCAGTAGATGTGCCTTCTCACCAAGAGACTGTATTGGAAACTGCTGGCGGATCATCACAGGAGAAGTCACTGCAGTGGTGATAGGCCTCCATGGTGGAAAGGCTGCAGATGTGGATGAACTCTGTCTAGAAATTTTGAAAGCACTGGATATTGTTGAGCTGAGAGCGGGTAAATTCTAAAATAAGTCACATGTGATCCTGCTGCAAAAATGTTATTACATGGATGCACACAAAGAGTGCAGATAAGCTGGAAGTGGAAGAGCAAGATCCGATGAATGCGGTAGGCAGGGCTTTCAGGTCTCACGCATTGACCGTGAGACACACGCTCCGCCCCTAACATTTGTTCTCACTCCAAACTTTTGATGAAACTTGAAAGCCCTGCTGGCATGGTTAATATGCCTCTGCACTGTTGTATGGTGATGGTAAGAAGGAACATGAAATTGACAGGTGGATCGGTTAAGTGACAGCAGTTTCATGGGCACTGTGATAGTAAAGTAGGAGTTAAGTCAGGATATGAGACTATGAGTTATGGATGATGACAAAAACACAAGATTGCTAGGTCATGATACTAAAATGAAGTTTGTCTGCAAAGTTGCTGGAGTCACGCTGTAACAGTCAGAGGAGATTACAGATCCGGAGGGACCTAGAAATCCAACGGAGAGGAGTCAGCTGAGGTGGTTTGGGCACCTTATAAGGATGCTACCTAGATGGCCCCCAAGGAGCTGTTCTAAGCACTTCCCACTGGGCGGAGGCCCTGGGGAAGAGCCAGGATGCAGTGGAGAAATCATACCTCCCAGCTGCCTTATGAACATCCAGGGTTTCCCCGAAGGAGCTTGTATTTGTGGCCATGGAATAAGACGTGTGGTCTGACCTGCTCTACATGTTGCCACCATAACCCTCGCCAGCAAAAGGAAAAGTAGGTTAATCAATGAATGAAATGGTCAATGCCTTATATTGTCTTGCCATGCTTACATTTCCATCATGGCTTTACAATAAGTTAATTGGATTAAATCGGACTTTTTGATCATTACATTCAATTTCTATTTCCTAGATGTAATAATCAATTGCCAGTACAAATGTAATGTTCTTCGTGCAATAGATTAAAAGAATCAGTCAGAATCATCAAAATTAGCCCTACTTTATTTAAAGACCAATAATGAAGAAGAATCTATAAAGGCTGAAATATTTTTTTCATTTTACATTACAATGTATAGTGACTACAAGCATGCTGTAGTAAGAATAGAAAAATGAAAAAGATAAGGTGATTGTTTAAGTACTTCATTTTTATGTAAAGTGACTGTCCCTAATAGCACAGACATTTACAGTACACAGTGATTAATGTATAATTTCAAAGGGCTGCCAGTCTCACTGGTCGGTGTTTCTGCCACACGAAAACACCTTGAATTAATAGAATATTTCAGTTCTTTTCAAAAATGACTTTACATGCTCAAGTATTAATTACAAGTGGGAGATTACTTTGTTCATTAATCAAAAAATTTCCCTTGACTTGTCAAATGCAATTCAGTGGCACAATTTGAGAGGCTTACAGAGTTCTGTTAACGACCTCATCATGCTGACAGTCATTGAATAAAAAACAGCCGCCTCTATTTCCTGTGGCAGGCACAAGTCACAGAGCTACCCCACCGAGGAAAGGTTCACAGGAAGGCAGACTATTCAGTCACATTACAGCATGGAAATAGACAGCCAAGTATGACATCCGGGTACGTTAATAACCAGTCATAAAAAGTAACCTAAAAAACCCTCTTTATTAGACAAAAGTATCATCACAGTGGAATGTTTACTGGATAAATTATGGCTGCAATTATAATTTTGATATACTACTATTAAATATATAAAGACTAAATTGAAAATTAGGTAAATTTTAATAAGCTATTCGTTGAATGTCTAGTTGTTTCTAGGATAAATTATTCTTACTTTGTTTTATAGTATTGTCCAAAAATAAACTGGATTAAAATGCCTTGGATCTCAAATCACCTTTATATGAAGGTTGTTTAACACAGAATGTATGATCGATTCAAATCATAAATCTACATTTGTGGTAATTCGATTTGATGCAGTAAAGAAACAAATTCACATTCTTATCACTCAAGAAGAGACTTTACTACCATCGATATATTAAGTATGTATAATGAGGAGTCAAAAATCTCCTCTGAAAAGGAAAACTTTGATGGATTATAACTGTATGTCCTCTTATGAAATTGATAGGTTGCACTATTCTAAATGCAGAACGGTCTCTTTATTTTGCCTCAAGCAAGGACTATCGTTTATGTATTTGCATATACATGTATTTGTAAAAACCCAAACAGATTTCAAGGTGCAAAAACAATTCTGGATTTCGAAGCTGAGACAATAAAACAAATGCATCGAGCAACAATGCGATGCTCAGCAGAAACAGAAAAAGGCAAAATTAGCATTTTAACATTTAGTTTTTCTTTGAGTTTCTTTTTGAGTAAGTAAGTAAACTGAAACCAACACACAGTTTACAATAGTAGCTGACTGGGGAAAAAAAAGATTATTAATCCTTAACTCCTTATTTATCAATTATATTAATGAAATCATCTAAAGTAGGTACACAAAAATAAAGTACCAAATATCTGATTGAATACTTTTACTTAGTTTTATTATACAGTAATTTGACATGAGGGCGCTAGGACAGAGCATAGAGTATTACAACTATCTATATTTTTAAAAAGTACTTTAAATTGTTCCTGTCATCTGTCATCTCTAAGTCAATTAATCAGAAATCTCTTTGGATCTGTTCATATTTGTTTAGGTTCGCTGCACTAGACTGGACCAGCATTTTATCCAGTGTGTGCCATTGCCTTGTGCCCTAGGGTGACAGACACCCCCAAGACAGACACACACACACATTGCTGTATTTGTGAAATTTGTACTGTTCACTGGTGAAAAGGGGAGCTTGCTAACCACCGCAATATCTACCAGTCTAATGGCTATTAGTCAGTTCCATATGCCTATTCATAGCCATATTATCTGACTACAAAATTGGATTTGTAATTGAACCAGACTTCACATGGAGGACAGTCACTCCAAAGAAAAATGATGTCTAAATTTAACTGAAGAGCACTGACCTATAGGCCGAGTGCAAATTAACCTACTTATTATATATGATTAGCATGTATAAATGTATCAAAGTATTGTATAAAAATGATTAATTTTCAATGTACGCACTGTAATGTCCTTTTGAACACCATAAAATAAATATTTTTCACGAAAATGTTATAATTATGGACAGAGCAGTATACAACAGTATATAAACTCATACATTACATATCCAAAGTCCTTTTCATTCAGTACCATAAGGAGACAATTTATTCTGTTGTTCTTACCTGCCAAGAGGAACAGTGTGATTCAGGTTTGCAAAGTTTCTGGGTGCCAGTGGTGCTGTCCTCTGAGAGGTATCATTTAGTCTCTCTATTATTAGATTGGTACATAGATACGAAGTAGTCTCAGGGGGTAAGAAAGGCAGTTAGGAAAATAAATCTGAAAGAGGAAGGCAACAAAAGGAGTTAATTATATTGTAAGCTGCAAGTGAGATGAATATTCTCCTCATGTTCATACCTACAAACTATTATTTTTCTTTGATATTTTCGCCACCCGTTCTTTTAACCACATTTATAAAAGTGTAAATGTAATCCACATTTTTTGGCTTACTTTTTTTTCTTTGCTTATTTATTCTCTGTGTGATAAATGACATTATTCTCTAATGTTCTTTCATGTTGTTCCATGATTTAGGTTCATGAAACCAGGTCAGCTTTATATCCTGAGCCTACTACAAAGGCTCAAAATATGTGAAAGTCCTCACACTGTACGCAACATGAATTGAAAAAATATCTGAATAAAAAAAAGACACTCATGATTTTCTTCTGTTCCAAATAGTTGATTTGGGCCTTTACCTCACTGAGTAAATGTGTTTTTGTGGAGCATTTAATAGGATGTGGGGTAGAATTGTGGAGTGAATGTGTATCTAAGTTGCTTTTGCAAGTAACACAACCATTACAAAGGATTTTTTTTTGAAAAATAATGGGATAAAAATGAGAAACGAATAGCCCATTTATCCAGATGCTTTCCCTCCTGTTACAAGCAACAATAAAAAAGATTTGTATAAATAAAAGACAATAGCATGCATTTGCTGAAGCTGAGGGGATTCACTGAACACTCAATTCAGCATTAGTAATTAATCTAAGAAGGGTTTAACAAAAGCTGTGACTCACATAGGCATTGTCAGTCCAGAGAAATCGGACTTAAAGACAGTCCTTCACTGTCGTGTTCGAAATGTTCTTTGTCCTGATTGTGCTATAAAACAAGAGTTTAAAGCAGATAGTTCTATCTTGTTCTGCAGACCTGATTAAACTATGTGGGGTATTATGTTTCAACTTGTCAAAGGACCAGAATGAAGATGCTGGAAAACTTTGAGCTACAGCATCCATTTGCAAAATGAATAGGCTTACACCCTGTTGCAATCCATACGAATCAGTATCGACGTGGAGGTATCTATTAACAGTAGGTTGGCAAGCCTGAATCTATGATGCCTTTTTTCTATGTATTTGGTAAGATTTATGTTCTTAGACTATATACTGTCACTACCTAACTGAGTAAGCAATAGACATTATTAAATCTCTCACATGGCTGGATTCTTTGTCATGAGCTGTACTAAACACAATATTTTGCCATCAGTTTCTAAGCTGCCGTTTGATTGGTGATTATTATTGTTTCTCCTGCTACCTTTAAAACAAATGCCATAAAAATTGTGTTGCCTTGAATATATTTATCGTCTTTAAAAGAAAAATACTGAATGCACTACGTAAGTCTCTCTGTTCACAGACGAATAAATCCAGATGTAAAGTATCAGCATCCAATTTCCAACCTCAAATGCAAAGTGCCAGCTGAAATTTTCATAAACATTGTAATGGGGAAGAGGTGTGGATAGAACTACGTTTTGTACAAATTACACAGACTAACAGAGAGAGACACAGAGTAATATGACCCCAAAAATATAATAGTATGAAGCTCGTACTGTACAAGTTTCTCTAGGAAAAATAGAACACCAAGGAGTGTTCAAAAGATAAATCACGCTGACCTGAATTATGATAAGGATAAGAATTTGTCTTGTTTAGTTACTGTGATGAATTAGTGTGTGTTTGTGTATGTGTGTATGTTTTTATATATTAACATCTACTTTTGGATCTAATTTAATTCAAATGGTAATTCAAAGAGAGATATTATTTGTTTGTGTATGTGCGGTGCAGAGAAGAGCAGAAACATTAGTCCTGTATTTAAACAGTGCAACATGAGGGATAATCTAGGCTCTGTTGTTTATACTGCACAAATATAGATCGATTTTTTTTTGTACTTCAGAATGATGTGTTTCTTTGTTTGTTCCAACATTTGCATGAAATTATTTGTAAAAATCCCATTTAAGGTGTTTTGGGTGACACATTTAAGTCGAACAGACAGATGCAAGGACATGAAAACAAACATGAAAAATAAAAAAGTTGTTCTACATACTTTTATATGCTTTTTGAAAGCTAAACAGTTTGAATTTGCTTTCATCTATAATTTCTTTGTAGTTGATCTATGAAAAAACCACACAGTAGCTAAGGTAGTGAATGGGTAGGAGAGAATTCACCAGTTAGATATAGGGGATGATTAGAAGGCAAGATTTGATAGGGCCACAGAGGACATTGGGGTACCACCCCTACTCTTTTGAATGGTCCCCAGGGATCTAACATTGTATTTTATTTATTTTTACTATTATGCTCATACTATTACAATAATGAACAGGGTTTCTTTCTCTCATACATATACTGAAATAATAATAATACAAACCATAGAAATTTAAGTCACTGACTGAAGAAAAAAAGTGAGCATGTTGCCATTGCCTTCAGTGGTACTATCCTCAATAATCCCTGATTTACAATGCAAACCATGCTTGCCTGCCTCCAAGGTCAGTAACACTTTTTTGAGGTGTTTCCTTGCAGGTCATACTTTTCATACTGTAGGTTCTGGAACAGTGACAGAGACAATTGAAGGTGTGCCATTATTAAAACTCACACAAGGTACTCAGAATTCTATATGTTCTTTATGAACTTGAAATATATTGTTTGAAAACCACAGGGTTTTTCAGCATTTGAAATAGAAATAATCTGATCACATTTAAGATTAATACGATCTAAGGATATAAGTGTTCTTCACAACTTCTTTATGGAAAACACGTCTTGTTGGGACTGGCTTGATGGTACTACATGGCAGTTGACTATTTTTACAAAAGTGAATATCTTATTGCATTTGTATTTTATGTGAAGGGCATTTTCTTTGCACCAGTGACCAAGTAGAGCAGATGAAAGAACCATGTTCAGAGTCCTAAGGAATGCTGAAGCATTCTGACCTGTATTTCCAAGAGAAGTGCTTTGCTATGTTAAAAGAACAACTGATCGATGACTTACGTGCACATTATAAAAGTTATCAAAACTGAAGTTGAGCTGAAGGTAATAAAATGTAATACAATACAAGCTTTAAATAAAAGCTTAAATATTTCAATTTCCTGTGTCACATAAGTTTCCCCCTGCAGTAAAAAGACATGTAGTCAGGCTAATTTGTGTTTCGCAGTTGTCAATGGTGCACATGTATGTACCCTGCCACTAACTGGCATCCTGTCCAGGTTGTGCCCCACCTCATTGTTATGCTGCCTAATCTCCTGCCACCCCCCCCCCCCCCATGACCCTGACCAGCATAACTGGTTAGAAGATGGATGGATAATAACATCTGCTAAAAATTATTCCTATAGGGGCGAGGTTATGGAGACCATGACAAAGCTGACAGCAGATATAGATCTATGATAGCTCTATGATTTACAGAATAAAATTTGTGAATTAGCCTTTGGCAAATGAGATTCTTTGCTCCCCATTGGTTTCTCGATCTCACATAGACAAAGTGGAATATAGAAGGGAATTTAAACTATCCCTACAGTTGCACACTGTCAGTTTTTAGAATGAGTTCACAGCGGAACCAGGATCCACCATAACACCATCACATGGGAGCCAACATAATAAGGCATACTTATAGACATTTTTTTCTATGTACTTACATACAATAGCAAACAATAATTAGTACACACATATTTTAAGATATTTTTATTTTTTCCTCTTTGTTCTCTTTACTATAACATTTTACTACATGACTCATGAACTATTAATCAATAATTATTATAAAATAACCATCCATCCATCTTCTAACCTGTGATTTTGGTTAGGATCAGGAAGGGCATGGAGCCTATGCCAGGCAGCATAAGACAGAAGGCTTGTGTACACACTGGAGGCCATTATTATGATATAACGAAAGGTCTTTATCCAGATTGTTTGCCAGATTTATAATGCTTTTATTGTTAACATTGTCTTATATTGACTCATTTTGAAAATAATATTATCATCTTCATTTTATCATGCAAATATAACAGAAACGTAGTAAAAGTGCTCAATTAAAGACTACTATCAATGAAGCATTAAATAACAAAGGAAAAAAAAACTAGAAATGTGTGCCATGCTCAACAGTTTGTTTAGATTAAATGAGTCAGTAAAAGCAGACATCAAAATATCAAGATAACATACCTAAAATGCTTTAATAGTTTGATGAAACTCTCTAAGCTAAATTTCAATTGTACAACTCTACGGTAATTAAAAGTTCAAGAAGTATGGAATATGGGGATATATGTAATGTATAATGAATAGAATGAATGGACCCCTCATTTTAAATCTTTACAATGAATAATAAGGAACCTATTTCAACAAGCTCTCAGTATTTCTCATTAAACGGTGTATCAAACCAGAACAAAACCCACTTCTCCTAACTCTGTGGAGGAACTCGAATGGAAAATTAAACCAGAGAGAAGGAAGACAGGCCAGGCTGTGCTACGGTTCCATCTGCAAGTTTTGCTTCTGCTAGGAAGTTACTTCAACTTAGACTGCAGCAAATTGAAAGACCCATTTGCTGTTTTTAACGCTCAATACCCAATATATGTGTATGCAGAAGTGTTAAGTTTGTTTGTTTCTTTATTTATTTATTTAGCCTTTATTTTACCAGGCATGACATTAAGAACCTTTTCACAGTGACAGCCTGGCAAGTGCCAGAAAACACTGTAGGGAGAGTAAATGAAGGGGGAGGGGGGTGACAAACAAACAAACACACAAATAAATAAATAAATAGCAAACAGACAAGCAAACTGACTAATTGAATAAATTGAAAAAAAAAACATCTGCAAGTATCATTAAAACTGTCCATAAGTAAGCCCTGAAAAGCAGTAACTGATATACATTTAACCAGTTTTAGGTATTTTTTTGTAGCAAGTTCCAATCATTAGCAGCAGCAGACAGGAATGACAGGAGCCCTAAGGATTCGTTGTATTTAGGAGCTCATACTCTGATGTAAAGGGAAGACCATGTATTGAACTTGGTCACAGATATTAGCTGCAATAACTGACTGAGGTAGGGAGGTGAATATCCAAAACGAGTTTTATAAATTAGCATAAACCAATGGATGTTATGTTGACTTTGAAAAGAGAGCCATGTAACCAAAGAATACAAGTGGCGTGTTTTAAAAGGAGCATTTGTAGCAAATCGAATAGCAGAATGATAAATTGTGTCAAGCTTTTGAAGTATTCAGTTGCAATCCAATCTATAAAATATATCCCCATAATCAAACAATGGAAGAATGGTCATTTGAAGAATCATGTGTTTAGCAGCACAGGTAAGGAAAGAAGAGTTTTGATATAGATAAACCAGTTTTGTCTTGACCATTGACTGCAGCATGTTGACATGGTGAGAGAAGGACAATACCCTACCTAGCCAGATTCTAAAGTATTTATAAACCATAACTGTCTGACCATAACAATGACCTGTGTGTCCCACTCCTGCAGAAGAAATAAAGTCCCCACACGGGGTTCAGCCTTCCTCGCGACTACCTCTTCCTTCATTCCGGCATCATGCCTCGCAGTTCCGCCCGCCAGCGTGACAATAACCTGCTGGACAATGGTTCCATCTATGGTGAAAATGTCAAAAGTGGAGGGAAACGCAATGTTCTTCTAACCAAACCACATAACTTTTGTCTTAACACTGTTTAATGATAAACTGAGATTACTAAAAGCTCTATCTCCAAGAAATTATCCAGAAGTGATTCTATCACTAAGTCAGAAAAACAATGGCTTACGGGATGGAATCATCAGCATATAAATGAACATGGAAGTTAACAACAGCTTTTCGAATATTATTAATAAATATAGAGAAAAGGGTGGGATCAGATTTTTAGTCTTGGGGACACAAAGACACATGAAGGGGCTGAGACAGAGTGCATGGGATTACAAAAAGATTAAGACCTCAATACAATTTATTGTTATTGGTGTATAGTCCTGTTCTGAATTGAATTATTCAGTGTGGGAAAATTAGTGGGTTAGAAATCTGTGCTTGCATCCATGGTTTGAATTCTCTAACCAGCAGAGTAATCATATCACTCCTGGGTCCTTGAGAAAGACCCTTAATCCCTGTCTCCAGGGGCACGCGATTCTAGCTGACCCTGTGCTCTGACCCCAAAACTGGATCTCACCTGTCCATGCATGTGTGTCTGTGACATGCACAGAGAGCAAGATGGGATATGCAAAAACTACTACATTTTCTAATGGGAATGGATAAAGTATCTCTATTCACTCATTTTTTTTAAAATCTAATTTGTTGCATGATACCCATTAAGGCTCAAACATGAGGTAGTTATACTTGGTAACAGTTTGCTTAAGGCCATGTTTTCAGTAATTCATAAACACATTCATAATTCATTATATTGCATTCATAAAGCATTATAAACATGGCTATAAATAGTCACAAAAAGTCATAACACATTATAGCCATGTTTATTTTGCATTATGAATGCTTTATGAAGCTCTCATCTATAATGCACTATAGATACCTTTATAATGCATCCTTATTGCGGAATACCAACCATCAAAATGCATTATAAAGGCATCTACAGCGCATTATAGGTGAGAGCTTCATAAAGCATTCATAATGCATAATACACATGGCTATAATTTGAATGCCTCTTGATATTTATAATCATATTTATAATGCTCTATGGACGCATTATTATTTGTTATGAATGTGTTTATAAATTACCAAAAACATGGTCTTAAGGAAAGTGTTACCTTATACTGAATACCAGGAAAATTTTACCCTTAAAAACCTTATCTTTAAGGTCCATCCCCCATTTTAGTCCCTTCTCCCACACTGATGCAAACACAATGATTTTGTTCTTGTGTTTGCCCTCCATTTAAAGCTGCATCCTAGAAAACTGCTATAGTTGAAATACCTTATTTACATATCAGACTGTCTTTCCCACAATTTGCAAAAAGAAAGACACAGTTATTTATCATTTCTTGTGCCAAAAGTATTCCCGGTAAAGGCCTCCAGGTGAACTGTGACTGTGTGAACTCAAACACACGCTTGGTATATACTTGCAGACACGTGCACAAGCCTGTGAATCACAAAATTGTAATATGTATATGAAGAGAGAGGGAGAGAGAAACAAAGAAACGATTTGCATTTAGACAATTTGCAATTATTTATTCCTGGGGTTTATTAAGAGGGATTGTTTAAATGTAACAGTCAAGGATATGTGACATGGAAAGCACATCATCGCAAAATGAATTCAGTGTGACTTTAAAATTAAATTAAACAAAAGAAATTCTAGTTAATGAATCACAGGCGTTGAAACCTTACTTTGTCGGATGCTTTTCTCAGTTATGTTGAAGGAGTACCTTCACAGCTTGTGTTGAATAGACGTGAGTGATGTTTAATTGAACTGGGAGTTAGCTGTGGCAACTGCCCCTCCCCTCAGCTTTTTCAAGCACTGCTAGCAGCCTTCAACTGAGCTGAGTCTCTCCACACTGTCTGCTGTTGGCAAGCAGATAAAAGGCCCAGCGAACAAGCCTGTCCCTTTCCAGCACTACTGTGGCCACGTCAAACAGGACAAATGCTTTTGACTCACTGACTTGACTGGTGCCATCGCTGTCTCTGAAGAGCTGGGGAACAGCAGGGTAGGTGTTGGTGCACATAGCAGACACCAGTTGCCTGGGTTCCCTCAGCTATTTTCATGTCTTGCAGAGTAAGCTGACTTGTTTCTCAAGATAGTTTGGAGACAAAATATAACCCCAAGACCAAACCCCATTTGAATATCTCACTACCTCTGAATTATTCAATTAATCTTCAGCTTTTGTTGAACCTTCATTTCTCTGTTGTAACAAGAGGTCAATCAGAGGCTTCTCCTGTTGTGTTCTCTTCAGGCTGATGAGCCAAATGAGGCTGACAAGCCATATGCCATGCATCGATACTGCCAGGTTTAATGCTCCAGACTTTTGAGCTAAAGTGCAGATGCAATCAAAATAACTTATGTTGGTGCTTCACCTCTAGTGACTTCACAGCCCTTGCACATTCATATAATACACGTTGTCTTGAAGGGCACCACAGTTGATATTTCTACTAGCATCATGTCTTTTTATTGCTTTACAAATTGAGCATTCCTGCCACTGTTTTTTTATGAGCTTTTTTGCCAATATATATTGCCTGGGACTCACTTGAGTGGAATTCGTCTTGCTGGCATTGATCCTAGAGGCCTTCATTGGTTGTTAGTCCTATTGAACGGGCTCCTCCTGGCAGAGAGACATGTCCATTGGGAACCCAACTGTTCTCTCTGATACCTGTATGTCCAACTTAAAACATCTGATTAACCATTATCTATTTCAAAGAGCTTTGCCATGGAGCCTGTTACCACCTGGACAGCTTTAGGTGGCTCCATGTAAAAACATTCTCCTCAATGGCTCCTATTACTCAGCATTAGGCAGGCTAACTTAGAGATGTGACCTAGAACTGACTCCTCAGTCTCCACTGACAGTTTTCCCCTGGGCTCCATTGGCTGTCCAGTGGTGTTTCCCAGGGTTTCTAAATTCAAAATTTAAAACTTAAGAATGCAGAATGAAAAGCCACATTGCTAAAATACAAAGTGGAATAAAAAGTTATTATGGACAACAAAATGACAGATACCAATTTCTGGTATCAAGAATTCAGTTTTAAACAGGCAAAATGTCAATTGTTGATAATAGAAATAAAATTTTAACTAGTTGAAAATCTAATTTCTGATATAAGGAATTCAAGTATAATTAGTTATAATTCAGTTTTAATTATAGCTAGTAGGTATTGAATGCCTGATATCAGAAACTGGTATTTTGACTAGTTACAATTTTTGTGTTCAATTATAACTAGCTACAAATTAATTCCTAATATCAAATATTGGTATTTTAACACGTTCAAATTCTAAGTCCCATTGAAAAGAATTACAAAAACGTTCTGAATCTGACTTAGTAATGTATATTGAGTTTGCGCACAGTTCAATTTAACATATCCACAAAATACTAAATCAAGCTTATGAAATCCCGAACAAATCTCACTAGCTAAAATACAATTTCCAAGATCAAGAATTGACAATACAACTAGTAACAAGTGAATTTCTGATATCAAGAATTTGCATTCCAACTAGTTACAATTGAATTTGTGATATCCTCTAGAAATGAATTAAAGCTAAAACGGCTTGTCATTATTAATGATATATGAAATAAAATTTTAACTACATTCAGTGACAAAAAAAGTTAAGCACCCAGACAGAATGATAGAAATTAAATGAATCTGCACGTGATGAAAGGTCATGTGACTGTATCGCAATGATTATAATATCAGATCAAACGGACAATAGGGTTGGCATAGAGAGTCTGATACCTGTGTCCGGATGGCAGGCACAGATATCATGGGGTTCTGTAATGCTTGGCACAGAATATGAGGATCCTCCCCTGGTGTGGTCTGTCTTGGGTGACCGGAACCTTTATGACGTATGTGGGTGCCCTCACATGCCCATTAGTTTCAACATTAGGCAACTGTGACATCTGCATGCCCCACATGCCAGGTAATTGCATGATGCGACCACCCGGCCTCATGCAAACCCCTATCAAACGCTGTCAAATGTCAAAAGCGTCTAAGAAGCATCCTCTTTGTCTGAGGACTAGACATGCCAGCTCCTTGCAAATCGAATCATTTACATACCCTTCGCTGTTCTGCACGTATACCAAATTACAACAAAATCGGACTTCTGGGTGCTTAACTTTTTTTTTCATTGAGTATAGTTGAAAATGCTAATTCTGATGTCAGCAATTCAGTTGTAATTAGTGATAATGCAATTTGAATTACCTAGAATTACTAGATGGATCAACTGGAAATGGGAAAGCTAATAAATGTGTTTTCATCTAAATGTTTTGAGTCCAAGTCTTAACACATAACTCTGAAAGTACACCTATTCATTTATAGTACATTAAACTTACATGCCAATTTGCTGACATTTCAGTCTTTTCCATTGAATTGGACAGGAAGTCCCCAGGTTACGAACGAGATCTACTTCCTAAGTCTGTCTTTAAGTTGAATTAGTAGGTAAGTCAGAAAAAGATAATACAGTACATAGTGATAATAATTATTTAGCAATAATAAAAGTAACTATATACAATACTGTGCTGTACCTCAAACTGACAAACCACTGAGGCCGTGCAATGTTTTCACGAACGCCACAAAGTTGTCTGGGCATTCGTTATTGTGAACCATTGTATTTAACCGAAATTTGTAATATAATAGGGTCCTCCTCGGGGTAAGAATACAGATACTCCTCACTTTACGACCAAGTTTCGCTCCTAAGACTAGTGAATTGGCCGATAAGTGAGGAGCCACCCCTTACCGATATTTGAAGCATACAGTACTGCTAGTTTGCGTCAGCCAACTTTAGATATTGTTTAATGTAATCTTTGCACCATTTATAACATTTTAGTATAAATAAATGTTTATAGAGTAATGTACTGTATACTGAAATAAACAAAATAGAGGAAAACAGGTCTAATATACATTACTTAGGCTGCAGCCTGTAAATACAGGTAATTTTTAAATTTATTCTGAATAAAGAAAAGGTCTAAAAGAAACTCCAAATTGATGACTCTTTTTATTTGCGTATCTTGATGATTTCATCATATTGGTTAACAAAATTTCCCGCTGCTTCTATGTCCGTGTTTGCTGCCTCACCACTGATACTCCGATTATGCAGGTTGAATCTCCAGCAAAATTGTTGAAACCATCCATGGCTTTTTATGTAGTATTGGAGACTGCAAATGCTAGTCTAGCGAATACTGAGCGACTGCTAGAAGGAGACTGAGACTGAGAAGGGGTTAAGCGAGATGAGATGCTTGACACTGAAATGTTGCGCTGCTGTTCCCACAACCAATGTTTTCATACAACATACAGTACAATGCCGAATGCTCGGAGAGCTGGTTGTTAGGCCGGGCGGTTGTTAAACAGGTAGGTCGTTAAGTGAGGAGTGTCTGTATATGTTTATATACAAAATATATCAATACTTATTTCTATATATTCTGTACACAATTTCTCCCTGATAATTCACCTCATTATCTATTTCCTTCAAGCCACCATTTTTACTTAAGATTCCCTTAGCATTGCCATTTAGCAAATTTGGAACATTAGTAAACACGAGATCATGAATTGACTGCAATCTGAAATCTAATTTTAATCATTCATTCATACAAAAATAAAGTGTTGCGTGACAGGCTTTAAACTGCAAAAATACCATCCCCAAACCATGTCTTTTTACCTTGTTTATCCACAAAATCTCCCAAATAAAACCTGTTGTGACCACTGAGCTGCTGCCATCTTCACTGACATTTGAAGCTTGAAGTTGTCCATTCATTAAAGACTACCATATAATTGGTTGGAATTGCATTAGTTTCTGTGATATTATAGGCTGTGTGCTATCGAGAATTGTTTCTTTATTATTGACTAAATTTTACGATAAGTCGACATGTCGTTTATATTACCCAGCTGTATCTTGTTGGTAAATTTCGCAGACTGGGCAAATTTTCCTGTGCAACAATACAGTTCACGTCTGTGTGGCAGTCCATCAGAGACCAAACAGCGTTTCCCTGCCACTATTCCACAGTCCACTTAGAGGTCGCTAGTGGGCTGTGGTCCACCATTTGAGAAACCATGTACTAAATTATGCATACAATTCAATTTAACATATCCACAAAATACTAAATCAAGCTTATAAAACCCCTATAATGTGTGCACAGTTTACTTTCTTCATATACTCTATTTGCAATTACGAGCTTTCAGATTAATTAAGTTGCGTTCACGTTTTGGTTATTTATGTTCTTGGTCAAAGAAAATGTGCCTGCAGGGCCAAAAACCACAGTGAAGGGCATGAATACTATGGGTTTTACAGTACTAAATTAATTTGCTCAATCTTTATAATAATCCATATGTCCCTCATTTCATTTTTTTTAGTTATCAAGCTGACAAGATCAAGTGTCTGAGACTGCCCTTCTCTTTGACATCACTATGTGGCGGGGTTGCTTACATTTTTGGCCGATCTGTCTCAATATTTGGTCAGTTCCAGTTTGTCACCAAGACAATGTGCCTGCAGAATTTGGAAATCTGCCGTCAAAGACCTTTTGAGTTATAGCGTTAATGAGAAAATGTCTGCGGTGGCAGACCGATCCCAGAACCATATGAATAACTGTTTGAGACCATTCTTGGTCTCAGTCGCAGTCAGGGGCACGGGTCATAGCTCATTGTCAGCAAAATAAATAAATAAATAAAAATCTCCTTTTATTGGGTTTCTTTTTCAGGGATACCCAGGGGATAAGATCAACACAACACAAAAGCGCCCCTAAAAATAAAGAACCTGATTTGGTGGGGAATAAAAGAGAGCACAAATGGAGTGTGTCTTGTGAGTTGGGGATAAAAGGTAAACAAAGCACTGCAACTGGCGATTACAAGAGCCAGGACTGCTGACAAAACTGCTGCTTGGGTTGCGAAGGGCTGCAACAAATGGAACAGTCGGCTCTATCAACAATAAGAGCGAGGAGCAAGTGAACTGAATTAACCCCAATATCCACAGTCACTTTGTGCTCCATCCCAAGATGCCTCCCCCCCAACATGTCAGAATAGTGGCCCAACAAGTAAAATTGTTGCCTGACCACTGGGGCTGTTGTTTGAAAATTAGATCCAGCTCATTGTATATAGCATGGCTGTACCCTCTCTGAATTTGCCTGTGTTTTCTCTGAGTCCTTTTTCCATCTGAAAATATGCTGCGAATGGGGCAGCATTTAGGCTGCTGGTTTTAATCCCAAAAGGGGATTTGATGTAAGTCATTTTGTGAAAATGCTGCATGATAATTGTGAAAGGGTGAGGAAAAGCATTTTGGAATTATGACTTTTTTTGGAAGATCTTTATGCAAAATATTAGAAAAGAAGAATGCTCAAAAGAGTATAATTGACCATGCTAAAAAC
>JAAGVU020000002.1:24119962-24130839 GCA_011763525.2 Mormyrus iriodes
CAGGAACACAAGGTAATCACAATGAGCAACAGGCGTGGCTGATTAGCAGCCCCGCCTGCGGGAAACACAAGGAATACACAGGTAGGGCGGAGCTGGACGTGACAGGATGTACAAAAAGTTCAGTTTTTAGATTTGAAACCAGTTCAACCGATTCACTGAAAAGAACTGGATCAAAAGAATGATTTGTTCACAAATCAGACATCACTATCACTCACTTGAATAGAAGTTTTTGTGTCCAAGTAATTTTTCTCACTCAGACCCGATGTTGTAGTGCGCATAGTGCTTTTCTCTCCAACTGAAAATCAGGCAAAGCACAAATGTGATTCCACATTGTATCAGACTTGGGTACTAATATACCAATCACGTTAGAACAGATTCATAGTGTGTTTTGTTATGTGTTGCAGCAGGCCTGACTGTACAGTATATTACATTGTGGGGATCAATTGTCTCCACAATCTGATAAAAACCTGTTATTTTGATTCATTTCATTTTTTCAGTTCACAGAAAGGGAAACTTAATTTTATAAAAATCTTTCACTGCAATCAAAAATATATAAATGCCAAAAAGTCTTTTATTTTATTTGGTTATTTTTGGGGAAGGTTAGCGCTGGGTAGGGGTCAATGTTGTGATTGTTGGGATTAGGGTTTTCCCCATAGAGATGGACAGTCCATACAAAGATATGAATATAAACATGTGTGTGTACATGTGCACATGTATGTGTGTATGTGTGTCTCAGAATGCTCAGAGACGTATTGACATTTCATCCAGAATGTTCCCCTTCTTGTACCCCGTCCCTTCTGGATTCCGTCTAGGCTCATAACAATGTTGTACTGGATAAGCAAGTATGAACAATGAATTTATAAGAGAATATACGTATGGTAACTCATACCCAGGAGATGTTAATAAGTATGCAATAAAACAATTACAATGCAAAATCCTTGGGACCTGAGCATGCAGGATAATTGCTTGAATAAAAATTACTTTAAGTTATTCAAATAAAAATATCAAGTTGTTTTACGAATAACAGAAGTTGCCTTAACAATGAATCTCAGATTCTCATCACATCAAAAACCAATTTCACAACTCTTAATATTCATTCTTGCTCATATTTTTACCAGCCAAAAATTTTGTAAAGGGAATGTTTCACAAACGTCCATATATTTTTAACAAACACCACACCCCTAGAACAATGCCAACTGGAACAGACGGACTATTCAAAGTGCGTATGCAAGGTTGTCACGGAAACGTAGTTCAGTCATCACCCTGGCTGTCATTGCCCATGACTCAGAGGTGCATGTTTTACTCAATAAGGCTCACAGTCATAGAAAAAAGGAAAACAGCAGTGAACAATAAATACACTTGTGAATATTTTGGTCCCAAAACAGAGATTACATCAGATTTTTACGATGTACCAGAAGCATTTAATTAGGGCTATGATTCTTAGTTCATTAACATATGTCCCAATTAGGCGTTTTCCAGCACCCAAGGTGGTCACCGCTGCTGCATATAAACACTCTACTGCTGTTTTAATGTCCTTAAAGGAGGTTGAGCAAAATGTTCACAAAAGCTATATCCATTAGGGGAGTACGGAATGCTGTAACATTTAATAATCCAGTAGTGAGTGCTATTTCAAGCTTAAAATTTAAACATTTACCTGAATAATACTGCAGCAGACTGCAGTAGGACTGGTTAATTTTCACTTGTGGTGTGAATTTTATCCCTAGTGTGTATAGTACAGTATACCAAACTTGTGTCTTTTCAAGCAGGTTAAATTCTCCTGACCCTAAACTGTTCTAGCTTCTCCTGTCAGCAATTTAATGCCTTCTCTTTCACGTAAGCTAGTAAAATAAACTGTTACACTACAGTCTTCACCCAACATGCTAAATTACCTTTTATTAAAGCACCAGGCACTGAATCTTCTTCCAAGACTTTGTAGCTAACAAATCAGTGCCCCCAATAAAATGAGTACTTTAATTATAAAAGTAGCTGGAGTCTGATCCTGCTTCTACTCGTCTTCTGTCCACACCCTCCCAAAAATCACTAGTAGTTACTTGTGGCAATTGGACCTCAACTTTCTTAATAATTTTTTTAGCACAGTATCATAATAGAGATGACATAATACAATTTTTTTCTGGTCTGATTCCGAAATTAAATTTTGAGTATCTGCTGATACTGATACCAGTCCGATATTTTTTTTTCCATTTATCAACTACTAAGCATTAAATGAGGTTTCTATTAACATTGCAAACCGTCTGCATTTAGTGTTGTAGCAGCATTGTCTGAGTATGCTAAGAATAGGAACACGTAATGGCTATGTCACTTAAACAAAAGCTATGCCACTACGCTATAGGAAGAAATCCACAGCCAACTGTCAGGGTCTGTATCGTCTGACCCTGCCCTTCGTGTCTCCCTCCTGTTTGGCCAGCAAGTTTTGCTGGGCAAAGTGTCCTCCTCCCTGTTGCTTGCCCCTTAAAACCCTAGTGTGTCTTCCATCCCACTGTGTAGCCAAGTGGGTTGAGTGTGTGGCTTAGAGATAGTTAACCCTCTGAGTGGGGGTTCAAGGCTGACCTCAGGTCAGTCTCATCTATTTATATTTATTAGTTTTGTTCCCCAATGTTTCTTGTTTTTTATTTTGTTTTCCTGGTTATAGGTTTTCCCTGTTTTGTTTTTCCCTGTTCACTTCTGGTCTTATTTATATTATTTGGTTCTGCTAATTATCCTGATGTAGTCCCAGAGTGTTAGTTAGTGTTGTCTAGTTTTAGTGTTTGTAGAATTCCCTAGTTCTGTGCTTGTTAACTGTTCCACCTGTTTCTCTTTGTTGCTGTGCCTTTCTTGATTGGTTAATTGATTATTAATTATTTCACCTGTGCCTTGTCTGTTTTTCAGTGCCTGTGTTAATTGCCATCTGTTGCTCGTTGTCCTGTGCCTCCAGTGATTGATTGATTGTCTTGTGTTCTGCACCTGTCCATCCTCGTTAGTTCCAGTCATCAGTGTAACATAGTGCTTGCCTTTGTTTGTTCTTTGTTCAGTTATTATATAAGGAGGCTTTGCTAACGGTGCTCTGTGTCCTGCTCCCTAGTTATGCTCAGTTATGGGTTCTTTTGTTTATTAATCTGTGTCTTTTCCAGTTTTTGTTTTGACCCTTCATGGTCCTGTTTCTTTGTGCATTCAATGTTCTTTGTTTAGTTAGTAAATAAAACCCTGTTAGTGTCTGAGCTGTCAGTCTTATTGTATTCTTTGTTTTATTCAGTAACAACCTTTACAAAAATGAACAGAAATATAGTGCAAATTGTGCAATCTTTTGCCAAATTAAATATAGAGAAATCAGTAAGAAAATATCACTTTGTACCCCAACTACCCATTTTCCCTTTGGTATGTTCTTTGGGAATGACTTTGCAGACTGTTTACATACACATAAAGCTATATAACACACTAAAGGAAAGGGAAAAACCAGAAAAGCATAGTAGGGCCCCTTTAAAGATTGTATGCACTTACAGTAATGTTATGTATTACTAATATATATGATTTTATGTAATCCAAATCATTTTCAGTATACTTTTTTATACACATCTTTTGCAAGTTTATGCAAGCTTTTGGCATGCTCCAAAAATATTCCTGTTTAATTATTCACGGTCAACTCAAAAAATGTCAAAACCACAGAAGTCAAATGTGTGAATGTGAAGGGGTTATTGTATTTCCACACAGCCAACATGACTGCTCCAATGCACGTGCATTGCTGAACAGTTAGCCATCACGTTACTCTCACTTCTGTGTCACGACGTGGCATGGTGTAGGCAGGAAATAAGGTGATGATCCACTGACGGCTCAGAGACAAAGGGGGTTTATTGATAACACTGGGGGGAAAAACACAAAAAGGAACTATGAGGGGTTCAAAACACACCAGAAAAATAAGGAACAAATTAAAAGAACCACAAAGTAACAAAACACTGGTAACAGGGCTAAGAAGGCAAACTACAACAACCACACACAGTAACACGAGTACAGTGACTGACTAAGGAACAGGACAAAGGCAGACACTATATACACTCAGATAAAGTCTACAAAGGGCAGATGTGGACCAACACAAAAATCAACCAAACAAAAATCAGGAGAAGAACAACAAGACACACGTGGAATAATTTAGGATTAATAACAGCAAGAACTAGAGAACATTAACACAGAGGGCTAACAACACTAGACAAAGACTAGGAACAAGTACAAGCAAACCCAAAATCTAATAGTACATAAGCAGAACAGAATTAAACTAGATACAAGCAAGATAAACCAAAACAGGGAAGCAAAGAACTAACAAATGCTAGGACAAGCAGAAAACCAAAACAAACAAAACAGGTGAGGCTGGCCTCAAACTAAAGACCACAGGGTTACAACATCTATGCCACCCACTCAGCCCACTGAGCTATGTGGCAGTCTAGGGAACAGGGAAAACACAATAGGGAGTTAGAACTAAGACAGAGGGAACTGCTGGCCCAAACAGGGACCAAACACATACATCAGGGATGGACGGGCACCGACCCCAACTCTTCTGTTTATGGTATTTCGAGCTAAGGCTGCAAGAATTTTCATGATTTTTCAGGCTGGCCCTAACTCTGATGGAAAATCGGATCAGTTTCTTACTCCCCGCCATCCTGATATCCGATCCACCATTTTTTACTGTATTGCCTGGTAATGATAGTGAGTATCAGATCGGTGCCATCTCTACTTCATAGCTAAGTGAATTTTCTGACTGGATTTCATTATTCCTGACCTCTGTTCTCCTCATAACCTTCATTGCGGCTCTTGATGCACCATATTCATTTGAATTTGCCCTTCTTGAATGGTAATTTAGATAATAATTATAGTTCAAAAGGAAGGCAGTCCACTGTTATCCCAATGTCCCTGTATTCACTGTCTTTAAATGGGTTTGTCAGATGCTGGTTGCAGTGGCATAAAGCTAAGTCAGACAACCAAAATCTCTATTTAGATAGATAAAGATTACAACTCCTCCTAAGAGATGCCCAATTGTTCCCAGATGAGCTACGAAACATTACTCATCCAGTACGTCTACACCTGTCCTGGGGTCTCCACCCAGTAGAAGATGGAACAGGTCCAATGTAAGTCAACCAAGGACAATTTTACACTTCAAAAGCATTAATGTCCATATAGTGTCTCCTGAAATCCTAAACCAATTACAGACAGTAAATCAAAATATCTTCTATAGAAATTCTCCAAATCTGTTTAGCAGGTGTTATTTTGATGTTATTACACATTTAATATCTTTATAACCAAGTGGATTTATAGTCCTGCGGATTTTTGTATGCTGCATTTCATATTTGAAATGTTCTACTTAGAGTGGAAACAAGTCAGAAGAAACACTACATAGAAAAATAAAATGAAATGGTTATGAGGTAACTGATGCCCGTTAGCATGACTTTATACATTTAACTAGTCAATGACAGACATAAAAGAAAATGTGTGTGTGTGTGTTTATATATACACATACACACACACACACACACACACAAACACACACACACATATATATATACAGTATATATATAATAAAACATATATATACATATATAAAATTTGTTCAATTTGTGCCTCTTGACATGCTTTACCCATGTTTGTCTGTAGAATCATTACCTTAAATTTCCTTTTAAAAATCCTGCTGGAATAATGAGCATAATTGCCTGGGAATTTTTATACAGTACATATTGACAATGTCAGGAAGTAGAACTGAAAAAAATGTTTCATTAATGAAAAACAATGCATTAGAACTGCCCTATTAAATAGATGACTACTGTACAAACTGAAATGTGATAAAACACAATGAACACACCTTGTTTCTTGGGGCTCAGTGTGTCTGCATTGAGAGGCTCTTCCTACTATCTGCTTCTGTAGTTCTGTATGTGCTGTAAATCATAATCTACTAAGTAGTATCGTAATACTATTCTCATACAATACACAATATATATAGAAATAGTGTCAAATTTGGGGTGGCACGGTGGTGCAGTGGTTAGCACTGTTGCCTCACACCTCTGGGATCAGGGTTCACATCTCTGCCCGGGTTCCATGTGTGTGGAGTTTGCATGTTCTCCCTGTGTCATTGTGGGGTTTCCTCCAGTTTCCCCCCACAGTCCAAAAACGTGCTGAGGCTGATTGGAGTTGCGAAATTGCCCGTAGGTATGCATGTGTGTGTGACTGGTGTGCGAGTGTGCCCGGCGATGGGTTGGCGCCCCATCCTGGGTTGTTCCCTGCATTGTGCCCGCAGCCTCCGGGATAGGCTCTGGACCCCCCGTGACCCGAAATGGAATAAGCGGTTCTGGAAGATGGATGGATGGATGATGTCAAATCTATTCAAATCATTGATGTCACAAGATGCTAATTTGTGTTCATGAAAAACTGACCATTTCTACATGCAGAATTGTTAACAGTTCTTGGAGTTGCCATTTTTGGATTGCTTTCTTCAGCTGAATTTCCATCCATCCATCCATCTTCCATATCCACTGGTCCTATGCAGCCGATTCCAGAAGCTACGGTAACAAGGCAAGTAATAACACAAGAAGGGATGCCAACTCAACTCAATCTATAAATGTTTGATTTGATCAAGGAATGATGTGTGATGGGATCAGTGTTTTCCATATGCGTGAAAAATCTCCATTTTGCCCAGAAAGGAAACAAAATGTTCAGCCAGACTATGTTTGTAAGTCCTAGGTGTCATGGTATTCATGCGGTTCAATACAACCTTTCTGACACAAAAGAATAGCATTTATCTATTTTTAGGATGATGGTGGGGTAATCAAATTCCATTCCTTATTTCCACTAATCCTGAAATGCACAAGGACTACATTTGCAATCTTTTCAATTAAAAAGGTGGGCAAATTAAGGCTTGATTAGGTTCAGAATTTAATAATACATATTTATTGTACATCCTTTTAAAAGCCCCATGTGGCACTTTAAACCCATTTTATTAAATTAAATCCCCAAGAGGCATTTAGCATGCAGTCAAAACAAGTTAATGAGGTATTAAATTTATTTTTCTTTCCTTCATGCTCTACAGTCACACAGTCAAAATGAGTGAAATAAATGAAAAGGCTGTAAGATTTACTAATAGTGGGGAGAAAACAGTTGAAATATATCTGAGATTATTTATAAATATTACAGTCTAGGGATAATTCTTAGTTCTTTGTTCATTTGAAAGGGTTCAAAAAAATTGTGGGTTACACCCATCACGTTTGTGACAACTTGTTTGTAAAAATATGCCATTGTAACTGGCACCATTTTAACTGGTTTAATATAGCAGCACAGATTAATGTAACGCAATGGTAATTTTTACGGGAAAGTTCTATTTTTATATTCAAAGTAATTGCGGAATAATAAATTATATTAATTATTGCATTAATAATAAAGAAAATGATAATACATAATTATATTGTCCAAAATCTGTGTTGATCAGCTTCTATTTCTGAATAGAAAGAAAGAAAGAAAGAAAGAAAGAAGCTGCCATTTAGCCATGTCCAGTCTGCCCATGCTCTGCCTCTCCGGAGTATGTAGCTCATTAATGTGCTTACTAGTGGAGTGCATTAGGACCTTGTTTTGCAAAGTATGGCATGTTTTATATTTTTTCTAGACCTGCAATTTATTGCCTGTGTTTTGACTACAGATTCTGGATCATGGTTTAGCCTTGATTTCGTTTAATGTATGACATATCGCCTGTGTTTTGGATTTCTGAACTCTGGAAATTAACCTTGTACCTCCAAAACTATATCTTCTCCTATCAACAAAGAATACCTCACCAATTATGGTTCCAATGAAGTTTGAGGTATACACTACCAGTCAAAAGTTTGGACACACCTACCCATAGAATGTTTTTTTTTGTGTTATTTTCAACATTTTTGAATAATTATAAAATAACATAAATGGAATTATGTAGCAAAACAGTATTAAACAAAAAAAAAGCCTCACAGCCAGATCAAACGCCTTGGCCAACAGATAGATCCCACTCTTGGGCATTTAAGCAAGGCCCTTAACCCCATTTGCTCCATGGAATGGCTGACCCTAAAGTCTCCTCTACACCAGTTTCATGAGGTGGCCTCCTTGGATGCTTTTCCAGCCGTCCTGAAGGAGGTCCCACATATGCTGAGCATGCATTGGCCGCTTTTCCATCACTCTCTGGTCAAACTCTTCCAAAACTATTTCTGTTGTCTTTAGGTCAGGTGGCCAGGGCGTGCGATGCAGCACTATCACTAACCTTTGTAGGTGGCCTGGTGTGTCCAAACTTTTGACTGGTAGTGTATGAGCCACTTTAAGTTTCTTCTTTGTGGTGAAGGATAGTCAACTTCATCCCTGCTTTGAATATTATGCTCTAAACGGTATAACTGTTAAGTTCTCCTGCAGCTTTGGAGCATGTCCATATGGCCAACATTTTCACAAGCCAATGATGCTTTTACACTGGCATACAGAAACCGAGCCGTACCACAAAGAAAGACTAGTTGCAGCACGGCTCTAGCTCGCTTCGGTTTTCCACTGCAGAAGGGTCGGCTTGGTAAAGGCGTTGCTGGCTTTGGAGAGCGACAGTGATGTAAAACCGAAGAGATGTTTATTTACTGTTCACAGTGTACATCGTGATTTACTATGTGCTTTTTTACCGTGAGCTAATTTCTGCTAGCATGTCTGTGAGAATTGGCGTGTTATGCAAGTATCAAATGCTAGCAGAATTAGCATTCGCTCGCGTACGTTTACATTACCAGTCCATTCCATTCAGCCGTTCTATAGTACTTCTTTAAGTAGGAGGTTGGAATTTCCGATTTACTAGGAACGCATCAATACATCGTGATGTGCGATATTACAATTAATGAATAATGTATAGAATTTGCAATCAAATGGTGTCGTCGCAGCCAGCTCGGTTTGGTCATATTTTCAGCCCTGTTAGCAAGCAGGCCCATATCAGCGTGATTACAGCTCGGGTACAGCCTGCTTCCTGGAATTTGTTAATTTCTTCAGAAGGTTTATCCATAATTGGTGGCTCCGTTAGCACTGTTACCTCACACCTCTGGGACTGGGGTGAAAGTGTCTGCCATGGCTCTATGTGTGTGGAGGTTACCTGTTCTCTTGGGTTTCCTCTGGGTACTCTGGTTTCCCCCTACAGTACAAAACCATGCTAAGGTGAATTGGAGTTACCAAATTACCCATAGGTGTGCCTGTGTGTGTGAAAGCTGCGCGAGTGTGCCCTACAACGGGTTGGCACTCCACCAGGGGTTGTTCCCTGCCTTGCTTACGTAGCCTCCAGGATAGGCTCTGGACCCCCCACAAGCTTGAATAGGGCAAGCAGTTACACATAATTGATGGATAGATGGACGGTTTATCCATAACAGCAATACTATGACAGCACTGATAGGAAGGAACCTAAAACAGTCATCTGGAATGACACAGCTTGAATTTCAGTAGCTTTTGTATTCAAAGGACTTGGCAGATTCTGTCATTTTTTGTGGAAGCTGATGCTTCAGAAGTGGGATTAGGAGTTGTCCTGAAACGTCATGATAAGCAATTTTACTCTGTATTTCCTTACTAGCATTGTACAGCTGAATGAAATTACTATGTGGGAAATAGGGAACTGCTAGCTATCGAGTTCACTCTTGAGTGGAGAAACTGGCGGGAAGGAGTAACTCATACATTTATACATTTGAGAAGTCAAGTGGCTCAATCCTGTGCAAGTCAGGTGGGCCCTCTTTTTACTCACCAGACAGGCAGATGCTCTCCCTAGGCAGTCTGACTGACTTTACAGTCACCTATGTGCTCCTGACCAAGAGGTTTTGGTGGTCAGGTACCAGACGTGGGAAACAACGAAGTACAAATACTTCGTTACTGTACTTAAGTAGAATTTTTGAGTATCTGTACTTTACTTGACTACTTATTTTTGTGTAAACTTTTAACTTTTACTACATACATTTTAGCATGAATATGTGTACTTTCTACTCCTTACATTTTCAAATCAGGCTCGTTACTCTTGTTTCGTTTAATTTAAATGATGTTTATTAGGGCATTTTTCCATGCATTTTAAAACATTTGTAAATAAGCACAGAAAAGTCAATCCCATTGGTGTATTCGTCTTTGCACATGATGCACAACACGATAGACACGATAAAGCGAGAGAGCGAGAGACTAAAACCGCGAAGATTCCTTAGGCGATGGAGAGTCGATTGGAAACCAGCAACACATTCCACATCCCTGGCCTTATCTCAGAGAAATGAAAAATAATCTGAAAATAGCACTTAGCAAACTTGAGTTTATTGCAACGATGACTGATTGCTGGACCTCATGTCGACGTAGTTTTATAGGTGTCACAGCACATTGGATTGAACCCCAAACTCTGCAGAGATGTTGTGCTGCCTTAGCCTGCAAGCAGCTTCAAGGGTGCCATTCCTTTTCTGTCCTTGCCAGTGCCCTGAATCAAATTCACGCTGAGTTTAACATCCGTGAAAAGATTACCCGCACCACAACTGACAATGGCTCTAATTTCGTTAAAGCTTTTAGAGTTTATGGTCAGGTTGATGAAAACAACCCAGCAACTGTAGGAGAGAGAGGTGAAGTAGACGATGATGAGGAAGAAGATGATGATGAAGAGATGGAGAATGCTGATATTTAGTTTGTTGAAGCTGGAGACATTTTAGATGAAGACGATGAAGTGGAATATCAGCTTCCAAGACACCACCGCTGTGCCTGCCACCTCCTCCACTTGGTGCCATCAGTTGATGTCTCTGAAGCAAATATCAGCAGCATGGTTTACAAGAGGCTCTCTCTTTCATCATTTTCAAAGTGCACGAGTCTGTGGAACAAAAGTGCAAGATCCACCATAGCTGCTGAGGTCATTGAAGATA
>JAAGVU020000002.1:24144662-24182634 GCA_011763525.2 Mormyrus iriodes
GTAATTGTCAATAAAAGCCTTTGAAATTTATGAAATGCTTGTAATTATACTTCAATACACCACAGAAACAACTGACAAAAATATCTAAAAACACTGAAGCAGCAAACTTTGTGAAAACCAGTACTTGTTCCATTCTCAAAACTTTTGACCACGACTGTAGAAAACCCTCACCAAAAAAAAATGTGGGAAGATGTGGGATGATTGAAAGAAGGGGTAACCTTATTTGTAAGCTCAGTTAGAGCTCATGTGGCTTTAAGTATAATACATTGCTGAATAATCCAAAGAAAATAACTATTGCACATTCTGATGTTGATTTCTTATTGCATAAATTCCTAACTAAATGAAAAATTTTAGGTGCTGTATTTCATGGTAAACCCATAATTGTGCAGAATTCATAGAATAAAATGATTTACCTTGCATTTTTAAAATTAAAAAACATCTCACACTAATAAACATACTTGACATTTAACATTAAATAAATAAACCAATGTTACACTTTGTCTGCTAATTTTTGTTCATTTAGTAGCACTTGGGGCTAAGGGCCTTGCTCAAGACCCCAACAGTGACATCATTTTCCAACCAGTGGGTTTCAGCTGCTACCTATCCATTGACTGGCACAGCATCCTGTCCCACAGAACCACACAGCACATGTTTTTGCCTAGGAAGAAGCTTCACCTACTATTCATACTATTCTCTGATAGTATCTTTTCACCACAATTGAGAGTTATTGAGGTTCTGCTAAATGAACAAATGTCTAAAGCCAGCTAATAGTTTTGTTCATCAATCTTATCATATACTTATCAAACTGAAACTTACAGACTTGAAGCTGGGTCATTCCATTGTTGTACCACAGCAAACACTATACACTCTATTTTGACGATCTAATGCAAAGCATAAAGTGCAAGGCACAACTAACATTCATGAGTGTGTCCAAATCCATTTAGCTATTTTGACAGCAAAAAACATAACGTTTTTTAACATCGTAACATACAATGAACTAATCAGAATTGCACATCATGTCACCTTTAACATGCAGCAGTGCATGAGCTACAGAGGATTGCTATTATAATGGCATGTTAACCTGGCAAACCAGATCGATTCATTGTTTCATCCAAGGAAACGGATGTGCTCTTGTGCAAGGTGAAAATGTGTGAGTACATCATTTACAGCAGCACCACTGTTCCACTTAAGCCTTTTGAGGTGAAGCAGGCTTGGGATGAGGTAGCAGTGAGTGTGTCTGTGTTTTCTGGCATCACCAGATCATGCACACAGTGCCCAAAGTGGTATAATGATGTCAGATGATGGGGAGAACAGAAGCTTGCAGCTGAAGGAGCACAGCGGCTGGGAACGGGGACTTTTTTAATTTTAGGTCTGCAGTTTGCTAAATATAAATAAAAGTACAATCTTTGTTCAAACAAAACACAACCTACAGTTTTCAAAAGTATTTTAAAATGTTCAAATAAAAGGCAATAGGATTGTTATTTTTCTTCATCTCACAATTTACATTCCTTACCCGGCTATAGACAATTAAGCTCTTCTGCCAGCTGATCCCTCCTTGCCCGTGCTGCTGCCGGCATACACTCCTTTGTTGGCATCGACACATGCAATTCAGCATCACGCCTTCTAAAGTCCTCTAATGTGTCCCCATTTATGTCCAATAGGCATCCATCATGCATGGCAATGTCATGCATCATACTATATACCATCATACTATATACTATATACCATGCCATAATGTGTTTTTTTTTTAATAATATGGTTTATTTACTTAATATATATTTATATATTTTTTCTTTGGGTGATTCTTAAAGAGTATGACTACGTGAGAGGACCAGATGTACTCTATAATAAAACTTAAATAAATAAAATAAAATAAAAATCATTAGTGCACTTTGAGTGCATACCTGTGTCCGTAACGAGCATTGTGTACCCGCACGGTTCTAAAATGCACCACTTAAATACTGATTAGCAATACGCCACTGACCTTAGACATGGTTTTTGTTGGTCAAAAGCGCAATGTTATTTCGCTGCCTTAATAGCAACACGCTGACAATGCGCCCAGCCACGCCTCATTTAAAAATCACCACTCCTACGTGTGCGAAGCGGGCACAAAATTATTTGCTATTTTGCCATTGTGCGCTCATGGCCTAAAATTAAGCAATGCACTGGTATGAAGCTAGCAAAACCACTTTGCAGCGCGCTTTCTCACTGGTGCAAAATGCCCTTCATGTTGTTATGTGATTTTAATATCCATCCAACTGCCCATCTGTAATATCCTATAAGCACTAATGCAGGGTCACAATGAGATTGGATAGGTATAATCAGCACAATTTAACTACACCTAAACTGTAAATGTTTAAATTTTAAAAAATAATGTTTTTTTTTTTTTAGTTTTTATTGGTGTTGCCTTATTTAAAAGATTTATTAAACTCCAGTATTCTTCAAATTAATTTCATTTTTTTATTTGTGTATTGGCGATGTTTTTGCATTCATCCTATATGCATCTCATGTTAATACAAAAAGATCATGGTGAATTAGACTTTGTGGTTCTCATCCGAACATCAAGGTGACAATAAAATTATTATTGTTTTTGTTGTTGATAATGGTAGCAGTAGTAATAGTATAGGGTCATGGTTAGCCAGAGAACACCTTGCACAGGATGACAATCCAACGCAGAGGATAAAATCACAAACTTCAATTCATAGTATTCATTGTAAAGGAAGGGTTTGGCCACAAGAAACACCATTTTTGATTTTCATCTCCAACTGAGCAAGTTTAAAGCAATAGTTTAAAGTTTTGCTTTAACAAAAAAGTATTTCTCCAAAAACAAAAGTCAGCGGTTATAAACAATACTCGAAAATGGCATTTATTGGTTTTTGCAGTCAAATCCATCAAATATAAAATAACGGTGTGTTTTTGGGCTGCTGGCAGACCCAAAGAAATCCTGTGCACACAGAGGGAGAACATTCAAAATCCGCACTGTCCTGCCAGGGACCGAAATGAACCTCACAACCATGAGCCACAATTAAATCCCTATTGTTATTGTTCATATACACGGTGGCTTTCAAAAGTTTTAGATGATGTTAAATTGGCACATGATAGCTCCATGCTCCAGAAATTTTGATTTTAAAGATGAATGTAAAGTTAATGTTTTTAAAAACCAGCAGGAAGACTGGAGAATTGTCTCTGACAGAAAAAGAAGTGACTATTTTGAAGACAGAGAGTAAATTACAATGCGAGATGTTGTCAAGATATCTGGTATTACTAAATCAGTAATCTGGACTATCCTTTTGGGAAAGGAGACAACTGAAGCAGTTAAGAATAGGAACAGATAGTCAAAGAGGCAAATTTTGTGGATGGAAAAAAACCCTGAAGGAAACATATTGAAAACATACTAAAATCATCTCTAGGATCTAGGTATTCAGATATAATCACAATCCACAAGGGATTTTCAGTAAAATACTGGCTTTTAGTCACCTAAAACTGAACAAAAAATATACATAATGTGCTTGAAATTATAATGTTTGCAATGATATATTTGCATAGAAATAAAATGACCTAGAATAATGTGCATCATTTGAGCTTGTGTATGCAAGAGAAAACAAAATCAAAGGGTTTTGGCCCTATAATTAGTTTTAAAAACTATATATTTTTATATTTATGTCTATACGGTATATATAAAACACAACAGTAGTCTTATTCGGAAAAATACAGCAGATATAATACAACAATTTGCAAATTAGCAAACAAGACATGGATAGGGGAAACTGATATATCTAAATTACATTCTTGTAAACATAAATGAGAAATTTTAAAGCAATACATCTTGATATTTATCATGTGAGGCCAGAGAAGGCATAATGTTTCGCACAGACAACCAGAATAACCAACTGAATTCTTTTCAGCTGCAAATTACCATCTGAATTAAGGCAGACACCCCAAAGAACATCTTCAGTTCCCTGAGGAGACATGAGCCTGCCTTCTCATCACCATAGCCCTTAAAAGACAAGTAGCAAAATATGGGAGATATATCAAATCAGGGAGGGAACTGATGAAATCACATGTGAGAAAAAAGTAATCGTGCAGTCAAAATGGGACACATAGCAACCATTTCGGTCTTGATGTTGCTCAGTATACCCCAATCAATATCCATATTTTGTAAGTTTCTCGGCCCCTAGAGCTGAGGCAAAAGAACTCTAGGTAACTCCAGTACTAGAAAATGTATGGTTAGATCTAAGGGAAGAACATTTTTTTTTCTATCAAAAACTGGAAACAGGATAAACGACTGTTATCTGACCCCCAGGAGAGAAAATAGTCCTTTATAATACCACAAAATAAAAGCAAATAACTGTAATACATAAATTTCAATTATATTAGTTTAAATAATGAAAATTGCTATGGTTGGGACAGACAAAACCATGTGATACTGGATGGGACAAGGTAGAGACTGTCTTTTGGGAAAACGGTTTCCATTTTACTTTTTCAGTGGTGCAGCAAAGAGCATTGAAGGTCAACACAATATAGAGGGGAAGCACAAAAATCAAAGGAGTAGTTTCAGCGAGAAAGAGAAAAAAAGTAATTGGGTGTGTGAGGAAAATATTTCATGGTAACGGGAGGCAGGAGGAGTGTTGCAGTCTGGGCAGGTTTACTGGGGAAAAGGGAGGAAAAAACAAACATTTATAGTGCCAACAAAATAAGGAACAGGTGGACTGAATCAACACAACACACCTAGTCACCTGACCTATCCTTCCTCATGAGACAGCTGCCCCCCCATGTCCAAAAAATAATTAAATAAATAAGAGCTCCGAAACTACCCCATCCAGTTCTAAATTAGTTTTATGTTCAGCTGCACTTATGCAATCAACAGTAAAAATTAATCATTGTACTCCCACCTGGACAATGTCAAACCAATGAAAAGGTACTATGCAAATTAAAAACATTCATGGAGCATGAAGAGAGTTTGTTTTCGGTCATTATAATATTAACCTGCCTTTCAACTAGGACAATAAAAAAGAAAGTAAAATACTTATTCATGATTAAGTAAGACAAATGTTCAAACCCAAACAGAAATGGATTAAAAATGTCAATGTCCATGTATAAGAAGCAAGGTTTTAAGTAGCACTGTTGCTAGATAATTATTTGCGGAAATAATTCTCTCTCTAAATAATCATCTGTAATTGTTCTGTTGGTGTCATGCTACACTTAAAAATGTACAAAAGTATGACTAGTTGGATAATGTTCTACTTAAACCGAGAGAAGAACTGGGTTCTCCATTAGGTAGCAGGTGTGGAGCATGGATTACTTTGTTATTGTGGAAGAGGTCAATGTGACATTAGATGGCAGAAAAGTGGTATATTGATGTAGTCATCAAGACAATGTACTGGTACTTCGCAATAAGCCAGATGATAGTTCATTTACTGAAACGACATGCCTTATTTGTTGGCACAATTTCTTAACATAATTCACAAAGCTAACTTAAGACCATTTTTTGGGCAATTCTATACTACAATTATAAAGAATGTTTTAAAATAGTACCTGACAAATTACTCTGCAATCATATAATTTTATGGTCAGTCAGATGTATAGAAATAAATTGATGGTATCACTTAAAGCAGTCATCATAATGCATTATAGATACCTTCATAATGCATTATAGTGCATTCATAAAGTATTGTAAACACATCTATAACTATTTATAAAAAGGCATAACACAGTACAGCCATGTTTATTATGCATTATGAATGCTCTATGAAGCTGCCATCTATAATGCACTATAAATACCATTATAATGCATTATAATGGTGTATACTGATCATTACAATTCATTATGAAGGTATTTATAGTGCATTATAGATGACATCTCCATAGAGCATTCATAATGCATAATAAATATGGCTATAGTATGGTATGCTTTTCATAAATAGATATAGCTATGTTTATAATACTTTATGAATGCATTGCAATGCATTATGACAATATCTATAATACATTATGATGACTGCTTGAAGTGTTACCAAACTGACATATTGAAACATGTGACATATCGAAAGATATTTCATGAACAATGATTGTTAAATATACAGATTTTAAACATTCATGTGACGGGGGAATGAATGGTTTCTGCACATCTCAAAAGAGATTTATATGCGGTATTTTTCCTGCCTCTCATTCTCTATGATATGTAAAATTGCTGTGTGCTGTTTTGGTTTGCCTCAGGTAACTCTGGCACAGACTGACACCAGTCTCAGTCAACACTTGTCTCCTTCTCACGTGTGATCATTTTTCCTGTCCAACGATGCATTTTTATCTTTTTCCATGTCATGACGTTTCCATAGCATCTAACCGTGAAAGGAAAGCTATTGAACAGAAACATCTTCATGGCTGCCACTATCGCAACTTTAGACATTCTCATACTATCCAGTATAAACTCAAAAATCCACTGTGGGCAATTTTATAATTCAGTGGTCCAACTGTATTACAATACAGCCTACAGAATCATGATGTTCATTAACTTTTCTCCCTCCTCTTTAGATTTCTAAATTCAGCTAATAGCTGCAGAAGAAAATCAATTAAATTGGCATTCTGCTTGTTGTTGACAGTTCCAAATGCAAACTGCTTGTGATTACCAGTCTGGGTAACCGTTGAGCATGCACTCATCAGCTCGTATGCCTGGGGGTCTGGCTGGTGGTCTAATCAGCAGGGAGGGATCAAATCCTGCCCAATGCTTTCATTCAACACCTCCAACATGAACAACACAGCATCTACCATTCTGCCCTGAGCACAACATAGTTACACACATTAAAGTAGCATAGTTTCGTAGCATAAAAATTTTGCTTTTGCAACTAATGCTCATGGTCTCTGCATAAAACTGTTTCTTCTGGCTTTGCTTTTTAAACTTTCTGGTAATATTTAAATTAAAATATAAAAACGCACATCATAAGCCGTCATCTTTAGCGTGCTCGTTTTCTCATCATTTCTCACTGAAAATCTTTAGCAGACTACAGCATTGAAAAACCACTGAGTCCTCTTATGTCATGTTTTGAGAAGTTATGAAATGATGGCCGCATGGTGGCTCAGTGGGTGACTCCGTGCCTGACACTCTATGCCAGGATTGGCGTATGAATCCTGCTTTGACTGATCTACTCAAACACACTGTCTGTTTTCCAGCTTTAAGCAAGCACCTGGTGAAATATGTCACTGTAAGAGCAACCGTCTCCTTTCTTAAATAGGGAAATTTCGGTTCAGGTGGCAAGAATGATGTCATTAGTAGAAGTAAGCCATCATGAAGTATTTGAAATGTACAAAAAAGGAAAATGCCTAATTCCCACAATGGTGTAGAAGGGTTTTACAGTCAGAAGAGATTTTGTTTTTAGTTTAAGGATGGTTTATACCTACTGTCGACATACCACTGTGCATGCCATAGTGCCGGACCATCTGCCTTCCTGGGCATTCTTTAGTTGTTCCGCCACCGCACTTGGCCGCTGCGTACTTTGAGGTCACGGCTGAGTTGGTGCTGTAGGGCAAAGCTTCTAGTGGCAAATTACATGTATGAAATGTTGTATGGATGTTATATTTTAAAATAAGCATTTTACAAAAACTTTTAAAGTTAGGATAGTGGCATTATGTACTTAAAGTACATAAGGACATAGATGTGCATATAGTGTTTCATTTACAAACATGTACTTTGTTTTATTTTTTCAATTTCATTTTGACACACTGGGGATACATGCCATGCCTTCATATTAGCTAGCTAGGTAGCGCACATAATGTTACAGATGCTTATTAGGCATCATGTAAAGTTGTGTATGTGTGAAAATACTTTGAAATCAATGAACTCCTTCTCAATTCCTGCTAGACTTTTCCTCTGACCAATGAACGATCAAGGTGTGGTTCCATTTATTTTGGGGGGGGGGGGGGGGGGTACACGTCCTCGTACTGTCAAATGCAGTCTTCGCATCCCCACCTTTTCGCTGAAAATTGTGTTACAACAACTGCACACTATGGCACAACCCAGACTGGTTTACCTACTTTTAGTTGTAATTCATATATGCATAGATGTGGGTGGAAGGTATCTTTCTTAGCTTTTTGCATGGAGAAGGCAGGGCTCTTTGGAAGATGAGTGGAAATGTTAACTATGTTGAGTACATACTATAAAGGCTGTTTATGGGGTCAGATCCTCATCTGGGAATTTAAGTGTTGTTTCCAAAAGTGTTTTTTTTTCACCCTTAAACAAATCAAGGAGAGTGTTCAACTCTCTACAGGTATTTTCTCCAGCGTTTGTCGCAGGTTTGATTAATGGCTTACATATTGAGGTCCTAGAGTCTCTGGGGCAAATGCGTACTTAATCTGAGTCTTTAAGGATATCGCTGGGGGGCCTCCAGGCAAACTTCATTTGATATTTTTTATGCCATGTTGAGGTCCACATCAGACTATAGGTGTACAGTGTAAGCTTTAGTGTCTCTGTCTGGGCTGGGGAGACTTGATGCCATTGAAGCTTGGGAGCTACATTGGTGCTGCCTTGTCATGAAACGTCTCCCTTGGGACTAGACTTGTATAATACCTGCTGTACTGTGCACACTGGGTCATTTTGTAAGGTCTTGGCAATGTTCATTCTATTAAAGCAGTGCTGGGTAAATGTTAGGATTATTTCATCAAAGATGAAAGTTCTGGTGGAATATAAAAATGTAATTAGTGCATAATAATTTATTCCACAGGCTTGCTGTCGTTGTCTCTTGCCAGTTCTGCTTTATTTGTTCCCTCAGCCTCCTGGATGTGAAGGTGGCCATGGGTATCAGGGTACATTTAGTAAACATGTCATTCCTTTTTTCCCCATTTAGAATCTTTTTTATTGTCATTGTCTGAAGTACAATGAGCTGCTCTTTGGATCAGGTCAGCAGATGCACATTAGGGGGAGGAACAAGTCAACAGTACAAAAAGAATTACAATAAACAATGATATAACATGCTATAGGGAGGTGGAATAAAATATGTAGAAGTTTAGGAAGTATAATAGTAAAATAAGTGAATAGGAATGGGTAATGTGTATATACACAGATGGATGTTAAAACATAGAGGTGGGAAGGTATGTTTGTTGTTTCGTTGTCTAGCAATGTCAGTGTCGGGATACACTGCCAAACTGTAGGCTGTTTTGCTCATCCTGCAGTGAGTAAAAGATGTCTGTCTAGGTGGAATTGTGATTTTTTTTATAATTTCATTTTCTTCACCTTACATAGACTTAGCCCTTGGCAGGAAACAAAAATGACATGATTAGTAATATTCTGGTATATTCGGTGATAAGATTCTGCAAAATGCATATTGTGTGTGGGAAGAGTTCAGTTAGACAGGAAGTTAGACTTAGTATTAGCTTTTTTAATGTGCACTTTGTCTTAACCTCAGAATGCAGATCATTTGTGAAATTTTCTAATGTTCTGTACAGTCTATTATGCTATTTAGCCCTGGACTTTTACACAACTTCTTTTTCTTAAATGTAAAACAAAGACACAAATGACTGAATACAGATAAGTAACTGCAAATAAAAAAAAAAAAACATTGAATCGCCATTTAATAAATATTAATATCTTGATAAGCTGGACTTTTTTCACTTCAGTATTGCTTAATATTTTGTCTGAATAAACAAGCCATTATGATACCATCTGCCTATAAGTGAATTACAAGCAACCTGAATGAGCTTGAAGAAATCATCTCCCCCAAAAAATAAAACAAGAAGCACTAGACATCCCCTCGGCTGGGTATAATTTGTGCAATTGTCACATCCACAATTGGAAGGAACAACCCAGATTGTGTAGGGGAACTGCTCGCAAAGAAGTTTTATTGGAGCATACAGGGCTGACAGCTGACGTGAACAGGCAGCAATGACCGGATAAGGGACACTGGACTGAGAGACGCTAATATACTAGGCTAATGAAGGAGAAAACACAAGGCAGCTGTAATTATTAACAGAAGGGCAGGAATAAGAGGTAAGACTGACAAGCCATAGGCATGGCTGGTTTGGAGCCACGCCCAAGGAGAAACACGGTGATCAGATAGGTGGAGTAGGCTGGACCCCCCCCCCCAAATGCGTGTCCTCTGATTGTCGAACAGGACAGGATTGAACACCAGACTAACAGGCTCTCGGGATAGAGGACCTGGGGAGACAAAACAGAACTGGGAGAACAAGAACAGGTGAAAGGAACAATGACAGGACAAACAATAAGGACCGGGAGGGACTCAGGATGGAATAGAGATGACAAGGGTGCAGATAAGACAGGAAGCACACCAGAGACAAAAAAAAACAAACAATGGGTAAAAATAGGCAAGCAGGAACAATAGAGGACAGGTTACCATGATGAGAACTATGAAGCAGTAGGGGCAATAACAAAGACCAAGGAGATGTGAGAAAGGACATAACAATAACCTCAGCAAACAAGTGGAGAGACACTAAGTTAGGATAGTTAGTGGAACAAGACAGGACCAGACTAAGCACCAAACAGACAAGGGACTGGGCACAAGACGTCACAGGGAGGAACACTACATGCACCAGAACAGGACAAAACCTGACAAAACAAGGAAAACACCTCAGGTGGACCAGACTAGGGCATAACACATCATGGGACCTCCTATATTTTGCGGGTCAAGAGGGCCTGGAGGTCCCATGTAAAATCAGCTTTTAGAGTCAAGTGGTGTCACGGGAACAGCTGGGCTAGGCCCAGAGGATTCCAAGGAACCCGTAGGACTGGAACCAGGACATGATTCATGGTGGAAGCCACGGCTGGAACTTAAGAGAGCTGTAGGGTCAAAAGGCCCGGGGAGGAACCTCTTCGGGAGATGGAGACCCGGCTGGTCCCCCTCTTAGGTACTCTCTGGGGTCGATGACTCCTTTGGGACTTGGAGGTTATGTGGCGGGACCATTGGCCTGGAGGCCACAGAGCAGGACTCAGGGCCATGCCCAGAGGGTCCCATTCAAGGTCCTTGGGGGAAACGTCCTCCTCTGGGCAGGTCTCAGCAAGAGGCTCGGGCTCAGAACTAGCACCAATTGAGCCAGACATGAAGCTGGTGGTGGCCGGGACGTCGGGTGATGACATGTCGCGGGGGGCAAAGGAAATGAGTCTAGCAGAGGTGAGGTGTACATTAGTAGGCGGCTTAGAGACACAGTAGCTCTCTTCTCACCAGGCCCTGCCGCACCCCTCTCCCAATGTCCACCTCCCAAAGGACAGAGATAAGGGCCGGCAAGCAGGGTCTGACGGGGCCCTCTGGCAGTGGGCAGGGCACAGCAGGGCCCTCTGGTGCCAGGCCTTAGTCGGGAGCTTGTGGGGTGGCAAAGGCCTCACCCAGGCTGGACGTTTGGGAAGCAACCTCACTGGAGCCAGGTGCTTGTGGTATGGCCTCCTCCAGGCTGGGTGTTAGCGACTGAGCAGCCTCCGCCTCTGGGTAGAGCACTTGTGGAGCGGTGGAGGCCTCACTTGGGCAGGGTGATTGTGGAGCAGTAGCTTCCCATGGGCAGGGCTCTGGGGTCGCATTGGCAATGCCGGCGGCCTCTCCTGGGCTGGGGTCGCATTGGCAATGCCGGCGGCCTCTCCTGGGCTGGGTTGTGCCAGCAGTCACATCTGGGCAGGGCATCTGCAGAGCAGTGGCAGCGGAGTCTCCCAGTCCAGTAGCAGAACAGGGTGCAGGTCCCTCTGAGCAAAATGTGGATCCTGCCTGTGACTTCACCCTCCATTTTCTGCGTCGGGAGCTGAGGGAGGGGGCTTGGATTGTACTGGCTGGCAAGGGAGCAAGTCAGGTGGAGTTGCATTGGAGCGACGTGGATTCCACAATCCCTACCGTGGCTGACGGAAACGCTCTCTAGAGTGGGCAGGTAGCAATAGACGAGTGCAGGGTGAGCAGCTGGGTGGAGGGCTTGATGATGGAGTCACATCTCTCACTCACTGGAGCAATGTCCATAACACCTTGGACAACTCCCATACAGCTGGTGAAACAGGGTTCACCACTAGTCACCCTTCAATCTAGTGCAGTAAGGCAGTTACTTCCAGAGACTCCTGCAGCAGGGGATTTTCTCAGAGCTCTTGCAGGATTTGGGGAAGAGCACAGGCAGTTTCCTCTATGTTGTCCTGGTCTGGGATGGAGACAGCGGCGGTCTGAGGAATCGGGATATTGGATATCTCTGCAGTGCTGGAACTATACAAGCATGCATCAGCAAATATTGCATTCTCTGGGATATGCCGAGGGTTGAGGGAGATCAGTTCTCTTGGCTGGTTTGAAGAACAGCCGCGAGGTCGTCTTTTAGGTCCAGTCATTAAGTCACGTCCGCAAATGGGAGGAACAACCCAGAATGCAGGCTGTGCAGGGAAACCCCTCCCTGGGACATTTTGTTGGAGCACACAGGGCTGACAGCTGACATGAACAGACAACAATGACCGGACAATGAACACTGGACTGAGAAGCGCTAATATACTAGGCTAATGATAGAGAAAATATATGGCAGCTGTGAATGATTAACAGGAGGGCAGGAACAAGGGGTAAGACTAACTGGCCATAGGCATGGCTGGTTTGGAGCCACGCCCAAGGGGAAACACGGGGATCAGACAGGCGGAAGCGGGCTGCATATGACAGCAATACATGTTTACATCAGAGAACAGGGGTCTAAATTAATCTGGAATTAACATTACGTTTCCCATTTTATGTACTGCTTTACTGTCATTTTCAGCAAAAAGATACATCCTTATAAACATTCATATTGCACATTTTAGGCTTAGAATGAAATTGTTTATTTAAGAAGCAGCATAGACATCATGTTGAAAAAATTAAAGATAAATTTAACATAATCTAGTGATTTATTCTAATTTCTGTTGTTGACATTATCATAAGATGATGGATGGATGGATGGATGGATGGATATTATGAAATAAGCTGAAAGTCATTTTCATCCACAGACACATAGATGAATAAGAAAAAAATTCTACTTTAAACATAATTAACATGATCTTAATGCACCAATTAGTTTCTGAAATGGCAAAAATTATACTTTTAGGTTTGAAATTACTAAGAAAAGATACATGTTTTGTTTTCTTATTTTAAACCACAGGTTTAATCTATATGTATAATAAGCAATTTGGGTTAAGACCGATCATTGCTACCCAAAAAAGCTACTCAGCAGCAGTCTTCCACTAAAACTGCAGCAGATTTATGTTTTCACTTCAAGCTCCTATTGATTTTCCAAGTTTAGTTGTCTCAGGTTCTCTTGAAATATAATATTTTCTTTTTTCTCCATGTGGTTCACAGGTTGTTTAGTGATAATCACTAAAGTGCAGTATGAAGTACAGGTAACAATTCAGGGCATAGATGGTGGCTTATAATCACTGTACATGGACTGTGGAAGGAAGCCCATGGAAATACAAGGGAACGTATGCAAACATGACTCACACAGAGGCAGGGCAGATTTAACAACTAGAATAATTGAGTTATGAGGTGCCATCAGTTAAAAAAGTCTGAAGTATCTTCATATATACTGTAGGCTGCAAATGGCTAGCACCGATTAAACTGAAATTTCATTAAAGCTCAATAATTTAATATGTCCGTCACTCATTTTCATACTATAGGAATGGATGTTAAAGAACAATTAAACTTAAAAATGCTAACTATATGTAAATAGTGTATGATCACATGTATTGAATGAGAGAAGAAATTCTAGGGACTCTGCTGGTGTGACTATCCATCCAACTATGTTCTATAACTAATTATCTAGTACAGGGTCGCAGTCATTGTGGATCCTATCCCAGGATGCACAGAAACAGGAATACCCTGAATGGAATGCTATGACATCACATGGGACATTGTGACACATTTTGGACAATTTACAGACACCAATTCACCTATATTTGTTAGCATGGTAGCACGGTGGGTAGATGTTTTGCCTCCTACCTCCTGGGTTTTAGGTTTGAATCCTGCCTCATTTGTGTGTCAAGTTATCCCCATGTCATTCATGTTTCCGTCAGTTTCCATCCAGTCCAAGGGCATGATTTTGCATTAGCTGGCATCTTTACATTGCCCAAAGCATGTGTGAATGTGTATGTATGGCCCTGTGAAGGGCTGATATCCAGGGCAGGGGTAGGCAGCCCTGATACTGGAGTACGGGTATCCAGCCTTATTTTCCATCCTACCCGGTCTCTGATCAACCACACCTGATCTCAGGCAGATAGTAACTCTTCAAATAGGATAGAAAACCTGCTGGATTCTGGCACTCCAGAAACAGTGTTATCTAACCCTGATCCAGGGTGTGCCCCAGCCTTGAGTCCTATGCTGCCTAGGACATTTGACAGTTCCCACCCATAACCCCACTTAGGATAAGTGGCTGGAAGATATGGATATGGAAAATGGATGGACAGATGGATAGATGGATGGAAACTATTTGTCTTTGCCCATGGGAGGAAATTAGAAGACCTAGTTGAAACCTGTAAAATGTGCCAACTCCCCACAAGCAGAGCTGAGGAGGAGATCAAACCCACAACCTTGCAAGGTCTTTTCAGGTGAGAGGCTGCATTTCAATGTCAATAAGCACCATCTGAAAAGCAAAATAAAGACACTCACAGGCTCACCAATTAAGGTTATGTAGATTAAATGAAAATTGCCATTTTGGGAACCAAATCCATATCTTTGTCATATAATACATACACGTAATAATGGTAATGGTAATGTCACAGACGTACAAGCAGCAGATGGCACCAACAAAGCAGAAGGCTTGGGGAATTGGCCCCTATGCCAGGAAGTGACATCATTGTGATTCAAGGGAGGATTATTGAATGAAAGAATCACCTTTGTCTTATGAAAATGGTTGTTCAAGTTGACCGATATTATTCATTTCTGCTCAATTTTGAGACTGTTTGTGGGTATAGTCTTTGTGTACTTTGCTCTGTTTTGTGGTGTATGTTCTGGAATCTTCTGAGCTTTGTCCTGGGTTTGTCTACCCTTGAGAAATATTGTTTTTCTCCTAGTAAAGATAATTATTATTGCTCAGAGTCCTTATCACAGTGTTCACTTTATTTTGTAAATATGACAAGCAATGACAAAAAATGATCATTTATCAGCAATTAAATTATTTTTCTTATATATTGCTGTGATGTCCAATTTGGATCTTGGCAAGGAGTGCCCTTAAGTAATGTTATATACTTGTCTCTCCTTGGGAATAGTCCATCCATCCATTTTCTGTAACCGCTTATCCCATATGGGGTCACGGGGGGTCCGGAGGCTGCGGCGCAAGGCAGGGAACCCATCACTGGGCACACTCACACACCATTCACTCACACACACACACCTACAGGCAATTTGGCAACTCCAATTGGCCTCAGCATGTTTTTGGACCTTGGGAATAGTTTCCTGAGTAATACATTCCATGAAATACTACCATTCAGTACCATCACTTGATTGACAGAAAAAGAACTGATTTAGTAATATTAAATTACTTGTTCATGTATATGATGATTAATCAATGACAGTCAGAAGTGCTTAAAACCCAAATCCATCTAATAAAGTTTTTGGTTTTTTATCTTACAAATTTATATTAATATTAATTGTAGAGAGGAATCTGCAATTTGGTTGGCAAGTAGAATATGCAAAAAGTGTTTGCTCATTGAACCTTCAAAATAAGCAGGGCAGTTTCCCAGATATAGACAAAGAAATAAGTACATTTTGTTTTTACACCCAAAACATTGAGCAATGACAAGATTAGCAATAGTCCAGGACATTCCCCTCAGATTGAAATTAACCTCAAGGCACCATGTCTTTCTTCAATTATTATATGTAATGAAGAGAATCTAAAGTGTCCTGCTGCTACAAAGTTTGTTGTCTGTGTTAGCCTAATCCTTAACACACATCTATCAACCACTGAGCAATATGAAGCTATCTGATGGCTTTAGGGAAGAACTGAAGTAAAATCTGAAACACAGATTGCACTCTTATCTAGTTTTGCATTAATGAAAAGCATGTCCTGAATCTGTCAAGGGAGATTAGGTGAATGTGATTACTGTTGTCCTTTTGCAAATGTAGATTTATACCCACAGGGATTTCCGTGTAACCATCCAGATGTGCATTACTTTTTAATCGGCTGGGGAGTATGAAATGGTCTGAACTGATATAGAGTGTATAAAGTATCGACAGAATTTCAAGATATTAAAAAATATCTCAACCTGCTAACTTAAGGGGGGGGGGGGGTGATTGAAGGGGAATTATGTGTAAAATTGAATGAATATTATGAACGTGTAAATCACCAATTCATATTTTGATGGAGTGAAATATCATAAGCCTTTTTCTGGGTGTAATAACCTATTAAACATAATCCAGAATATTCTGCAAATATGATGCATTCATATTCACAACAAGAACTGAGACCAAAACTACTTATAAAATAAACCATAAGGTGGAGTAAATCATTCCACATTCATCTTATTAAGGAAATGAGTGTAGACTGTTGTGTTTTTATACACACACACATACAATGAAAAGAACTAATAATTAACTAATTAATGCTATTAATATGCCACCCTAATGTTTGATGTTCATTAAAAGGAGGAAATAGGACCACATTTTTTGCATATTTTCTTTATGTATGATATATTTCATGGGAGTCTCAATTTAATGTCTGGCCCAGTTTACTGTGGAAAGTTGGTAATATTGTGAATAATTAAATGTAGGGTTTTTAATACTTTTTGGATTGCAGAAAAAATACACAAAGTATTAAATCTAATATTTAAAGAAATGAGAGATTAGCCGTAAGGCATGTTTATAATTATTTTTATTTGCTTTCTTTTAATTACTCAAATCTATTGGTATTTAGAGGATACAGAAACACTGAGTATATTTTGAGCACAATACAATGCCATATAAATTAGTTTTTTATGTATTTTCTCCTATTGTTATTACCTTATAACATTGTATCATACAATAGTTCCTAAAGATGCCCTCCTTCAAATTTATAATATATAACACACTGAGGTCATGGAATGAAGGCCCCATATAAATTTAAAAAAAGGAGGCTCCCTCTGTCTCAGTATTTCAATACAGATTGTCAACCTATTATTTTAGCTTAACATACCATAAATAAGGATGTTGGTGCTACTGTACTATTGTTGTCATTGTTGTCTTTACTTTCATACTTTTTTACTTTCTGTTTTATTTATTCTTAGTATGGCCAGGATGGCATGGACAGCCAGGTGACATTGGGCCCTTTTTTATATTAACAAAGAGACATTCTGACGCCATTGTATTTTTGCATGAATTCTATGATTTTTTCTCAAAACATGTCAGTATTGAAATATGCACAAAAAAGACAATCTACCTTTCAGGTCACATTTAAGATCATTTTCTCAGTTTATGGTGGTCCTTGGTAGTCGTTCAAATTGTTATTATATGAAACAGGAGAATTTCAGCAACTTGATGTTATGTTAAAATGTGACTTCTTAGTGGCCTAACTTTAAAAACTAAATCAACAGTATATGTACATTTTAATGCAATTTTTTTTTTAAATATGTTATTATTATATGCATTAATTACACAATTAAAAAGATACAATACACTGTTTGTAGATAACTACCATAATTACCTGCAAGCACCAAAATATTACAAACTGCTACGGCCAAAGACATTTAAAATAAATAGAAAGTACAATAAGACTTCAAAACAATGTATATAAATAATTTGTATTGTCTTCAGCAGAATTAATAATGATAAAAAACACTGATTCCCTTTGCAGGAAAATAAATAAAAGATTAATTTATGAGGAGGAAGCCCCATAAATGGGTGAAAAAAGATGATGTATGTGATCACCATGATCAAAGACTTTAGTAAGATCAATGAATATTGCACTGATTGTTCATTATTTAAACAAAAATATTTAATCAGGAGTGCACACTGAGATAAATCATGCAGCTTAAAAATGGGAGCAGGTGGGGGCATTTCATGATAAAATGAAATGAATCTGATAAAATATTCTTTCAAACATTCATTAAAGCAATACGCATTGCATAGTATTAAAGTTCCAGGGACAAAAGGGGCTGACATTTGAGTTCTTTGTTATATCTGGAAAGCCACTTTTTTCAGGCTGTGTTCATCCCACTTTCCATCTAAGAGTGACTGTGACGTGCTGTGTGCGTAGAAAAGGATGAGCGGTTCTTACTTAATTAGGTCCGTCTGAATAATTATTAGGAACTAATAGAACAGCGCGATTCACTTCTCCCCCAGCATCTGTTCCTGAAGAAGCGCTCGTCTGGTATCAGTCACTGTTCCTGGTTCCGTGCCACAGTAGCAGGTTGCCGAAAGCTCCAGTCTGAAGTCAACAGCTGGGCAGAGGGTAGGCAGAAGCAGCTGTGGGTTTGGCTTCCACCTGCTGCCGTACAAAGTTGGCCCCTGCTTTCCAGCGTTGGAAGAGGGTTAGGTTGGAGGAAAGGGAGTGCTTGGTTATGTTCCAGGAGCTATGTACGATGACAACAGGTAAATGCAGGTAAACAGCTTTTACATACCTTAAAAGTTTTATTCTGTACCTGCATATCACCCTTACTCATACCATGTTAAATCCATTTTTTGCCTCCTGTGAGATCCAGCTAAGAGAGATACTTCAAAGTTTTAAGCGTGTAAGATTCAGTGCAGTCTAAAACTGAAAAAGGCTTGCTTAGTAACCTTTACCACTGGCATTTGATATATTTGTCACTTTTATGCTGTAAATGAATTCATGTTACCTGCAATGGGATTTTTTTTTTTGCTATGTGGTAACATTTCAAGAACAATTCCAAAAAACTCAATTCATTTTCTGAAGAAATTATTAATTTGTAGATGAATACATGCTCTTATCCAAAGTGGCTTATAATACTCCTTTAAAAACATTAAAACCTTGAACGGCGTGTGGCCCTTGTAATATTAAAGTACATACAGTGAGTCTGAGCCCATTATTTTAAAAAGAGACCAACTTTGCATTTAATAATTGACACCACTGTCATAAAGTCAGTGCACAAAGCAGCACCAAGCATAATTCACAGGCCATTGATCTTAATGCCTCTTTCCATGAGACCTATTCATGGGGCAGAAATAGGAAAGTAGTGGTCTCATTTTAGTGGTGCTCAGAATAATTATGGACACTGAGTGTCACTAAAGTAGTGGTGCATAGCAATGGTTCTCTCCTGTTTTGACATGAAATCTTACTTTTCAGTACTATAGGAAGGTGCCGTTTGGGAAACCTTTTTCATAGAAAAAGATTAACCAGAATCTCATTCTTTTCCCTTAAACTCCCGATGCATAGAGTGCATTACCCTCTGATTTCAATTCAAGCTCCCAATTAAAATTGCACAGACATTGCACTTTATTACCTGATCCCCAGGCCACTTGCAGACCATTAAGCCACTACCTGTTTCAGTGAAAATCCTTCATAGGTGAACATCTGGAGGTCATCCAGAAGGGCGTCATGAAATACCTCTAGCTTTCTTCAAATCCCTTTGGCCTGTGAGGATCGGAATGAAGAGATGTTATGTTCGTGCCCAGATGAGATTTGTGCAAATTTGATGTTAGGACTTAAAAAATGTAAGCCATAATCATAATCAAGGTCTAGTTAAGAAGCTGGAGAACTTTAGGATTTGATGGTATAGTTTAAAAACCACAAAAACAATTTCAGACCACTTGCAGCAGTGCGGTGTAATATCAGCTATATATGCCACCTTGCACACTCAATGGCCACATTATGAGGTACACCAAGCTAATGCCAGATAACACCCACTTATGCTTCCAGGACCACTTTAAGGATAGATGAGTTGTTCTTTCAGAGAAGCTGTTCAGCACACCAGTGTTGTACTGAGCTGTTTTTTTCTTCTTTTTGCATTATGATCTTCTTGTTAGTTTCATTTCTGACCATTTTCCTCCGACCTCTGTCACTATTTTTTTCTGTCATAATTGCTGTTGACTGGACGTTTCTTTTCATCATACTATTCTAGACACTGCAGCACATGGAAATCCCAGAAATGTGGCTGTTTTTGGGGTGCTGCAACCACCATGTCCAGCATCAATAATCACATCCTGTTAAAAATTGGCCATTCTACTGCTTTGGAGAGCAGTCTGTATGCCTTAATAAGAAAATATATTTAATAAACTGGTCATTGAGAGTATAACATCTAGTTATCTTGTCCTTTAGGCCAGTGGATCTTAAGCCAGTCTTCAGGGACCCCCAGACGGATCACATTTTTGCTCCCTCCCAGCTCCCTGCCAGATGTTTCACATTTTTGCTCCCTCTCAGCTTCCTACCGAGAAGTAGGAAGGATCAAAACATGGACCATCTGGGGGTCCCCGAGGACTAGATTGAGAAACAATACTTTTTTGGCAATTAACTCAAAAAGCCTTCACCAAAACAGAAGCAATTACAAAAAAACAATATATTCGTGTCATTGCGTTCCTTTCTCCTTCACATTCTTCTTTTTACCATAGCTGGCTTTTTATTGCGAGGTCCTCTCAGTTCAACTACAGGAAGCTGTGAATCCATAAAACCTGATTTATTGTTTGTTGTCAGGCTATCATGGTTACAGTGACAAATACAGACTGTCTGGTATAAAGAGAAAATTGTTGGCTTATAGTTCAGATGACAAATGAGCGACTGTCACTGTACTTTTGTTAGCCTTGTTATATAGATTTAGATATTGTACTCAAATGTTCTCTTCAGCCCTTTAGTATGGTCATCTGTGTCTAATATTTCTTATTAGATTATTAGTGGAAAGACAAGGCCTACTACATGCCACCAAAGGTAATAATAAAAATGTAATAATAATGGCCCTTTTGCTCAACTCTATATTTCAGCTAGATAAAACCTGGAAAAGCAGTCTTGTGTTGTCTCAGTCACAGCAGGCATTGCAGCTATGCTGTACAAGCTAACTCACAGTTTCACACAATGCAACATGATAATTCTGCCTTAACACTGTAGCCAGCCACTGGAAAGACTTTCATTTTCATTTCCCTTAGTATTTATCTCCTATTGATTGTAAATGCTATATAGTTGCACGCATTATTAGCCATAAGGCTCATATATAATGTAAAACTGACAGCTTAATTAATATTTTCATGGCAAAAAAACATTGTGCTGAATATTTACATAATTCAATTTCCCTTTCACAGAATTAAATTTTTCATGCATAATTCCATAGAGAATTAATTAAAGGTTATATGTAAGTCCTATTTCACACATTAGACGCTTTATTGTAGCATAAAACGTAGACACAAATGCATAAACACAACAATTCTTATACCTTTCTCATGCATTTCTCTTACAGTTATGTTTTTCACAATGCATATTTACTTCAGGTTATATTTGTCTTCAGTGGTACTTTTTAGAATTCAGATGAGTGACAGTAAAATCTGCCAGAAGATTCTGAAAACATGGACCGTCTGCGGGTTCTTGAGGACCGGGTTGAGAAACATTGGTATAGAGCTAATATGAAAACAAAGGTGGCCCCATTCATCGCCTTCACCAGGCAATGATGTTCTCCATGTTAATTATGCCTAGAGCTATACACATGTTCAAAAGCACTCCCCTCTCTTTGAGAAAGCAAACATACAGACATTATGACAAACATCACGCAAGACCAATACAAGGTCTTTGCGCACTCAGGTAGTGACTTTATTCCCCTGACAGGAATAAGTTACAGTACAGCAAATTTTACTTATATTTTACTATACTCACAATAAACCTGTAGTGGTGACACTTTACTTAGCTGTTATCTATAATGCATTAAGTTTACCTTCATAATGCATTAGAAAAGTCGGTATAAGAATTAATAAAGCATTAAAGCACCTTCAATTGACAGTCATAAGACATTATAGTGTTGATTATAATACTTCAGAAGTTCAAATGACATGCTTATCTATAATTTATTATAGTTACTTTCATAATCCATTACGTTAGTTGGTATAAGAATTAATAAAGCATTACAGCATCTTCTATTGAAAGTCATAGGGCATTATAGCGTTAATTATAATACATCATAAGCTCCAATGAAGCTCTCATCTATAATACACTATAGATACCTTTATAATGCATTATTCTGGTCAGTATAAAAATTAACAATGCTTTGTACTGCCTTATGAGGTTATCTACAGTGCATTAGAAATGACAGCTTCATAAATCATTCAAAATGCATATTAAATATGGCAATAATGTGTTATGCCTCCTTATAAATAGTTATAGACATGTTTATAATCCTTTATGGATGCATTATAATGTGTTATAAATGTGTGCATGGATTCTTACACACATGGCATTCATAGACAGTGTAACCCCTGCATTTTGCACAGGACATTTCTCTGTATCATCCATGCAACAAACTAAAAGCTACCACTGAGACAAACAATATATAGGTAGGTCCAGTCAGTATATCAACATTAAAGCGAGGATTTAGCCGATTGATTTTTCCACACAGCACAATGTAATTCTTTGTGAGAAAATAGCCTTGAGAGCAGAGATAGCATTAACCTTATTTAATCTGACTCTGTTTGATTAATATAAACAACATTTTCCATGGCCGAGTCACTGGACAAACAACACAGAAATACGGCAAATTGCAAACATGACAATCACTCCAGCTGGAAAACGCAACCATATGACACGAGGATTGGACAGCAATGGGATCAACACACCAGAGAAAGAAAATACGCCAAAAAAGGACTCAGTTTAGCAGGCAAGAAAGAAAAGAAACTAACTTGGTGTGTGCATCGGGAGGAAACTCAGAAACCGTCTGCTGTCTCACGCTTACTGGGACAAAGAAAAACAGAATTCAGGGACAGGTGGAAATAATTAACACAAATAACCCTTTTAACTTGATTTCCCTCCCAACACGGCCACAGGCCCATTACCATTCTCCCAGTTTAGCAAATAATTGACATGTTATTATGATAGAAACAGAGTTAACATGGTTACATAAAACAAATAAATTCAAATACTATAATGAGAAAATTGGGAAGGTAAAAGAGAGAAAAACTACGAAGAAAGAAAGAACCAAAATAAAGAGGCAAGAGATATATCCCTTTGTACCATCATGTTGATCGGAATTAACAAACATGTTAACCAAAGCAATGACTAAAATAGAGTACATTAAGGTACATTTGGTACATTCAGGGACATTTTAATGCATGGGCATACACTGTCCGAAGACCAGAAGCCGCCACTAAAAAAAGCCTCTCACCATTCAACAATTTTTACTGTCGTCAGTATGGTTGAGGACTTTCACTGTTGTCGTCATCCCCTCCCCCCCATACACACACACACATACACACACAAACACACACAAACACACTATAGAATAAGATAGTTGAGGGGTCTTTCACAACTCAAACAGCCCTGGCTAGGGGCCTCTCATCATATTAATGTGCCTGTCTTACAGAAATTTCCCAATACCTACAACTGATGCCACGTAGTAGATATGATGTAGTTACGTTAAGTCAGTACGCAGAGGTACTGTTGAAGCAATTATTGCCAAAAAAGTGCAGTACTAGTAACCTAACAAATCATGTAAGACACCAGAATTTGCTAAGGCTAGCAGCAGCTCTGGATATCACTTAAATATCACTTAAAAATGACCAATCTCACTATTACTCTGACTGATATTAAAAATAGATCTAAACAGGTATTGGTACTCGGTATTGGTAAGTACTGAAAAATAAGTACTCAGTACTTGTACCCAATCTAAAAAAACTAGTATCAGTGCATCCCTACATGACAGTGATGTGATTTTTCTGCCAGTTACATTCGAACATATCACCAGTGGACACACAGCCTGAACTTAACCTGGTAACATGATACAGTTACCCAATGTGTTTAATTATTGCTGGCTGTCTGATAATCACATTAGCTGATAAAAAAGACAATTGAACAACATGGATGGATGGATGGATAGCATTGTGCATCAGACATTTACTTAATATAAATGTGCAAAATTCTGTTATGTGTTTTGAGTTGCATGTCTCTAATCAATCTGTTTATAGTCTGCAGTATTAGTGAAGTCAAAAGGTCTCATATGCATGATCTGAAGACTCCCTGGTCGCTAGCACAGATATACACAGACAGTAACAGTAACTCCCATTTGGAAAGTGTTGGATAAGCCTAGGAAGGCTTAACATATAACAGGGATTAAACCAGTTGTATTTATCTTTCCGGTTTTCTTCTCAATGTGTGTACTATAGGTCTATCTGTCTCACCTGTCAACAAAGACACTCAGCTCCCAAGACTCCAATGTGTGCTTGTAATACACATCCCTGTATCAAATATATTCTCTTTTCAAGCAGTTAATCAAATCAAGAAAACTTTCAACAGACAAGCCCTGTGATTCAGAGCTTTCTGCTGCCACCAGACAGGACAAGAAAGGTTATTTTAAAGAGCCATATATTTTAAAGAGCAATAATATATTGGCTGATTAGCTAGTCTTTCACTCCCTCTGTGGGCATTTTTCAATACTTTGGGCCTCCAGGGGCTCTCATTTAAAACCAGTAAATGATACAGCTCAGCAATGTGGCCCAGCCGGCAATGCAAAAGAGTGGCTTATCAACCTCCACCCCCCAACCCCACATGCACACCTATTTCGCCTGTAAAAATGGGGAGGAGGAGATATACTTTAACGCAATTCAAAGGGAGGCTTAAAGCTGGCAGACATTAATATAATATTTTAATTAGTATAAAGATGAGCTCCCCAGCATTTATTTCACGCTTCTGTAATTACATTTATAAACAAGACATACGCAGGAATTAGCCAAAACAGAATTACTGTTCGAGCTGCTCATAAAATCTGGCAAGGCGTTCATCTAAAAATCATTAAAAGAAGTAGGCAATGGACATATGTTCAAATTACACTACATCTGGCTAACTAGAGTAATAGCATTTAAAAGTGAAGTGCATGTATCTGAACTGATTATTATAAAACAGATGTTTGACACCAAGGGATCAGTCCTAAAGGTAAGACTTTGTGTGTTTGATAATATAAGTGAGCTACCGGACAACAGAATTCATCCCAAGGGAAGGAATAGTGGGTAACACTTTCTCTGAATGCCATGTCTACAAGAATCAATGAACACATTCATAACACATTAAAATACATTCATAAAGCATTATAAACATGGCTATACATATTTATAAAAAGGCAGAACACATTGTAGCCATGATTATTATGCATTTTGAATGCTTTATGATGTTCTCATCTATAACGCACTATAGATACCTTCATAATCCAGTACAAAGCATCCTTAATTAACTGACATTATGAAGGTACCTATATTACATTATAGAAGAAAGCTTCATTGCAACTTATGAATTATTTTAATCATTATTATAATCCCTTATGCCTATCAATAGAAGCTATTGTAAAACTTTATTAATTCTTACACTGTCCATTGTAATGCATTGTGGAGGTATCTATAGTGTATTATAGATGAGAGCTTCTTTAACACAGGCAACAATATACTAGATGCTCAAGCATCATCACAGGTATTTTTTATTGCAAAATGGTTCAGTATTTTCTTGGCCAGGCTAATTTTTGTTCTATCATGGCTGTCATTTCATTTCACCAAGTTGCTTCAGTTTCTAACTTAATAGGAAAGGTCCGATTTGTGAGTTGCTGCAAAACACCCCACTCCAATTCCACCCACCTTTTTAAGGTTCTTTGTACTTTTTGCAGGTACAAAAACACAAGTATTTAATGTTAGTACCATTTTTCTTCTTTTTTTAATCCTAGTCTTTGTGATGAAACATCATCACTGCTTACTCCTAATATTACCACTGTTCCTGTTACAATCATGTAAAGCAGCACATTTTCAGAGTGGCCCTTTGGGAAGAAATCACTTCAGTAAAAAGTAATGACAATATTGAATTTTTATAAGGAACCACACTTATTTCCAAAAGACATCCAGAGAAGGCTCTCCTGATCTCCCGCTCAGCCAAACAGCAGGAATGCATCTATTCCTCCACAGCCCAGCAGTGCCAGCGGAGCTCAGTTCCTAATATTTCAGAGAGAGAGAGAGTCAGACACCTTCATCACTGGTTGCTCCTTTAACACTCCCATGTGTCATTTTCACATAACACAAAGTAGGTGCCAGAGGTGGGATTTTGCAAAACAAATATGAAAAAATAAAGAGTTAAAAATTGCACACACGTCATTTTTTATGATTGTATTTAAATGAAATGCCAATCAAATTTAGTCAACTGCCCTTTCACTGGATTTTTTCTTATATATGATAGCTTCAAGGGCACCATGCTGTAAACTTTTTTTAGTAATTCATCCATGCATGAATCTTTAAAGCTCTCATCCATGTTAAATGTCTCCTTCTACTTGCATCCCCTGACCCAGCTAAAAATTCACCCATGCTGACTCCAAAGAGACTTTCTTAATATTTTTAAAGTAAATGCCAAAACTACAGTACAAGGATGATTAACTTTAAAATCTTCCATCAGCACAACTGGCAGTTACAAATGTAAAATTAATTAATCTTTGTGGAATCCAATCTTGGTAGCAGAGAGACTGCGGCCTTTCTTCTATTATAATTGGACAGTCAGTTCTGAAATAACAGATGCATGTGTTTGTGAGAAATGTTCATTAATGAGCATGCAAAAACTTTATACGAGTTGTCTTACTTGATTTTCCTCCTACCTTCACATGTTCGCAATCTGCCAGTGCAGTCTTAGAGGTGTTGGGGGTAGATGTAATTAAAGTTTCTCTTTATTATAATTTTAATTTACGGTTTTAATCTTTTATCATATATAGTTATGCAACTTTGCTTTAGGCGGCACAGTGGCCCAGTGGGTAGCATTGTCACCTCACTACAGGGATGGCAGCTCGAATTCAGCCGCCACTCCGTGTTTATGCAGTTTTTATGTTCTCTCCGTGTTGTGCAGGTTCCCTCCTGGTATGCCAGTTTCCTCTTGCAGTCCCAAGATGAGCAATTATACGAATTGGCAATTCAGAAAATTGCCCATAGTGTATGAGCTTTAGGGTTTCCAGTCTTCTGTCCTCCAACCACTTATCTTGTGCTGGGTCACTTGTGGGCATGGAACCCATCCCAGTCAGCATAGGACCTACGGCAGTAATATCGCAAGATACTTACACACACACACTCACAAAGTACAATACGGACATTTTAAATCCCACATCATTCTATTTGGACTCTATTCCAAACCAGGCCACCAACTGGACCTGTACTCAAAATTGTCGCACTAGCCCTGCAGGTGTCAAACAAATCCCTGCTCAAATTAGAAGTGATTCTGCTTCACAGAGCAATGCGTTAGCAAACCCACATTAGCTGGATGCAGCAGCTGTGCAAATTCTCACCATTACCCAAAGATACCCCAACTCTATAAAATATCCAGAGGCTTTTATACTCTTCTGTCATCAGTCTCTGTAACTGAACAGTCAAAACCAAGCACTATGCAGTTAGAAGATTAATTACTCAGCTTTTTTGCCATGATGGCTCTGTAGACAGCTCTGGACAAAAGAATCAGCCAAATGAATAAATAAAAATGTAAACAGCAGATCACAATGAGTGTAGGGGCTTGTACTTCCTTTTCAGACGGTTTTGCAATGATATAGGTGTGGAGTTCTGAAAGGTTAATAATTCTCTAGAGGTATGGTTTTTTTTTAAAGGTCGATTATGACCTACGCTTTATCCCTGTTCACTGTTAGTCTTGCTTCACACAATTTTTAGCATAAAATAATTGACCACTTTTATTGTATTACATTTTTCTCTCAAAGCACGCCTGAATGACTGAGTGCGGCGTTTAACAGTTTTTAATAATTACAGGGGAAATGTCTTCTCTTTTTCCCTCCCCCTGACCAAAGCCTCATTCTTACAGAGGGTGGCAAAAGCTATTGTAACTGCAGCTTTTATCAATTTTCAATCTCAGCAGTCCTTTCTGTGAACCATAAATTATAAAAGGTTAGGAGATATCACTTGCAGTGCAAAGACACATAAAGTTCTATTTATTATGTACCTCAGGACAAATGTATCTGTTGCCTAGACAACCAATGGCACAGAGATATGATAAACGGTTCAACTCCATGGCCTTCTCTCTGTATCCTACATCTTTAAATATCCCAAGTTTCTTTTAGCAGTCACACTGACAAAGTACCGTTGTGGCAGGCTTGAATGAAGGCTATCATTTTTCCCATTCTGATGTTCAGAGAAAAAAGGGCATGATGGGAAGATAGATTTGTGAGAGGTCTTTTAGGTCTTTCAGATATTTTCTGATGGGCATTTGAGCTGCCGTGTGTGTGTGTGCGTGTGTGTGCATGTGTGTGCGTGTGTGTGTGTGTGTGTATGTCTGTATGTCTGTATGTGTGCGTGTTTTCTTCTGAAAGGTGAGTCTATTCATGTATATCAGCAGTCTTCACTGCACCTCTTTCTGGATTATCATTTCAAGGCCAGATAGATGCTTGTGATGTATTACCTGCCTTAGTTGTATGTCACTTCGGACAAAAGGAGCTGCTAAATAAATAAATGTTAATATATTGTTTGCTATAAAACTTCAGGTCACTGTCATCACTTCAGAAGATATCTTGCTGAAAACACCAAAGATAATGTAATAAAATTATTTTAAATGTGTAGAGGTTTAATTTAAAAGACATTCATTCTGCCGTCTCATGTCACATCCAATAGCCAAAAAGCCTGCTTTTTTTCACCCTTAATTTATACAGCTTCTGGGGCAGGGCTTTGTAAATCTCACTCTGCACTATTTGCAATCCAATATGGCAGGCATTAGCAGATCCTAAATCATTCAGACTCTGCTTTCTGACTAATATACACAGCTCTGTCTTATGTACATACATGTAAATTATTGTAAATTTTCTTTTTATTCAGTGTTAAAGCATACAGATCTTCAGCCAAGACTCTGCTGTCTTAAATTTCATACTGAAAATCACAATCCATATATTTAGATTTATACAATGTGACATTTTTTATGATTACTATGTCAGTTATTTTATTTTTATGTTTTGTTTTATTCCTGTAATATTTCTGTTTTAAGTGCTCTTATTAAAACCAGTTTAAAATATAAATCATGAATGGTGCATTGTTGAGAACTATACATTTTAATTTTGCATATAAATGTTATAATATGCCCAGCGATGGCTTGGCGCCCCATCCTGGGTTGTTCCCTGCCTTGCGCCTACAGCCTCCAGGATAGGCTCCGGACCCCCCACGACCCCAAATGGGATAAGCAGTTACAGGAAATGGATGGATGGATGGATGGATGGATGTTATAATAATTGTAGTAATTTTCTTCAGTCCAAAGAAGGATGTTTAGTGTTTCATACTGAGTGTATAGGAATATGCAAACTGTCTATTAGTTAGCAGCCATCAGAAAATAACGAAACACCTAATACATTATCCAGGTAACGTCCCAGAGTTCACAATATAATGCAAAACTGGGAAAAGAGAGTCATTTGCAGCCAACTTGCTGGAATGGTGGGATTAAAAACAGAATTTTACAACCTGGCTTTATAAAAACATTGGCTGTAAATTTGCTAATGTAGTATTTAGCATTTGTTAAATCGTATCTTACTCAAACTGTGCATGCTGGGACATATGCCCACCAATAGTATGTATTAAATATCTTATAAAAGATCTTTTTGCTAGCTGCACGTCTGCCTTCATGCATATGAAAATTACTTTAATGCATGTGTAATTGGGGACAGTTTGATTACAAGAGTGCAAAATATTGGTGGGGTTTATGCAAATGAATGACTAACGAGATTTATCACAGTCAGGAATGACTGCATGGGGTGCACAATTATTTTAAGATATTTTCAAACCAGTCCCAAGTTAAAGTATATGCACAAATATACAGGACTTTTTGTAATGACATAATCTGAACCCTTTTTCACAGATTAAGGTAACATTTAAGAGAAGCAGCCGGATTTTCAGAATAGTAAAATATATTTTTATATAAACTTTGATTTTTGGTTATTTTTGTATTTGTTGACTTTTTAATATCATTGCAGTCTCTTGCCATTGCTATTGTTGTAGGTCAAAATAAAAATAAAGAAAACAGGAAGATCATTTTAGATAAGTACACACCATGTTATCATATTTTATTTCTAGATTAATCAAAAATTTATCATGCAGCTAATTAGAACTATTTAATGTGTTTTCATAAACATATACTGTGTATTGATTTATGCAGCTCTAAACAGCTACAAAAGCTAAAATTTGATTTTAATAAGCAACAAAAAGATTCTTGTCCCATGAACAAATCAACAATCAAAACCAGTTTCTAAATAATCTCTATTCAAGCTGAGAAAGATCATGAATTTTCATTATTTTACATCACAGTCACAACCATATGTTGTATCTTTTGTTTATTAATACACAGAATTCATAGCCAATAGGCTTTAGTTTATATTATGTCTGCCTAAATCCGCAACAAAAGATATTTGCAAGGGTTCTTTTGATCGGTACATTTACTAACCGACTCTTTTAACTCTTAACTCTCAAGCATACTTTCAGCACAATCAGAATTGGTCACCTGGTGAGTTTCAGTTTTTATGAGTCTCATAAGACCTGCTGAGTAACAACTTGAACTGGACAAATTCAACAACATACTGATTGCCAAACTACCAGTAGTGATGTCTTATTCATTAGTGAACTGTTAGGTGTTTATCAATTTGCGTGCATCAATTTTACCAGCAACATCCTTGCCAAGAACACTTGTATGTTCCTTGGGTTCTTTTGAACTGGTTCTTAGATCAGTCGAACCAGAGAGTCCGTGAACAAATTAGCAAACATGAGCAAGTGAGGAATTAGTGACACATAGCCACCATGCAGCCAGGCATGCCCACAGCATGCGCACAATGGATTACGGAATACTGATGGGCATTGAAAGCAATATGGCTACAGACAGTCTACAAAAAGCAAATGTAAATACATTTTAAAAGGTCACTGTATGTTTCTTATGTTAATTCATCAAATATTTTTAGATTTTTAAAATCTAATATTTTGACTTGTACTATGTGTGGATCTACAAAAAGTTTGATTCTGTTTTATTGTAAAATTGGTTTGACTAATTCACTGAAAAGAAGCAATTCAAAAGGACGATTCTCTCATGAATCAAACATCACCACAGGCTACTGGAATGCCTTTCACGATGTCACTTGTATATATAACTTTCTTATTTAATGTATGAATCCATGTATTGTACACATAACCGTGAGGATGGTGTGTTTTCATTAGCATCTACCCCAAGTGTGAGTGAAAATCTTTGGCTTCTCTGCCTGTGACACTGCTAGTTGTCTCTGGCAGTGCACTAATGAAAAAGCATAACTCCTTGCTTTTATAAAAGAGCGTGCCTGTTTTTCACATAAACATGACCTATAACCCAAATCCTGCCACAATATAGCGTTTATTGCATTTCAGCCACAGCGTGCCATTCGTACAGTTATCCTGCTTGAAGCGGCACAAGAGCAAGGATATATTGATCACATTTTTGTTTAATCAAGGCTAAAGTAGCTTTATGCCTTGCTTTATAAAATATTTGCCCTCTCTCTACTATGCACCAAGGACCTAGCAAACGCCATTTCACATCATTGTGCCCAACGTGTGGATCATATGACAATGAAATCCACTTACATTTGATATAAACAAACACCACATTCAAATCTAAACAAATTGTTGTTTATGCTCTGCACCCCAGCAAACTGCCATGCTGCTAAATAATACCGTTATAATAAAATAAGTGATGTTTGTTCTCTCAAGATCTCAAGAAAATTATTCCGTTGTCATGATAAAATGGTGTTTGTTTTCTCGAGATATCAAGATAATTATTCTGTTGTCACAAGAAAACGACATTCATTTTCTCAAAATACAGACAAAATTATTTTATCATGAGAAAATTACATAAATTATTCCTTTATTACGAGAAAATAAAGCTGGCATGGTTGTGCAGTCGTTAGCACTGTTGCGTCACACCTATGAGTCCTGGGTTCAAGTCTCCACCAAGGATCCGTGTGTGGAGTTTGCATGTTTTCCCCATGTCATCATGGGGTTTGCTGTGAGTACTCCAGTTTCCCCCGCCACAGTCCAAAAGCATGCTGAGGTTAATTGGAGTTACCAAATGGCCCATAGGTGTGAGTGTCCTGTGATGGGTTGGCATCCCATCCTGGGTTGTTCCCTGCCTTGCACCTGTAGGTTCCAGATCCCCCGCAACCTTGAATAGAACAAATGGATGGATGTGAGAAATTAGTATAAAAATTATATATCATGGTCTTTCTTGGTTTCCATAAATCTTAAAAGTTACTGCAAGATTTATGTATTTTTCATGCTATATGGCATGCAAAAAGAATATGTCGATATTTGCATGCATCATGCAAGGAAAAACAAATTGCTGCAAGTTGTAAATACCATAATTTTATGTTATTCAATTCACTTGATATATTTATATCAATTTCCTTGCTTTCAATCAGAGAAAAACTAGTTTACTGAAATTATTTACTACATCTCAAGGTCCTAGAATTTGCGTAACACAAAACATTTTCCCAAGAGGGAAGCTAGCCATATGGTTTGTTCTGGACCTGGTGATTTCTAACTGCACCCCTGGTTGTAGGATGTACACATACAAGGCTCTTTCTATAACAAGCAGTTATTTAAGTGCAGCAGCAGGAGCAAGGGAAGTGCCTCAGGCATTCTCCCAACATTTTTCATGCTAGCAAATAAATAAAGAAAAAGCACTGCTTTAAAATAAAACTGCATGTGTGAGATCGCAGTGCTAAAGGTTGTTTAGTTATGCTTCCATTGTTTCTCATGATGATCTCTCGAGAAGGCGAATGGTCTGCTACAATAAGAAAAGGTGGAGATCGCATACAAGTTCTCCTGAAGTTTGGGGAATCATTTTCTCCTATTCTTATCCATGTGATTTGAAACATTGGGTTAGCGATCAATTCACCGCTCCTAAAGCCTCCACAAGCATTATTGGTGAATAGATTTCTGGATTTTTCAAGTCCTTTATATTTGGGCTCATATCTTCATTGTAGCTCCAAATGAATTGTATCAAGGGATACCACCTGCGCTACGCAATTGCCGTTACTTCACTCCCCTTGCACTCCATGTGAAACTGACTTTTTGTCATTGCCACAATGAGCAAAAAAAAGTCAATATCAGGAAGACCCAGCGAATACCCCCCTTCTTTTTTCAAACCATGTTTGATCAGCTAACGACTGAACGGCAAGCTAAGCTTTCCCATTTGTCAGATGATAAATCGTTTTTAATATAACGTAATAGTTAGGATGTGTGTTTGAGTTTACATGCTAAGGTCGTGATGTTTTTTTGCAGAAGAGATCATATTGTTTTAAATTACCAGACAATTTGGGATCCAGAAATTGCTTAGTTTCTCAGGAGTCAATTCTTCAATAGATCTGGACTACTCACTGCCATTCATTCTGAGCCAATGAACTACTGTAAAAAGTGAGTAAGAACTATTCGATTTTAAAAAAAGAACATTTTGTATTTTCCTGCTCTACCACAGTGGTTTGGAAAGGATAACCCATTCTTATTGCTACAACTGGAGAGATATGTTTTTAATGCTCAGATATTAGGGTGTTAATTTGGGCCTCATTAAATGATTCAATATTTTTTGGAATTTTCCACTAATTTCTGCTAAAAAGCTGGGGGCACTGTGTTCCTATTCCTCCTTTAAAGCATCGAATACTGGAAAGGGCTTTCATGGTCCTGCCCTAATTTTACCTTCCAGTTATCCTGGATATTTCCTTTTGATAAGGCTGAAGCTCTTTTCACCACATTGCATACTTTAAAATTACTCTCTGGAAATCAAAATGCATATTTTTGTGCAGATGTAAATAATTTTATAACCCAGAAATGTACAGATATTGATATGCAGACATAGAACAGAAGGCTAAATTCCACTATTGTTGATGGTCATATTGAAACCGCCACAGCTCATCAGCTGAAATTTGATTGCTGAAATAAGATACTGGGAAAGGGCATGGGACAGCTGTAAAAAATGCCAGATTGCACAGTGCTGAGAAGAGAGACATTGACAGAGTCATTGAGAACCACAAAAGCAGGGAGATAAGCAGAAACAAAAAAGGAGTGTTTGAGATAGAAATTGGTAGCACTTAGGACAGTCACAGGGGGACTGAAGCCAATAAATGCAGTGTACATTTGTAAGGATGGCGTTTGTATGACCTTCACTGGCAATCAGATTCAGCAGTCCACACATACCATGGAACATCAGTTCCTGCTTCGAACAAAATAAAGCTGAAAATCACCAACTTAATATTTCTGTATGTGAGAGTGTCTCTGTGACTATGTCTAATTCATGTTGTGCTGAATGGCACGTTTCAAAATAAATAAATAAATCTGCCCCCCACACTCTAAAGTGCTGAAGGCAAATTTTTCAGCTCTCAGTACTGTGAGATAGTACATCATCACAAATTTCTGTTTATCAAAGAAAAAAGGATCATATTTCATGTTCATCACAGAATATTTTTATTAACAAAGAGGAAATAAACTTGCTTTTATTTGTTTGAGCCTCATATTTACCACCGTTTAACAACAATACTCTCTACTGATTAAAACAAAATGCAAATCATAAAACATGTACCTCCAGGACTACAGACCCAGGGCAGTGTTTTTTGTCTCTGGTTTTGAATTGGTCTGATATGATCTTCCTCTTCAGGTGACCATTTAAACTACCTCAGGAACTTGAATTCTTACGGCAAACAGCAGAATTAAAGAGCCGGCCGCAGATGTGCATTGCGCAAAGACATTGGTGCAGGACAGCTATGCTTTAAAGATCGCTACATAACACATCTATATCCTTTACATCGTAAATGGCCGAGAAATCTTTCATTTGCACTTAAAGGTACGAAAGACGATTGACTACCGACCAGCCTGTATTTAGGAAAATGGCTAATATAGATTTTAAAACTGAAATTGGAACAAAAATGCCATTGGAGCTGATCTATGGAGTTGATAAAAGCGCCATTAAAATATGATAATAACAAGAATGTTTAGTATGAAGGATAAAAATATAACATTGGATTTAATATGCACTAATACCATGCATTGACTTGTAAAATAACAGCATTTGTATTTGTACCATGCAAAAAATTCCTACAAATCCTCATTTTGTTCTGAGGCATCACTAAAGTATTATAGCTCTTAATGCCATGAACATCACATCAAATAAAATATCATCTAAATAAATGTCAATCTGTATCTTAGCAATTTCTCTTTAGTTCATTGTGCCAGCTCTCTTGCCAAGCAGTACTTCTCACAGACCATGCTAGGTCTCCTCTCCATGGCAACGTCATTGACAGTAAGCTTTTTAAAACAGCTTTGCCTGGGTGCAAAATCACAACTGAAAGCAGGAAACATCCATTCTAACACCTGAATTCAATATTTTATGTCTGCCTGGCTCAGCCTCTACTTGGTGATTTTCAATTGCCCCAATATCCACATAGGGCAGCCCTCTTAGGATAGCTGCAGCTTGGAAGGAGTAATCACATTGGAAGATACAGGGGGTATAATATAATCCCCTATACCAGCCAATACCTACATCTTATTGGTTCCTGAACAAGGCCCTGCTACTTTAATTAAGGTCTTCCCTTGAAGTGCAGCCCGCCACAATGAGAGCCTTTTTAAAAACACGTGCTTTAATTTGTCTAGAATTGGCCAGGTTGTCCCTTGACTTCCAGCTAATTACTATTGTTGGTCTGACCTACGCGTGTTCTACTTAAAATCTGCTTTTTCCCATAAAATAAATTTATTTTAGTTCAGAGTGCCATATTATGCACCCACTCTTAATTATAAAACCGAATACTTAGTTTTGCCAAAGTTATATTAAATGATGACACTACTGAAATGTTGAAGGGAATTAGAGAAATTTGAAAAAATAATTTAAAAAAAATAGATTTTTTGGAAGATTAGAGGTAAGGGCTACTTTTAGTGAGCTGATTAATTGACCTGCTGATGGATTGACTAATAAAGAAGTTATATATTGTTAAGTGAATTGCCATAAAACATTCGGTAGACGAATCATGTCAATATTCATTTAAGAATAAAATAATTAGCTACATTAATAAAGACCAAGTCAGTGGCTTTACAAAATGTTTTACTAGTAAGAAAGCAACTTTAGGCCCAACCCAAAAACAAAACACCGACTGGAGGATGCATAAAGTGCAGAGGCTGCTGCTGATGAAAATTTGTTGGCTGAGATGCACACAGCACGTTCAGACAGACTTGACTATCCCCATGCCTTCCTTTCATGAAAAGGGTTAAGTCGTCCTTGGGAGCAGTCTGAATATTTATAAGACAGCAGTATCATTTTCATATGAACAAAGATAAATCATGAGCTACTTTTATGCACTATGTCGGTTTAATGAACTGGCCCTAAATTGACAATGCAACATTTCATATTATTAAAAGCAGACCCTATGCAGCACACCCAAGCCCTACCTCTGTTTTTGGTTTTGTGGATATCTGGTATCTAGTATAACCTTCTGTTGTCCATTTCCTTCCTTCCTTGCACTGCATTGACCTTGAGTGATGACAGGATTCTTGCTGCGAACTTTAAGCTTAGAAATGTATAGAAATGCAGATTCCTGGAAAGTGATGTGGGGAAGGAGATGTTAATGCGCCATTCTGCCCAGGAGGCTGTGGAAGAGCAGTCATCACTACTTTTTATCCCCCTTTCTTTAATTTAAAGTAATACAGAAAGCTGACGCAGGATGGACTATAAAGACTGATCTTTGAAGACTAGGTCCAAACACAATAGGCTCCGCCCCTCACTCAGAATGTGTTTGTTAGGTTGTAAATTATTTGTTTTCCCAGGAGACAGCAAGATGTAGGGGGGTATTCTTGGCCTTTCTCCTTCAGGAAATAAAAAGAATATCTTCAATAAAAAATATTTTTCTTGTCTCGTGTTATGCATCACAGTCTTTACACCAAATGTCGGGAACGCAAGGTCTTGACAAGAGAGATAGAAACATCAAATTGATGTTTGGATGACATACTGCAGTGAAGGTTACAAACAGTGTCTCAGATATTTCTCACAAACATGGAATCTAAAGAAAAAGTAAGACGAGTGACTTAGGATACACCCGAGGGAGTTTCATAGATCAGCAAACATTTTACATCAAAATAGCATGAGATCTATGGGTCAAAAAGGTGCCTGGTCAGTCCAGGGTAGAAGCATCTCAAAGACCAGGGTCTGTCCCACTCATCATATCAGTGTTCCATATCTCTTTCCTCAGCTGCTATGATTATTTGAAGTTCATTTCCTGGAAGCAGTCACTGAACCAAAAGAGCTTTCATGCATTACACAATTATATGCATAATACAGATACATTATGTGTTTATCCAAATACGTTTATATACACATAGTTACCAAAGTATGTATATTATGTGATGTGTATGTTCACATATTAAAAATTAATTTCCACAGAAAGGACTTAAGTTGTCCTTATAGCAGTTTAACTTATGATAAACAAATGCTGCAAAGACAGGAAAGCAAATCAAACAGCAAACATAAACATAAGTTAGTGGGAATACAGATAATTAAAAATAGATGGTAAGAGATACAATTTTCAAAAAAACAGTTATGCTACTATGTAATGCTGGAAAAACAGAACTTAAAGGAGTACGGTTGCAAGACAAGTAAATCAATCTTAGTGCAAGCACTACATGCTTAGAAAGCCAATTACTGCGATGAGACAGAGGCGCTTTGTATTGTATGCATAAATTTGAGTCCTGATAAGAATTTGCCATGGTGTATTAAGCCTTTTTCATATCAAATGCATATTTGAAGGTCTGTGGTATTTTGTAGACACTGACAAGCTGTAGTCATTTATGGAGGACATAGAATAATACTTGCATGCAGATAGATAGATACTGTAGATAGATAGATAGATAGATAGATAGATAGATAGATAGATAGATAAAACATGCATAACGTACAAAAAGATAATTAC
>JAAGVU020000002.1:24182734-24216166 GCA_011763525.2 Mormyrus iriodes
TAGATAGATAGATAGATAGATAGATAGATAGATAGATAGATAGATAAAACATGCATAACGTACAAAAAGATAATTACAAATAAATATTAATTTTAAATTAAAAAAAGGTGTGCATGTTATGTACACAAGCGTATTTAATTTTGTAGGCAGTCATGGGAGATGTCTACGTCTAAATGCTATAAATAGCTTTAAATTCTGGCATATTTTATAGCTAGTGGTGACGGCAGGCACATCAGCAAGAGGCACTGTAGTGAAGGCAGGAGGCAGAGAAGATTCCTAGTAGCACTTTGCAGCACAACGTGGTGGAATCCAAAAAAGCACCTCATGAAGGGGAAGGGTACAATTGTTCATGATGTTTTCCAATTTTGTCACCATCCACTTCTCTGCATCTGCCTCTAGTGGGTGAGGGTCAGTCCTGTGTTGAAGCAATCCTTCTTGATGAGTTAGCTTCATGAAGCTGCTTCTTCAGTTCCACCTGCAGCTGCTTGAACTTCTCTCCAGATTTGAGGGACTTCTTATCCTTGTTTCGAACATCCTTCAGGTACTTTGTGATCCACAGTTTTTTATTGGGAAAATAGAACACCGACTTAGTAGGAATTGTATTATTCACACAGAAGTGGATGTACTCTGTATTACAGTGGTTCAGTCCCTCAATGTCCTCCCCATGTGATCTACAGAGCATGTCCCAGTCCGTCTCCTCTAAGCCATCATGCAGAGCCTCCACGGCCTCCTTCCTCTACTTCCTCAGTTCTGGTAATGAAGAGTTTTTTTTTTTTTGGAATAAGATGTACCAAATCGTGGTCAGATGTACCAAATCGTGGTCAGATTGTTGTCAAACACTACCAATAGCAGAGGCAAATCAACTCTGAGTTATACTTTTTATTTTAATTTCTCATTCTGAGCTAGTGTACTCATTTCTGTTCCAGAGTTTCTGTAAAATTCCTTAATCATCTCTACAACCCAGAAAGTGTTCTGTCCCATGGGTGAAGTGTCTAGCAAGTTCAGTTTTATAAATTGTTACCAAAGCTTGAATTTCTCAATTAAAGGATGAAAACATGCAACAATGCACCTCTTTTTTAGCTTTTGCTCATTCCTGAATATGAAAGAAAGTAGTATGCACTGAAGAAACGTTTTCAAAAACAGCAGAAAGTATTCAAAACTGTCAAAAGTGCAAGGTTGCCATCTAGCGGTGAGAAGTAAAACAGTTCACTCCAGGCACTACTGTGCTTTTTCGATGTCAGAACATGTCAGAGCGATCAGATGCATAAATGTCACGTTGTATGAAAGAAGACTTCTCAAGGAACACTTATAATTTCATGCACTCCAAAAAAAAAAGTGAGCAAATGGAAGTGCCTTTTCACACTTCTGTTGTCTTTAGTACAGCTTCTCCTGACAATATTTTACGGAACACTAGAAAAACCATTGATTCATCTTTATGACCCGGATAATCTTGATGATCATAAAATGTAATCTTAAAAGAGGAAGCAGTTTCTTCAGCATTAGTTCTAAAATGACGACATTAAAATTTAATTGCGGCTGAACAGCAATCTCTCTGCTCTTGGTGAACAAGGGCTTGTGCACCCTCAGTTCTCTCTGCTCTGATGTTTAAAACGATGGGCATATTCGTCCACACCCTGACCAGTGACAGACCTTTTGATCTCTGGCAGCTGGGGTCCAAATGGCCTCCAATGAATTAAACACCTACCCCCAAAGACAATCAAGGACCCTGCGCCAAAAGGAAAATATCAAGGTCAGAGGATCATTTCTGGCATAAGCATATAAGCATTTGAACCAGCAATAACCTTGCCTTTGACATTGGTGACTATGATTTTTTTTTCATGTTTTGTCAGATGCAATAAGATTCAAATAGTCGCAAGGCATAGTAGATCTCTCTGGAAAGCATGTCTTGTACACATAAATTATTGCAGATGATTTGCCAGATCGTGTCAAGAGGTCATAAAAGTTAAAACTTCTCAAAGTCTGAACTGAGGAAATTCACGAGCCTTTCATCAACATGTTCATTCCAAGTAGCAAGTATGTCTTTCCAGGATTTGACTATTTATTTGTGAATTTGCAGTATTTGACAGTTAAATCAAATGAGATTGATGCGTGAGCATGCATTTCTTGTGTGTCTTTCTCACACTTTTCTTTAAATTTTTAAATTAGCTTTCCTTTTCCCTGGTATAACTGCACTGAGAGGCCGATATACATTCTCCAAAGTGTTCTGTGCAGAGAATCTATAAACCGATTCTCATTCATGCTGTTGTAGTTGAACAAGATTTCGAAACTCACTGGAGATTTCGGTGGTATATGTTGCATTGTGGATGATATGCAGTTTTCAAGTCCTTTGAGCACCTCCATCTTAAGCTGGCACAAAACTTGAAGTGCCTTTATGTTTAATCAGCTTCCACACAGCACGTTATTAAGCTTTGGGGATACAGTTGGATGGTAGCCACAGCTTCAGATTTTTCATTCCGGAGAGCTGTTATTGTTACAAGCTCAGATGAATCACTTGCCAACCATAGCTGAGGCAGGGGCCGAGGAAATAATTTATGTGGCACTTCAAAGTATGCAGTATACATTCTTAGCTATGACACGATGCACATCTCTGTAATGGCTACTTTTTTGTGTGTTTCACTTTAATAGCCTTACACTGTAAGCCATTCATTTTACGCATAAATGAAGCGGGGTGGACACTGCTTCTTTGCCAAACACAATACGAATCAAGGCTGTTGTTTTGGTACCAAGGGTCTTACAAGACACCCCTCTAAAATTCCAACCAAGTGCCGTGTCACAGTGATGCCTGGTTTATGCAGCAGAGTTTACTGTCTGCACTGCGACAGTTGCATAAGGCACCACACCGGAGGCTTAAAACGGAGACATCTTTTATCTCGACTCATCAGCGCTGGCAAAGCTTGGTCCAGGGTCACCCTCTGCTAAACCTGCTTGCCACACAAACACTGTGAAGGGCATATAGCAGAGGAAATTGTGGTCTCTAATACACTTACCTTTAGGTTTCCCATTCTAAATATCTAAAGGCAAAGTCAATTTCCTCCCTGGAAAGGGAGTGGCATACAGATTACAAATGAGTCATTTAAAAGCACTGTGGTATTTAAATTCAAACTTTTGGAAATGTTGTTTATTTTTAAATAACTCTTACATTTTTACATAATTTTTACATAACTGCTTCAGCATAACGTGTTTTTCAATGCTGCATTTTAATCGGTTTTGTTCTTGTATTTTTTTTATGTAATACAGTATAGTAAAAATATAGTACATAAAGAGGTAAGATAACACATGAAATGAGAAAATAATCTGACTCACAATTTAAAAAGCATCTTATAAAGTTCAGGCTAAGTGTTTACTATGATTATAATTGTTGATACTGATTACTTGAGGGGCAGAAGATTGGAATTAGATTAATTTAATTTCCAAATGAATTTTATGACCTTTTTTCCTGTCAATTACCAACAGATTTGTTTTAAAATTCTTGCATGTCATCAGCCGAGTTCTGTACAATCGCTACCCTTTATTGAATAAGAAATAATTTCTTACAAATTTATTCTTTGCTAATGGTATTTTGCAATTTTGAACCTACCCCAACTTTTGATTATTGCAAATGCTAAACATTTACAAATATAATGCTCATAAAACACAGAAAGATTAACAGTGCAGTGTTGCAGTGTTATGTCAGTATAAAAGATTAATAGCATATTGCATGTTTGGAGTGAAAAAATAAGCAAGGGAAGTGAGCGAGAGAGACAGAGACAGAGCTATAACTTTAGTCAGTTACCCTCTTCCCCAGAGCTTAATGCTACATTGTTTCTACTTCAGTATTTACTGACATTTGCAGTGTAGCATTGTTACACCAGGACATCTCCAAAAAACTGCTCCAATTATTCACATACCTGACATACATCATACGTACCGTATCCTCAAATTGTCCATGTTGAAAGTTGTGCTGTGTACTTGGATCTGCACTGAAGTTTTATTCTCCTACCTAGATATATAGAGCAGTTGTTTCCATATCAGTAGATACAGCGCTTCTCGATTAGAATGTTTCAGTCCATTCATTTCTGGTTTAGGGGTCACTGTTTCCGTCACGGTGTCTGTGTTCCAAAATTAGAATGCAAAAAGCAAATTTTAACAAACTTTAGAAGCATTACAGTGCACTTATGTAAAATGACAGTAATAATAACTCTGTAAGTGTTAACAGTGTTTATGTGCTGGCCGTTTGCAACAGAAAGCTGCAATACTAGATAAAATTGCACCAATTCTTTGTTTCAGCAGATTCTTTTTCTCAGCTTTTTAAATCTTTTGATTATGATGTTGCCTTCAAATTGTAAGAAAGGGAGCATATGAGTACAAGCATATAAGTGCAAACACAATAGTAATAATAATAATAATAATTAAAAGTGTTTTGATTTTTTGATTATATCAGCAATTTCCAAGAAGCTGGCAAATAGCTTTACAAAGTAAAATTGAAATTCCACTCCTACATATAAGCCTACAGGTGATGGTGGCATCAAAAACAGACTGAAAACAATTCAATTTAATTGACTAATTAAAGTAAATAACTAAATCTTTTTTAATTTTCATATGCACATATAATATTAAACACATAAAGTGCGTTTGTCAGTAAAATGGAAGTGGGTTACAAAAGATAACTAACAAACAAAGCATCTTTTCACAAAGAACTCTGAAGAAAAGGCCCACACGCATGAAACAGTGAAATGATTCCAAGTTAAAGGAAATAAAAGAGGCCTCTAATAAAATTTTCTGCACAACCCAGCTTTTTATTGTACATTTCAAGGAGTAGCGATCCCAGACGACAAAGGCCAAACAACCAGCTTTTCATTTCATAGTGACGCAGACTTGTTAAGGGTAAAGGCTGAACATTGAGCTTTAAGGCATTTATGGAGAAAATAGCACTCGTGGCCAAAGGCAAATGAGTGCTGTCAACTCATGCCAAGCGGCAGGAGCCAGCGGTGAAATGTAAAGTGAGATCAGATTAATCCTTCTAGTGGTAAGCTGTGATAGGCCTAGCTCTACCGGTGCTTTCCAGGACAAGGATGGCGGGCCCCCACAGCCCAGAGCAGGCCCGGAGGCAGTGTATACACACAGTCCCAGCTCTTTCTGCAGCACACCCCCAGTTTAAATGCTCCACCACTGATCCCAAAAGCTGTTCTTCCAGCTTAGTAGCTAGTTCAAAAACCACACTCTGTGACTGTGGAACAGCAGTTCCTCTCTGTTCCTAGCTTCCTCCTTTGCTGGTGGAACCACTGCATTATTGACAATAGTTTTTATGAGCACCATTAGCCACCAACTCATTCAAGCACAGTATTCTATGAAGCACTAGTGAGGATCCTTCCTACCTGCTGCCAACAGGCACTACAATGGTCTCACCCCCAGCCACAACACGTCAAGACACCATTTCATTTTTAAAACTGGCGGCTTTTACTATGCATATGCACTGACCGCAAACTTTTGTAAATTTACTTATTTGCTCTGCGCAGTATTGTTCAATGGTATATGTACTGTCTTTATACTTGTTTTTGTGTTTGTATCTATGCACTTGTGCCTCCCTAGGATCAATAAAGTATCTTTTATCTTATCAAAGCAGCCCGCTCGTACAACTCACACACGTTCACACACTATACTGCCCCAGTAACCTAAGATCCAAAGCAGAATATACAGTGCTTTTCTGCTAAAGGCCATCCTTGCTAAATCGTCCATGGGTCAGGCCTATAACCCATTACTCTAAAGACTGGTCTTCCTGATATTAAAACGCCTGTATTAGCTGTGGTGTGTTACGACACGTATTTGTTTTGTAGATTTACATATCTGTCCAGAGCTCATGCAGCAAGAAGAAGAAGAAGAAGAAGAAGAAGAAGAAGGAAATGAAAAAAAAAACATAATCTCAAAGGCGTCAGTTTGAGAGACTAAAACATCTGCTCCAGACTTCAGCATCCACACTATGGAATTAAATATGCCCAAGCAATGAGCACATCACTGGGTTTTGTGCAGTGCAGTTGGTACAGAATCCCCTCCTTGATCCGGTAAAGAATGTACTGTCTGTGATGGTGAGGGACCTCCTTTGATTGTTCTCTTGTTTTCCATTATTAATTAGGTCAAGACAACAAAGAAAATTTATGCAGGCTGGATCTGAGGGATTTTTACAGGGCAAGGCTCTGAAGCTGTTTTCACTGCATTGTGCTCTCAGTGGAGCAGGAAGTCAGTGCCCATAGTGTTTCCTTACCCTTTCAATGGCCTCTTTTTAAATAATGCTCATTTGTCGATGCTATAATCAGCTGATTTTAAAGAGAAGGATCTATGGTGTATTTCATTTAGTCTGATAAGCTTGTCCCTCTTCGGACCGTTCTTTAATTCTGAAAGTGGCCACAAAGGAGCAATAAACAAATTAATGCAGGATTATATGAGGTATTAATGCTTTGAGAACTTAGGTTTGCTCACAACAAGCATAATGAGAACACTGTAGTTTGAACACAAATACGTAGCGTTGGAAAAATATTATGAAATTAGTTATTAATGTATAGCTAAAACACTCTACCAAAGGCTAAAAGTCGAAGAGGAGAGAAACGTCAGGCATAATGAATGCAATTTTTTGTTGTTGCTGAATGTCTGTGGCAGCTTTTCCCTTGAGGTATCATGGTAAAGTTTCATATTTAAGTTGTTGTTTCACACAAAGCCCAAAGACAATTACCAGGATATACATCTAAATTAAATCCTTTATAGGTCAATTGTCCCATTAAAGTTCCCCAAGGAATCTCTTTACAAAATAAGCATCAGACACAATTTGCTTAATGATCTTTCAGAATTATGCTGATCTGTATTTTCTGCTCTTTATATCTACGCACTTAATTTTTTTGTCCACCAAAAATATGACTTTCTTGATGGTCGTTATTGACGTTCTTCTCTACCAAGAATCACATTCTTCAAAAGAAGGAGGTCTTCCAGATAAACCTACCTGCTTAAATGTTGCAACTCCCATGTGAGCAGATGAACAGAAAACAAGAGAAACGTCCTTGAGACTCCATCCCATTGATTCAATCCCCCACTAAACAATTGTTTCAGGTCACAAATTAAATCTCTTAAAACAAAAGGTCTTTGTTATAATGATAAAATGCTCAGTTAGGTGCTTTGGCTTTGCTGTCAGAGTGTTGTTACCTGTAATAACAAAGAGTTTAAACATTCAAATGTAATTGCCAGGGCTAAGGTGTTTAAAGCATCCCATCCAAAAACAGATAGGTTTGCTAATGTTCTGTAGACTGCGATTCTATAAAGTGTTATCCCTTTAGAATCTGGCATTGTAAGTAATTTAAGTTATACACAAAGTAATGACCTGGAACTTCAGCAGTGGTGGGTCGTTCCTCTTTAGTAACAATGACTGTCAGACCAACGTAGCCTAGGTAAGTCTACCTTCTACACAATGCAGAACCAATTAAGCCTTTTGGAAACTTCCAGAGACAGTATAAAGTACAAAGGTTATCTGAGGTTGAGGCCATTAAAATAAAAAGGTGTTTGATTTAGTTTGTATAGCATTCATGTGAAGAAGATTGCCTTGGAGCCAAACTTATGTTCAGCAGCTGAGTGTCTTACTTTGTATATTCAGTGTTAATGGTATTATTGTCCATGTGTTTGTGTGTTAATCGTCTGGCCTAGTGACTTTCAATTTAATTAATATAAAATCAGATTAAGGTTATATTATCGCAAATGCAGATATTTTACCTATGTTGTACTCAATTACATAGCTCTTTAAATTGGTTTGTTTTAATGTTGCTATGGTCTTTACATTGAAACATTTTATCAATAGGTTCATATGGCTGCAATATTAATTATAGGGTCACCTAAGATAAAATTTGGTTAATTTCTTCACAGGAATAAATGTATTACTAATGTAATACTATTAAACCAAAAAAAAATTTTCTCCTTAAACTATAACTATACAAGGTGCTCAAGGTTACATACCCGTATATAAAATACACACCATGATAATGTGTCACAAATAGCCAGGCATGATTGAAAGAAGACCAGGATGCAGATCTGATTGCAGGTTTATTAATCAATAAACAGGGTAGACTGAGGCAATTGAAGTAATAAAGAAGACACAGACACTGCCAGCAGCAAAGACACAACTCCCAACAAACGCAATAAATGCTCGACTCACCAGCCAGGCCCTAAGCCCTCACATATAAAGAAAACAGAGTTGCAACACATGAGGGCAATCAGGCCAGGATAACTGGTAATTACTAGGTACAATAGGGCAGCACAATGGGTGCCACAATCCATCCATGCCTGTAGTCTACCTGAGGTCCGCAGATTACTGGCTTGCAGAGGCCTCAGGACAGGACAAACACCAGACTGATGACTGGGTCAGAGACAGGACTGGCTACTTGGACTGGTGTTGAGACTGGTGACAGGACTGGCAACAGGAAAACTCAGGATTCTACTGCCTGGCTAGCACCCCTTTCGAGGTTGCACAAACCGGTAAGTACCCGGTTGGCCTCTGCCGAGGGTCCTCTTGGTTACTTGTCCTGCAGAACCCTCGAAATTCCTGAACTCCAATGGGTGGACAGAACAGGACTCCACTGCTTAACGGACTGCCAGGTCTAGGCGGTGGAACCGGTCAGCACACTGTTGGCAGCTGCCTGGGGTCCAGATTACTGGCCTGCTGAGCCTTAGGACTCCTAAACAAAAGGAGAAAAGACAGGACTGAGAATAGGACTGGACTGGGAGAGACCAAGATTAGACACAGGGCTAGAGCTAGGACAGGACAGAACTGGACTGGACTGGGAGAGACCAAGACTAGAGACAGAGCTAGAGCAGGGACAGGACAGGACAGGACTGGACTGGACTGGGAGAGACCAAGACTAGAGACAGGGCTAGAGCAGGGACAGGACAGGACAGGACAGGACAGGACTGGACTGAGAGAGACCAAGACTAGAGACAGGGTTAAAGCAGGGACAGAACAGGACTGGACTGGACTGTAGCTGGGATACGGCTTGGAGACAAGACTGGGATTCCATTGCCTGGCAGGCTACTCACTCTAGGTCAAACTGGTCAGAATACAGTTGGTGTCCCACTTGGGCTTCCCAAGTTACCGGTCTGCGGAGGGAGTCAGGGTGCTGGAACAAACATGACTTAAGATGTGTAACCAGACTCACTGCATTAGGAGTGTTAGGAGTCAAACATTGTCACAAATGGTCTGGCACGAGCAAAGGAAGACCAGGATGCAGATGCAAGTACGGGAAGGTTATTAAGCGATAGACAGAGTAGACCAGGACTATTCAAATCACAGTCCTCAAGAGCCGAGTATGGAAGTAGATTTACATCTAAAGTGATCGTACATAAAAATTAATTGCAAATCTGAAATCATATCTGTAAATCCATAACTTGACCTGTAGGCAAAGATTTGGCAATGCGCATATACTGTGACATTCATGACAACAGATTCATACATTCAGTTTGCGCTGCAAGTGTCGCATCCTTGGTTTACAGATTCTTATTTTACAAGAGTAGTTTATACAGTTTGTAGCCACTCATGTGCAATTGATTAGTAGGTGTAGTTTTTCATTGTCAAGCTAATCCAGAAGAAGTGCATTTCGTTGGCATATTATTGAAACTAGCTTATTTACTTATACTAGGATTCCACTCATTAATTCTTTACACTGTTTTTATTGTACCAAATCATTATATTCATTCATAAGATTTTTCAGGCATATATCGCACTTGTCCACTGACTTGTAATTTAAATCTTCCGGTTAAGGTAACTTCTGCTTTCAGCCCCACCCTCTCAGTTCTCTGGAGCTCTCCATCTGGTATTACGTTCATCAGAGTTTGATGGTGAGATTTTTTTTGTCAAAGCCCATTGGCTACTGGCAACGTAACTTTCCCCACGTAAATTCTGATTTGTAAATGTAGTGCTGACATTGTACATGCATGAACTGAGATGAAAATCGCAACCTAATCATCGTAAACTTGTAATTTAGAATTCGTAACTGTAAAATGAGGAATGTACTTGTGAGACTTAGGTGGCAGATAGAGGTACACATTTTCAAATCTATATTACTTTAGATATAAATGTATCTCAATTGCCAAGCACTGCTGATTTTCCAGCCTTCCTTTACCTGTGAGCCAGGTGTGAAGCCTCTGTGGCCAATCAGAATCAGTAATTATTATACTAACTACCTGGGACATCTGAAGGCCTGGATTGGGAATTAAGGGCCAAATTTGAAGAGCCCCGGAGAAGACAGAGACGATAAACTACAAGATATTCAGTGGCATGGAGAACAGACAGACAGTATGACTTGTAATATGGATACAAAGTGTCACCCGAAATAATCAATGATATAAATAATACACCATAAAGGTTGGTCATCACAGTGTAAGGCAGCGCCTGGCAGTGCCGTTGAATACATTTTAGCACATAAAATCATGTAACATTCAGCAGGCCTGTTTACTGTTTTATGAGGCTGCACATAACATCAAAAACGTATATAACACAGTATATCAATTATCCATTCTGACCAGTCAAGAGACTTGGTTACCAGTACTTGATTGCCCAGTACTTCCCAAATGTTCCCTCAGAAGGTGGGTCTCATCGATTTACTTTTTTACTCATTTCTCAATTTCAATTCAGTTTTAGCTTTTGAACATGAACTTTCAGTTTATGGTTGTGTCATCGTATTTTAAAATGTCTAAGTGTACCTATACAGGGGTAAGTATTCAAAATAAAAAGACGGACAAAAATCATTGGGGAGAACTCACTTTTACTGGTGCATGAAGCGGCAAGAGCCGGTGAACTCAAAGGAATATATATATTCTTTCTATGGCAGCCCCGATGGGAAATATATGTCATATGGGGCAAAGCCACTCCACTTCTAGAGTGATGCATATTACATATGGCCACCCCTCTCACCCACCAAGAATAAACATTCATGTTTTACAAGCAGCTCAACAATACCATAAAACAGAGAAAAACATGGTCTAGCATTCACTAATACAAAGCAGGGTTCTATTACCTGTTTGTCGCACAAAATCGCCAAGACAAGCAGGAGAATGCTATAATACATGTGCAAACTTGTAATAAAAGATTACAACTATATATAAACTAACTAGGACAACAGACACATATAGCTCCATATAGGACAGCTGAAAGCACACATGAGCACCCTTGTCAGTCTGTTATTAAGTATCATTCACATATTTTATATTTAACCTTTAACTCAGCATATCATAATACATCTAAAATGACATATATTCTGAACCTGTAAGCTAAGCCTATATAAATGGATGCTTTAAAATATGACAAAGTCCTTGAAATCGTCAGGGGGCTTCTAAGCCCTCCAGTTCTGTTCCTTTTCGGCTCAGGCACAGCTGTGCCATCAGACAAATATGGCCGCTTAGCTTTGTCAGCAGGCTTCATCTGGCCAGAAGACTCCCCTTTTAGAGAGAGATTGTTGGGGCGGGACAGATGGCAGGAAGTGTGTGGTCTTGGTATTTTGGGGGAACTAGCAATGCGTATTTTCTTTGTCTATCATAATGCACAGCCTGCTCTCATTCATCAGAGTCCAAAAGACTTGCAGTGCTGGTAAGCTTGTCCTGGTTCACTACATGAGTCCATCACCTTCACGATCTGATAAGGCCCCTTCCTGTGAGGTGGCACTTTCATGCAGCTCTGCATGGGGCTACAAAGTCACACCAGAGTGCCCATCCCATGGGGCTGGTGACAAATTCCCTCACTGTGGCATGGCTTCTGCCATTAGTGAGCTTGAGCACCATGCATTTTTGCACTGCAGGAAGCAATTTCCAGCACTGCCACCAACATGATAAAGAAAAAACCAGCACAGGCGAGCTGAATATCTAGGACTGCAGCACCAGAGAAGGTATGAGTAGATGAATTGCTTCCAATATGTGTGTCAAAAACTAAGGAAGTGGAGTAAGCCCTAGTATTGTGCCTGTCTTGTCACATTGATTATTTGTTGTTCTATCAAAGAGCTTCACTGTTTCATCTAACATGGCATAATAAGGAGTTATGTGCATCTTTCTGATCCCAAGCTGCAGGCAAGAGCCCTAGATGGCCTTAGTCACAATGCAAAGACCCAGGAAAACCATGTACCAGGACATAATCTTCAAACATGCACTGAGCAATTAGACAAAGTATACAAGCTGACAAACTTAGTGAAATAGTCTTCTACTACCAGCATGTACCGGTTGCCCTTTGTCGTCACTGGTAGCTAGAATTCAGCAGCCACTCTCTCAAAAGGACGTGTTGTCTATGACCCCCCCCCCCACCCCCATAGGTGCACAATGCACTGAGACAGGAGAATGACATGCTTGGCAAGCTTTGCACTGCTCAAACCAGAATACCTTTGATCGTAGATGACCAGTAGCTGATCTGTCTTGCCGGCTCCTATACATAATCTGACAGAAAATGGGCAGTGGCTATTCTGCCAGGATGTCTGATATGAGAGCAGATGGGAAAACAATTTGAATAAGTCAGTCTCCAGTGAATGACTGATTGATAAGTCTGTTGAATTCAATCCAGAGCTTCCTCAAGCACTGGGAGTCACCTGTCAGCCATCTTTGTGAAGGCCACTGTGACCCCTCCACCAAGTTTAACAGTCTTAATATCTGGATTAGCTTGTTGCAGGGTCTAAATATAAGAGGCATGATGGGATAGGCTAAATAGAGAAAACAGGCTGTCTAGATGGTCCTTTTCAGTCCCAACAGTCACTTCACTGGAGTCACTTCACCAGGCATGGAGTTGGATGGGGGCATGTTATACTTAGTCTGAAAGTGTCCAGTCTATGACATTAATCGCCATTACTGCTTCTTTGATGCCTCACTGTCAGCAGAGCAGGTCATTTCAGGCCTATGAGACAGCATGTGTATGGCATTGGCGACCTTTGTGTTTAATAGAGTGGGTCTAGCTCTATAATCCATCTTCCTCGCCTGCTTGTGGGATTGTTATCGATGGCTATGCACTGGAAGCCCAGGAGAGGGCGATGGTCTGTAATGATGGTGAATGAGGTAAGTCCAATGAAATGCTTAAATTCTGTAATCCCCTCCCCCCCACAGCCCACAGCTCTTGGTCAAATGTAGACCAATTCCTTTATGTGGGATTCAGGGTCAGACTCGCATACGCCACCTTATATTTGGAGTCCCTCTTCATACTGTGCCAGCTTGGCACCAACATCCTCCTTAGATGCATCTTTATATTTTGAAAGACACACTGAAATCAAGCTACCACAACACCATGGTCAGCACATCCTTCAAGCCCTTGAACAAAGCCTTATAGTCAGCTGTCCATTGAAAGGGAAAATTTTCCACCATAAGCTGATTTAGCAGCTCGGTGTGGTTTGAAAAGTTCTTTATAAAATACCAGTAATAAGAGCATAACCCAACAAAGGCTTTGACTTTCTTTAGGTGTTCTTTGGGTCAGGCTGAAGATGTTGCTACAATCCTACAGAGAAACACAGTACACTGTCCTTAGAAAGGTGGAACTTCTTGGGATTAAGTTTCAAATCTGCTGATTCTTAAGAATACCTTCACCAAGCAGGACAAATGTCCATGAAATGTCTTGGTATTGAGCAGGATATCACTGAGTTACACCATAGAGATGTGCCACAGAAGACTCCTGAAAACAAGTTCTGTCACTCTTTGGACTCTTATGAGAGAGTAGGTAAGCCCTACAGGTATGGGGCACCACTGATAGAGGCCACATACTGTCATGAATGAGTTTTTCACTCGGTTCTCCTCAGCCGTGTCCAATTGCCAGTAGCAGTTTGAGAAATATAATCTACTGAATCAAAGGGCCCGCCCCTGCATAGTGTGGTATCCACCTGAGGTGAGTGTTTCATTTTCACACTATTACATAAAACTCACCCAAGTGCATTCCTAGTCTGAGGATAATGTTAGTAGTTGGTCTCTTTTTTACAGGGATGTGAGCCACTACCAGAATAAAAGTGCCATGAATGTTGGTTTCAGGGTAGCCAAAAAAACATTTTTTAGTAAACAGGTAGGGCCTGAGGGACACATTAATTGGAACTATATGTGGGGGCAGAGTCATCGAAGTGGTGATGGAACCAATGCAGAACACCAGAACTAGGTCTTTACCGCCAAGTAGGGGGATGCTGATGTCACACAGTTGCAATCTAGCAAGTTTAATGTTCAAGAGGATGCAATCATTTGAAAGAAAGTCCCTACCCAGTAATATTGCTTATATGGCTTCCCTGTGTACCTGGAATACATGTTGCCATGATGCAATACCCAAATAGAGGATAACTGTGACAGTGCCCAATGTGTTTGATATCCTGTCCATAATTATTATTTAGTAGGAAGTTGTGAATAGCCAGGTCGGACATGTAGAAATCAGTACTAAGAAGAAAAACACTTGAGCCTGAATTACTGGAACAAAAGGACTAAGAATCTTTTTGGTCTAATGTTCTTGTGCACTAGCATGGGCTTCCTGATGGTAAGTGGGAGTCATGCCACTCCAACATATTGCCCTTGCCCTCAGCCTCTGGTTCTCTAAACGCCATCCTCCTGTCCTTCATCTCTTCTGTCAGATTGTCAACAGCTTTATAAGCCCCCATAAGCACATTGGCAAACAGATGAGTAGGCTTCTCAATCTTCCGTGTTCCATTTTTTTTTTTTTTTTTTTTTTATCATATTTAGAGCTGAAGTCGAGAGGGTCTTCATCCTTACCCCTTATCTTTATGTCAGCCCACTGTATTCTCCCTCCCTGCATCAAGCTGTATTATTATTAGCCAGGGTGACCAGATTTTGTTTTGCAAATAAAAGAGGACATCAGGGGTAGGATGCAAAGAGAGGCATCAAACATGCACACAGAAAGTATTCTGACTGTCAGAAGAAAATGTCAACATGAAATAAAGCAAAATCCGGGACATTTCAGGCATTTTTAGGTCCCAAAGTTCAGAAGAAGAGGACATATGGTCACCCTATTATTAGCATAAGGGCATGCTGAGTAACCTGTCATATCCTCTCAAAGTTAACAAGTTTCACTAGGTGTGACCAACTGTAAAACACAAGGTACACAAAAAACACAAATACTACCAAATCACCTTGCAATAATGTGTAAAACCAACCACTGCTATGACTAGTATACCCATGCCATCATCCGCAAACCTGTTCACCAGTCTCCCCTCTCCTGCCAGAATGTGCCAGAAGAACCAGTTTTCTATTCACAGTCACGCCCCTCCCAGCTGTGACAGATTCAGATTGATTGAGAGCTCTATTTCTGTGTGCCTCGTAGGGCTGTTTGGTGTGAGATATTAGTTTCAGAGTGTTTGAGTGGGTCCTGTATAATTTTCTGTTTACTGCTTTCCTGATTCTTTTGTGTTTCAGTTCTCTGGGTTAGCCTGGCCCCCTGATCTCTGTTCACACCTGACCTGTGCCTGTTATACTGACCTTTTGCTTGCCTGACATTTTGGATGCTGCTTCTGCCCTTGCTGGCTTTGGACCTGGCTTGGCTGTCCCTCAGTTTGCCTGCCACATTGAAACCTTTTGTCTATTTTTTCTATATCTGCATCCCCATTTATTCCCCGCACTGGGATCACAAACCAAGCTATCACCTCCACCTATACTAGAGTAACTATTTAAAACAAAGGGAAAAATGTAATTTATTAGGAAAATACATCTTTTTACTGCTGCAGTTCACAACTGAAGCAGCAACAGCCTGTGAACTCACACTTTATTGTATGGAGTTGCAAGGAGATGTATATGTTTAGTCTAACTCAAACGGGACAAAGTCTGAGTGCCACAGTGCTGTCTGTTACATTTTTTTTATTGGCTTAAGTGTCTTTTCATTTACAACTTTATACAAACTAAATTCCCTTGTGGACCTTTTTATTTGCCTCTCTATTTCTAACAAAGCACTTCTTAACACAGCTCCATCGCCTCCAACATTTGAGCACGGCCCAAAACAATTCCTTCCAATAAGACAATTAATTAACTTAATGATTGCCTCCCTTTTGCTGACAACCTGATAGCCTTAGCGGACTCACTAGTGAACTCTCTGACTTGATTAACGTCACCTGGCTTATAGGCTGCACACTTAGTAAAATGTTGTGAGTCATCTATCCAATTTAAACCGTATTTTATTTAGGACAAGCTTTTATCTAAAGTGACAGGTATTGGAGTACAAGTACAGCACAATACATCCAATAAAAACAGAAGTCAATAACACAAGCATAAATTCTTTAAAAGCAGTAAATGTAGTGTAACTTTGCTTAATGTAGTGCTGCCAAAAAAACAAGAAGTTTAAGCAAATTAGGATATGTAATTAACACTAGATAAAATACAGAAGTAGGTACCAGGTTGGAGAGTAGTTGCATTTGAAATATGTAGGTGTCTCTTATGATTGTTTTCCTTTTTCAAGAAATTCCATTTCCTGTCACATTCTATTGTGATATGATACCCAGCTCCTCTGAAAACCTCACACAAGGGTACAGCTGGATGTCTAAAAGTAAAGGGAAAAAATACTTTGCATACCTCTGAAAATCCACTTGTATGCTTTAACTGCTGCAAGTCACACTGGATGAGGACATTTTGGAAACAAATGGGTCCCTTTAAGAAAATGATTTCTTTCATTTAACAACTACCTCTTGAATTATTGGGGCAGAAATTTGTATTGAATTAACTTTTGGGTGCATGGATACTTTATGACATCATCTAAAGTTAATCATCATCAACTTAACGTGTCACTTATTTAGACTCTATGTCACAAATACTCTCCTGTCCTTAAAAATGCTAAACATAAACAATCTTAAATATTTATATATATTGTGTCATTATTTAATAATTCATTATTTTGAAGCATTCACTCCATTAGCTGATAATGGAGAATCTAACAGCATAAGTTTAATTACAAAATAATGTTTAGAAAATATTGTAATTTATAATCATATCTGTGGTCTTGGTCAAACAAACATCAGGTCATTTTAGTGCAGCTTTCTCATTAAAAGTTTAAATACTTTTTCTGTCTTCGGGCAATTATTATTAAGGTAAGACTATTCTTTAAATTGTTGCCATACAGGCAACTAAAATCTCAACAAAGTATAATACAATGCCTCATTATAAACAATAAAACATTAAGAAAATCTCCCTAAGGCATTTCCCAAACATTTGAAAAAGTGAAGGTGTTAATTTGCATAAATTCTCTCCCCATGCAATTATGGTGGAAGTGAGATCTGACATACGCAACTAACCGTGGTGGTGGCCAAAATTGTGTCTTCAGTATTAATTCCGAAAAGTCAGCATTGTCCTCAAAGGTTACTCAAAGGTCATACTGAGGCTCTAAAAGTTTCAGTCAACAGACAAGCATTGAATAGTATTAACAGTAGAAAAATATGCTTATATGCTGAATAATGTCCTATTAATTAAGATACAATAGGGCAGCTTGAAATTAGAAGACTGTTCTGAAAGTATCACAGTACACATACAACCATCTCTTAGAAAACCCCATCTGTTCCACTCCCTACCAAGCAAATCCCAGCTGAAAGAAACCAGTGAGATCATTACTTTTCCTACGGTTATTCTCCCAGATAAAACTAGACAAATATGACACAATGCACAGAGTGACATTTTTATATGATTCTAATAATAAATCATAATGAAGGCTTATTCCAATATATATCTCAGCAGGAAATCTCAGAATGGAGTTAATAAAAGATTTCAGCTTCTGCTGTGCAGCATGGATATATGTTACATGCAAAATAGAATGTGATCTCAATCATTTCTTATGCATCTCCTATTTCAATGCCTTTTTGTGTTCTTAAGTGTACCATTGCATCAATTATGAGAACTAAGTTGACACGAAAACATAGTTACTTTGTGCACAACTGTTACTTTGGCTATTGAGTATTGACCCAAGTGGTATGATCAATGCCTGGCAGCCACTGAATGGAGGGTGAGGTCCCTAGGTTCATGAGAATCAAGTCAGAAACCAGGACTGTCTGCAGCCCTGAAAATGTTTATCAGGTCTGGATATCTGGAGACCAGAACAATAATTTTCCCAATGTGACAGTCAGTTATTATATTTCCTGCAAGATCTACCTATTAACTTGCTTTCTCCATGAGACTTTATTATTTAAAATTAGTTTTGCTTCACTTCCTGAGTGTATTTATGTATTTTCAATATGTTTATATATACTTTTTTAATATTTGTTTTTGAGGTGTTCCTAAACTACATAAATTCAGATGACTATATCAAGGCAGAAGTGTTAATACTCAATTGACAAAATGGCACATCTAAATGCAGTTTTCCATAATTTCTTTAGCAACAATACACAATGGTTTCTCAGCTTTTAGGAGGTTTATTCTAAAGATTTTCATTTTTGCAGTGCATTTTCAGCGCACTCCCTCTGTCTTTGTGTCTACTTCTTAGTGCAGTTATAAATTATTCCCTGACAATTATGCTCTTGGTTTGTTTTATACGATGTGCCAGTTTTGTTTCAAGTAGTACAATTCACTGCCAGATGAAACCACCATTTTGCACTTTGTGAAAATGTCCCATTAAGTTCATTTTCTTTTTTCAAAGTTTAACCTAAGTTATAATTACTTTGCTTGTCCTCGTGCTTTCAGTTCACCATACAGAAAGCATTATTTAGTATAAGGTAAAAAATGTGATTGAAAGAGTACAAAATTAAATAGCATATAGCGCACTAGACTGTCAGACAAGTGAAGAAAGGTGGGGTTATCATAAATTGAAAGGATGAGGTATTTACCACAAGGCTTCTCAACATGCTCATGAAAGAATATTTTGTTATAAGGTAACCTTGGGCTTGCTTCAGATGGAAGAATGTAAGATGTCCTTACAGTGAACAAAGCACTTTGCATTGAAAACTCATCTTGAGCTTATTTATTCAAGTCCTCATGTCACGACACAGTACAGGCAGTTTGTTGAAATAGGACCAAGGCAAATGCCAAGCAGTATACACGGGCAAGTTTTCAGCCCGGAAATGTCTGGGTTCATTTGACAAGACAGAGCCAGTGACTGGAGGTTCTGGAACAAAGTGTGCTGAAGAAGGACTCAAGCGTGGGTGCTATTGAAGCCAGGGAATAACCAAAACCTGTAGACAAGAAATCAACCAATTAGACTGCAACACCAAAGTCCTGCTGGACCAGCAAGACAGAGCCCAGAGCAAAGCTTGCTGTACAGTATATATCAAGCCTGGGACTTCCAGTCTCAATTAAGTCCCAGGAAAAACATTTATATTATATTAACATTTATTTATTCAATGGGGCAAAGTGGAGCAAATGGCACATTACAAACATATAGCTATCAAGGAGTCAGTTAGGCATAAGGGCAGCTAGGCCAAGCTTTCCATGAAAGCCCAGTTGCAAGTGTAAGCAGTGCTAAAGCAAGAGGCACGCAACACCTTTCAAACACAGCAAGAACCTTATAAGACAATTATTCAAATCAAAATGCCAAGTGCATGAATGTGAAAAATATTCAAATTTACATAAGCCATTGTCTACAGCAGTTTAACCATTGAAAATGTGCATATTGCCAGTATATCGGGCCTAGAAGAGTCTGACGTACTACTCTTTAAAACATTTTAAAAATCAACTGATTGGTGTCTTGACAAGTCTGTACCAATGGTAAGATACTTCTGGTATGTTCTCTTATACTGCAGTCACCATGACCCAGTAAACTACAGTGTGAACCATGCAGAAGGGCAGTGATTTTACATGAGAAGCTTTGAGATCTTCATTTCTCATGCATGAAGGCCATTTCATCAGTCTGTTCGCAGCTGCCTTCATTTTCCTGTAGGGTCTTTCAGTCCAGTATCGCCCTCCCCCCAAATCCCTGTACTTAAGATATTCCATCACCACCTGCTGAGCATCACCAGTGAAACTCCTCACATACTGCTCTCTGGATTAATGCCAGTCCCACTCAGGCCTCATTGATAATCCCTCCCCCCAGCCCCAAGCTCTACGTCTTCACATCTCCACTAGTCAATCCCACCCAGCCCAGCCACCCCTGCTAAATTGGCTACACCAGCTATTAACTGCAGTAGAAAATGTAGCCCAGTATACAGGTTCACATTGATTGCTCTTGACCTCACCTTCCTATATTATGTGCGTGTACGCAGACAGGCTGTTTGTATAGGTCTTTCACACAGCACTTGAATACAGTACCAGTAAAAAGTTTGGACACGACAAGCGACCATCAAAGGAGAGTGATATAATGTCACATGACCTAGCCACTTGACCCAAACACAGAATTGTTTTTGGAGGAGTCTGACCGTAGAGTGAAGGAAAAGCAGCCAATGTGTGCCCAGCATATACACTATATTGCCAAAAGTATTGGGACATCCCTCCAAATCATTGAACGGACAAGGGTATTTGCCTGACTGCATTGTGCCAAGTGTAAAGTGTGGTGGAGGGGGGATTATGGTGTCGGGTTGTTTTTCAAGGGTTGGGCATAGCCTCTTAGTTCCAGTGAAAGAAAATCTTAATGTCTCAGCATACAAAGCCATTTTGGACAATTTCATGCTCCCAACTTTGTGAGAACAGTTTGGGGATAGCCCCTTCCTGTTCCAACATGACTGCACACCAGTGCACAAAGCAAGGTCTATAAAGACATGGATGAGTGAGTTTGGTGTGGAGGAACTTGACTGGCCTTCACAGAGCCCTGACCTCAACCCGATAGAACACCTTTGGGATGAATTACAGTGGAGATTGCAAGCCAGGCCTTCTTGTCCAACATCAGTGCCTGACCTCACAAATGTTCTCCTGGAAGAATGATCAAAAATTCCTATGAACACACTCCTATACCTTTTGGAAAGCCTTCCAAGAAGGGTTGAAGCGGTTATAGCTGCAAAGGGTGGGCCAACTCCATATTAAAGTCTATGTATTAAGAATGGGATGTCATTAAAGTTCATGTGTGTGTAAATGCAGGCGTCCCAATAGTTTTGGCAATATAGTATATGTGGGACCCTCCTTTAGGACAGCTATAACAGAATCCCACCTCATGAAACTGGTGCAGAGTAGAAACTCTCTGGAGCAATTAGGGTTAAGGGCCTTGCTCAAGGGCCCACTGGTGGAATCATTCTGCCGATCCAGGGATTTGAACCAGCAACCGTCTGAACCCTAACCCACAGAGCTACCCATCCCCCCAACAAATATTTTTTTTGTTTAATACTTTTTTGGTTCCATATATGTTATTTTATAGTTTGATGTCTGTTTAATTATTCTAAAATGTAGAGAATAGTACAAATAAACCTTTCTACAGGTAGGTCTTTCCAAATTTTGACTAGCGATGAACGTGCTGATATTAATTCCAGCACACAGCTTTGGTTTAATTTTTCCAATTAGTATCAGTTATTTGTACTAATAAAATCTAAAATCTAGGGTATAATATTGTATTTTTCTGGTGGCATTTCATAGAAAGCAATTAAGTGCTATTCAATTGTTCAGCGGTTCAACTTAATGTGGTACTTAAAGATAGAAAGCAAAGTCAGACAGGACAGAGAGACACAGGCTGCTGATTCATAGCATTATTATGATCAGTAACATGAGTGCAGAAGGATTCACAGATTGATTTTGTATGTAGGAAAACTTGACAGAGCAAGGGAAAAAGCAGCAACTATATGTATCTACTGAAGGCAAGTTTTCTCTAACAAGGTCTCTTTGCATGTCTCCCAATTGGCTTTGACAATGGAAAGAAGGAATGACAGATACTGAAGGATTGTGACCGGGAGGGTGACAGATTTAAAAAACAAAAGACTAGGAACTATTTATATACAGTACCAGTTAAAAGTATGAACACACCTAACCACAGAAAGGTTTATTTGTACTGTTTCCTTCATTTTAGAATAAGTATAAAGAAATCAAAACTATAAAATAACATATATGGAATTATGCATTGACCAAGCTCTATGGACTGATCCTGCCGCTGGTCCCTTAAACACGGCCTTTAAGCCCACTTCCTCTAAAGACTGGCTGACCCTGTTTTCTCCTCTGCGTCAGTTTCATGACGTGGCCTCCTGGGATGCTTTTCCAGTTGTCCTGAAGGAGGTCCCACATATGCTGAGCACTCAGTGGCCGCTTTTCCTTCACTCTCTGGTCAAACTCCTCCAAAACCATTTATACTATGTATAGGTCTGGTGCCTAGGTCATGGGATGTGACACTGTCACTGTACTGTTCTTTGTAGGCAGCTTGGTGTGTCTGAACTTTTGACTGCTATTGTATTTATTTGTCCCTATATTTTCAGCTTTTTCAACTTCACGTTATTGTTTCATATAAAAGGTGCTGTGGCATTACTACAGTAGCCCCACTGCTAGTCAAGAAGAAGTCAGCAGATATACAGGACACTAATCAGTCATAACATTAAAACCACCTGCCTAATATTGTGTAGGTCCCCCGCCTCCTTGTGCTACCAAAACAGCTCTGAGCCATCGAGGCATAGACTCAACAAGACCTCTAAAGGTGCCCTGTGGTATCTGCCACCAAAATGTTAGCAGCAGATACTTTAAGTTGCAAGGTGGGGCCTCCATGGATTGGACTTTATTGTCCAGCACATTCCACAGATGCTTGAATAGATTGAGTTCTGGGGAATTTGGAGGCCAAGTCAACACTTTGAACTCTTTTTCATGTTCCTCAAACCATTCCTGAACATTTTTTGCAGTGTGGCAGGGAGTATGATCCTGCCGAAAGTGGCCACTGCCATCTGGGGAATACCGTTGCTATGAAGGGATACACTTGGTCTGCAACACTGTTTAGGTAGGTGGTACATGTCAAAGTAATATCCACACCAATGCCAGGACCCAAGGTTTCCCAGCAGGACATTGCCCAGGGCATCACACTGCTTCCACCAGCTTACCTTTTTCCCCATGTGTGTCCTGGTGCCATCACTTCTCCAATTAAATGACACACACACGCACCCAGCTATCCAAGATTTAACACAAAGTGTGACTCATCAGACCAGGCCACCTTTTTCCATTGCTCCATGGTCCAGTATTGATGCACATGCGCCCATTGTAGGCATTTCTGGTGGTGGACAGGGGTCAGCATGGACACTCTTACCAATCTGCAGCTATGCAGCACACTGTAATGCACTGTGTGTTCTGACACTTTTCTCCCATAGCCAGCATTGACTTTTTCAGTACTTTGTGCTACAGTAGCTCTCCTGTGGGAACGGACCAGACAAGTTAACTCTCTCTCCCCACACACATCAGACAGCCTTGGGTGCTCATGATTCCATCACCGGTTCATTGGTTGGCCTTCCTTGGACCACTTTTAGTAGGTATTGACCACTGCATACTGGAAATACCCCACAAGACCTGCTGTTTTGGAAATGTTCTGACCCAGTGATTTTATCATCACAATTTGGCCCTTGTCAATATCGTTCAAATTCTTACGCTTGTCCATTTTTCCTGCTTCCAGCACATGAATTTCAATAACTGACTGTTTGCTTGCCTAATACATAATGGCACCTTTGGAGGTGCCTTTATAATGACAAAATCAATGTTATTCACTTCAACTGCCTGGTTTTAATGTTATAGCTGATCAGTAAATAAGCGGTAACCACTAAACATCAGGTTCTTTATACTGTGCACTGCTCAGTGCTATTTGCTTGTGCTGTAATAGATTTTCAGTGTTGAAACCAAACACGCTGGAATGTCCCTCTTTTCATTCACCTGCACCCAAATGGATTTCCCATTACTAAGGATGCATTGCTTTGCTAGTGACCTGAAACAGCCAATTTTCACCCTGATCAGCGGTGACCAGAAATCAACCAATCCGACTAAATATGGCCAATTTTGTGAGTTGATCAAGTAGTTTACCAGCTAGCTGTAGACCCAACTATTAGTGGGCGATATAGTGATATTTTATTGTTCCCGATTGCAATTGTATCCCTGATACACATTCCAGTGGTACCGTACGAATCGCGATTCAGCAGTACATTATCATTTAAAGCACTACATTTATATTTACTACTTTAGCAAACGCTTTTGTCCAAGGTGACGTACAAGTAAGATAAATAGCACATTACAAACATATGTGCTGTCAAGGAGTCGACTAGGCGTAAGTGCAGTGAGCTTGCAATGAATGCCCACTACAAGTTTACTACTTCACACTTACTATAACAGAACAAACTGGCACGATGCCTGCATATTCAGAGGCTACAACAGTACTACAACCAACACAGACCAAAGTGAAACAAAAATTTCAAACCGCATAGCATCTCTGCGCTGTCCTTATGTCACTTTTTTTCATCCACCCCAGCACAGTTTCCATCCATAGTCATGTCCCCCACCCCTCACCTTCTCTCCCCCTACTAATGTAGCGTGATAGGTAAGATAAAATATTTACAGGAAACATGTCTGTTGTTCGAGGATTCTTTACAGTGTTGGAAAAAGACGTTAAATTCACAGTCCGTGAATTCACTTGTCCGTGGTAGAACTGTCACAAAAACATTTGGAATAACTAATTTAATCTGACACTTGCAGAGTCATTTTTATTTGAAAAGGTAATTTAAAATATTTTGCTCACAGAAAGTTAAGTTCATTACAGAAGTATTATAATTGTTTAGTATGCTAATAATTAACCTAAGAAAATCAGAAATGATTAGGACCGTTATCAGCAAATCAGGCTTTTTTTAAATTATAATGCAATCGGTGCATCCCTAACCATTAAATGCTGAAAATAGTATAGTATAGTACAGTATAGTATAGTACAGTATAGTATAGTACAGTATAGTATAGTATAGTATATCGTTTTCCAAACCTCATGACCCACCGTGTGTAATGGTTTTCGGTCTAACTGCGCATCTAATTAATTTGGCTTCACTGAGCTGTTGATTGAATGAAACTTTAAATTTTTAATATTCTAATTAAACCAAATGCTTCAGCCTTACTTTTTCAATTGGGGTAAAGCAAATTGCTGTTAGGAAAAATTATGAATGAAAAAAAATGAACAGGTTCAAAACGGAAGGTTAGTTTGTGACATATGTGGAGTAGATAAGTATGTAGATATAAGTCTGACACACGCATACTGTTTTTGTGCATGAGTACCTGCCAACAGTTCCGGAACCAGTACGTTTCCATGCTAACAACAACCTGCAGAAATAAAAAGCTCAATTGTGTTCAATACAATATTCAATTCATTCTGTTGGTATCTGTAGAAAAAGTATTTAAATATGTTTCCTGCCTTGCAATTATAACCAGATTATAGTGTTGTATTGCCAGCAAAATATACAATATACAAAGTTCGGCAGATATGTTCACATCGTCATTACAACCATGCGCTGGCATTCGAGTAGCAATTAGGGTAGACTGGACTCCTAATGCAAATTCATAAATTGCAAATTAGAATTTTAGAAAGGGGGGCCTCAAATGGGTTAATGTCCTGTTCGTTTCATCTTCAATGCACTTTACTATTCCGATATCATCATAATCTATATTCAATGGTCCACAAAGGAAGAAAGGCGTACCATATTATGGGTGAGCAATTTGAATGAATTGGAGTAGTATTGCAATAAAGCCTATTAAGTATCAGTTTCCCCATAACAGATGATAAACTCTGGTACTTCATTCGTTCATCCATTCATTTATTTGAGGGTTTACTTTTTTAGTTTTTGCATATTCACTTTATCTATCTATCTATCTATCTATCTATCTATCTATCTATCTATCTAATCACTTTGATTAATCAGTTTTTGTTATTCCCCACAATATCTCCATGTTTTTATGTCCATTCAACCACATTCCAGCTGCATATCTAGTATGGATATACAGTTTAAACAACGTTATAAAAGATTTAAAGAATGGCTACAGCATACATCTTTTTATTCCCCAGTATAGACTAACACATGAAATGGAAAAACATGAGAAATTGCATTCTTTGTCACAAAGGTGAGCTTTCCTGGGCCAGGATGTTCACCAGAAAGACTTCCCCCATCCATTCACTTCTGTTTTTGTGTGAAAGTGACTATGTCTCTGCCTCTAACAAAGCTATCGACACAATGAACTGTTTTTTTTTTTTTAATATTGCTAAAGCATGCAGCTCCAAGGCCTCCCTTTGTCTACTCAGAAGTTTCTGCATAGCGTAACCATCCATGGCAGTGGCTCTCTCCTCTGACATACTTAAAAAAGGGAAAAAAAACTGACAAAGGAAAGGAAAGCAGCATGAACATTTATGTAATACAGAGTAATGCACACCAGTTCTGAACAGCAGAATTTATCATCATTAACAGACAAGTGGACCTCTTAATTAAACCCAACATTGATGTATCGCAAAGTCCACCACTCATTAAAATCACCTTCTTTACCTGCAAAGAAAGATGAATCACTGGCAAGAACATTAATATGAGCCGGTTTCTCTGCTAACATTTTTCCCTCCTTAGTACAATACTTCTCTGCTGCCAACTCCGCAGTAAAATATCAGAATAAAAAGTGAAATACAGCTGGGGTCACAGGATGCCGACAAAACTGCAGAGAGACTTCATAGTTTAAATAAAGGCAGTAACCAAAGCAAATAACACACAAAGCTTTTAAGACTGTCATCCAGCACTGATTTGAAAACTAAACCTAAGCTACAGAATATGGGAAGCACAGGCTGACAGGTCATAGCTTAATACACAGAACTGAACGCTCAATCATAAACACTTGCATCATGATTTATTGCACATCTTTGTTTTTTGCTTTTTTGGCATCTAGAGGTGCCTCCTGGTATTATACAGGAATGACTTCTGCGATTAGTTTCAGAAAGGCAATGTTTTTGAAAGCTGTGAAAAACATTCGTCAAAACCTCATGGAGAACAGACCATGGCTGTTTATAAAGGAAATAATACTGGCCACATGATTAGCTTAACTAGGGTCCTGAATTAACTTGTTTCTGGGTACACTGTAGACTAAGATATTATGACTGTCAATGAAGAGATTTCTTTATTTTGTCTTCACCTCTTATTTGTTATTCGGATTCTTTCATCTAATATACTAACCATTTAAATTTGGGCAAGAAGCAGAAGGCTTTGTTGAAATTTAGTGGTGCCGAAAATGTAATTACCTGTTTTGGTAAATTATGCAGTTATTAGCTGTTATAAAAATCTATGCTACAACAATTAAGAAAAAAAACTGTTAAAATGCATTGCTTTGTAGACGCATCATTAAGGATATTGATTGTTTATGTCCCTAGACTAATTTAATAGAACTTTAAACCTACTTTATGAGCAGAATAGCAGCAAATGGCAGCAATTTACATACAAATAATCAATACAGCCTTGTTGTTACATTGAGGTCTCAAACAGTTTGTTTTACAGTTTTTTTCTGATTCTGCTCATTAATTTTGGCCTTTTATGGCCTCTAAGGACCTGTTGGGCTTGAGATTTAATACTCAGTTTACAAAATGGTGCTTAACAAATAAAGAGGTCTCTCTCTTTGGTAATACTACAGTTATTGAACTATAATACAAATTAAAGTGTCTGGTATCCATCAGACAGCTGTATGACATGGTGGCTCTATGGCTGCCTCACACCTCCAGGATTGGGGGTTTGAGTCGCGCGCGTGTGTGGGATGTGCCCCTTCTATGTTCACAGCAGTCTTATGGATTTTATACAGCATCAAGGGCCACATGTGTTATAAGTGAATTAGCATCAGGATTCTTGACTGTGGCTGGCAGGTTTTGAAAAGAAGAAGGAAAATATAAATAAATATTGACAAATGAAAAACGACTGTCCACATCATCTGTTGGCATGACAGTCCACCAGTCAGTCAGTTCAAACGAAGGGCAATCATTCTTTTCTTTTCAAAGGATGAGCTTGTCTTGATCTCACATGTCTTTGTCTTCATCTCTTTACTGTTTGCCTGTTAGTCCAGCAATTGAGTTCTAAAGATTCAGTTAACAAGTGCCAGATGAGAAAGGCATTGGGAAGACGCCGAGGCAGATCTCAATATAGCTTTTTTCATGATAAGGGGCTTCTTCATTTAAATATGAGCTCATGTCCTGCAGGATCTATAACAGAAGTCCACCTGTGTTTCCCAGTGGCAAAACGCCAGAGCCAATTTAGACTAACTGTCCTGATCCATCAGGATTATAGACATCAATGTAGCAGACAGCTAAGAGCAAGCAGTAACCTGTACACGTCCACAAGTTGTTTCATGACCGCTGCCTCCCAGTTGCCGTTATCCATGGCTAAGATATTTTTATACACTGTTTAAATATATATTCATAATTTACAGTCTTTTAGATATTGTTTTGCACAATTGTAGGCACAGGGACACAACTTAATTAGCTTTATAGAAGAGTTAAAGAAATGATTTTCTGGTTTTCCCAGACTTTGAATTTGGAGCTTTTCAATATCCTTGGGTAAAATCACTGTAAATTATTATGCAGGTAGTTCTCGACTGATGTAAGTAATCCATTCCACAAACCATTATGTAACTCAGATTATATGCAAATTGGATTTACCTCCCCTTACCATTTAAGACATCTTATAGCAAAAAACACACAAGCCAAAAAATATACTAGAAATACTTTCTAAAGAATACATATTCATTAAATGACAACATAGTGTTCAGCAAGTGCAAATTTACTTGCAGACATATGACTGGCTTTTGTGCTAGCACTTCAAGAAACTTCATATATGTCAGATATGTTACACACAAGTCCAGATGTGACGGATGATGACGGATGTCCAAAGGAAGACAGTTTTACATACATTGAGAGAAGCCTGTGAAATATATTGAGATTTCCTTCTAAAATAGTGTACGTGTTTGTGTGTGTGTGTGTAGGTTTGGAATTTATAAAAAATTTTGCTCTCAATCTGCCTTCTCCTATGTATAAAGAGTAAACAAGAATTGTAATTGAGCTAACAAACTCCTATGGTCGTTTATAACAGAACAACTACTCCACCTCACTGTAATTAGTTAGGACAATAGGGTTTACCTTGCTTCCTTTGGTACAGCATTTACTTGAGGGAATGACAAACAACATGGAACAGACTGCAATACAGTAGAAAAGAATCTTAAACAATGTCTTTATTTTATATGACGTGAAACATGCCTAAAACTATGTGCTTGTTCATTTTCTTTTAATGATCATGTTCTTGAACCATGCTATGCTGATGTTGTGCATAAATTCCTGTTTATATGGAAGAGTATTAGGACCATCTAAAAGGATAAATTTGTATTCTATGTATATCCTATAAAACATTTAGAGATTAAAGTTGAAGTAAACGTTGGAGGAAAAAAGTGGAAAGTTAAACAGTGGAAACCTGTCAGTGACTGTGATTGTGAGATATCTGAATGAGGTGAATCATCTTCTTCATGTCGAAACCATATAGATGCACCACATTCGGCTGCCATCCAGGTTCATTCCACATGAAACGAAAGTTTGGTCATGAGCTCTCACATTTTTCAGCCCACAACCCCAAAATAACAGCGACCCCCCCCCCCCCCCTCACACACACACACACACACACACACACACACACACACACACACAAACACTATCCATGTTAGTGGTCTGCAACCTTTTTTATACTGCAAGCTACTGAGTTCCAATAGAATTTTTTGCTGACCTGGGGGATGTCTCAGTAGATTTATGATGATCAACCAGTTGCAGTTACAAATAAAATAGGACATTTTCACCTTTGTTTATAGAAATATTCAGCAAATTCTGTAAAGTTTATTTAGACTTTAATCTTGACAGTTTATTTCAAATCTCAAAATGTTTTGTTTTTTTTCCTTTCAGGTGGGCCTAACGCTCTGCTATATATTTAGTTACGTTGAAGAAAAAAACAGATTTCAAACTTCTATATGTTAACTCATTGATAACAGTCCAACACTCATACAACAATGCTGCATTAAGCCCATTTACTCCACACAATAAATAGTTTTTGTCTCGAATGATTCTTTACAGCAATAGCCACTATTCTGTTGCACGGAATAGTAATCATTACTGAGTCCATAGCTTCCCCATCAGACATGGTGAAATTGCATGTGAAGGAAGCTTAGCTACAGTGCCCAATTTCAGCCTCTCAACCTCAAATTACTGACAACAGAACCTCAGAAAGACAGGGGAATGTTAGTATTTAATAAAAAAAGGAAAAAATGTCTGAGCTAAACTAATAAGGCCTTCTTCTTTTGTTCTACTATAGATACACCATGACAGGCTAGTACCCCAATTAAACAGCATGAGCAGCAACCAAGAAGATGCAAAAAAAAATTGAAAATTAGAGCTGTCCACTGCGAAAGTACAATAAACTGCAAATTTCAAGTATGCAACAACACCAAGATAACAAAAAGCAATCAGCCCTGAAAAGCTTCCTCAATTTTCTTCGCACAAACTAGTGATTTCATTCCACTTTCTGCTTTAAGCAGTATAAAAATATGTAATATCATTCATCCAAGAATACAACATACTTAAAAGCTGCACTTCCATTGAAGCATCTTCATATTCCTTACATTTTCAGTCTTGTTTTATACTGGTACACACTATACATAATTGATTAAAGCTATGCATAATTTATTAAAGAGTTTGTCATATAATACTTTATCTATTGTTATCAGTTGCTGTGTTTAGGAGCCACGGGTTCCTACAGGCACAATGATACGTAACCTTTTCGTCTCTATTTCTGTCTCTGTCAGAAGCAGCAGCTCAGGCGACATTTGTCAGCAGTATTTCTTTATATGGTCTGGTCCTCAATTACAAGTTGTATGACAAACAGACAAGGTCCCCCAAAAATTTATTCTTTGTCCCTTTGTTTTATGTTTTGTATGAAATTTTATTTCGATTTTATTTTATTTTGCATGTTCTTTGTTCCCATTTCATCAATATGTGATAAACAAGTTTCCAGCCTTTTCGGTTTTTCATGTATTTGGCTCTTTCATGTCTTTGTCATATAAGGTTTTATTCTTTGTTCTTTATTTCTGTTATTAATAATAATTCTAATAATCATCATCAAGATAACTACTGTGTGCCTGTGAAGCAAAATTGCTTATCAGTTAACTAATTTGAGAACCGGTTTGTGAATGGTCTAACATTTATTGTAATGTGTATTATTACTGTTCTGGCAAAGGGACTTTCAGGTCAAAATATCAATCTATTTGTCCTTGCTTGCATAATGGAAAATATAAAATAAATTGAAGCATAAAAGGTGCTTTACATTACTGCAAATGCCACATATAGCTATATAACAGTTATTCTATTGTACCACAAAGTTATATGTGGGCCATACAGGTCTTCAGGTCTGTTGTTTGCATGTTTTTATAAAACTTCATAATCTGAAAATTACTCAGAAATCTGACAGAGATAGCATCTGTTAAAAACACAAATCAATTCCATCCACATCCAGGAATTTGGAGCAGAAAAATGCTGCCCAAGAAATCACCCTAGTCAGATTTCAGATTTCCCAATACCACAAAGGCAACTGGCTGGTGAATCAGGTCCCAACTGAGCCTAAACAGTAAAGATAAAAAGATCTGTCTGTGAAAAGAATGGATAAAAATATCATATGCATAAAGATTTTCCGTAATTGAATGCATACTTAATTTTGTGATCACAGCCAATACACTAGCGACTTGAATCTCCAAATAGAGGTAATATGGTAACTCTCAAATGACTCCTCATTGGCTAGTTTTACTATGGTAACTCTCAAATGACTCCTCATTGGCTAGGTATTTTATGGGTACTCTCAAATGACTCCTCATTGGCTAGTTTTACTGTGGTTACTCTCAAATGACTCCTCACTGGCTAGTTATTTTGTCTCCAGTCTTTGGATGAGATTTGGTGCCACATGGTAAAGTACAGAAATAAGTGTCTGTGTAAATCCAGGTGACGTACACAATGTGGCTTGTTCAGTCCTTTACCTTTTTTCCCCTTCTACTTTCGAAACCCCGCTTTATTTGGTCTTTCTTGTTGTTGACAGTCAGTACAGTACCCTACGTCTACACTCAATAGCCTACAGTGAAGGCTTCCAAAACAGATATGTTTGGCATCTAAGAACAGGTGGAATATTCTAAACTTCATCCTTTGTTAAATAATAAACCTTCGCTGACACTTTTTTTATTTGACTCATTCGGTTTGTTTTGTCTTCCACTGAAGGTCAGACATGGAGTCAGAGTCCTTTTATTAAATTTGGATCCGAATCAGACAAAAAAACATAATTTAAAGGTGTAAAAATTAATTTTCCACATAAGCGTTACCATGATCGCTACTGAACAAAAAGCATTGGAATTTTGTAATAACTAGAAAAATGAATGGTGAGACTTCGTTTTATGCTATTTCTTTAATCTCCTCAAGCAATAAATATAGGTGAATCTCCTCAACTTACTGCAGGCCATGTAATCAATGGTGATGTGTAAAGTAATCCCCAGAGATAATAACAGTATGGCTGAAGATCCATTGTCTCTTGACACCAAACACCTTGGTGTGCACCAGCACTGGGGAAATTCTAATTTCCCATGATAGCTTTTAAATATAAAGGGGCAGGGTAGGCTTTGTATACTTTTGTTGAGAAACTGTTGCGTTCTCACTCACCAACGTGCTAGACTTAGCAGCTGGTCTTATTGAATCAACAGGCTGTGTTTGTAGAGCAATACACCACGAACACTGACTTACTGAACTGACTACTGACTTCTTGATCAGGTCACCATTGCAACAAATATATGATGTAGATGGAAGATTAGTAACAAGATTTGCCTTTCTTATGGCACTTTGAGACATTTTGGGCCTAGTTTAAGCAGATCAAGTGCAATAATTAGGTATAATTTCTGCTTGTATCAACATCTGACTTTTTATTCATTTTAAATACATCTCTTGTCTTTGACCAGATCAGGAGTGTTGAGACTCACAGGGAAAAGGGTGTTTCTGTTCATAACAGTGCTGGCACCCTTCACTCAGTATTTTTTTAATGGGGGGCATTAAAGTGGATCACCGCTGTTCTGTATCACAACAGTACCACCTACTGGAATTTTTACTATCAGCATCAAAATGCTGTACAGAAAGATTCAAATTCACAGAACATGTAAGGAAACTGGCAGTTTATTTGTGTTGTGTCACATATTGACCTAAAACATAACAAGCAATTGCATGTGAAGGAATGTTTTTAATGTGTTATTATGTATTATGTATATGTAAAACTGTAATGAGTACAAATTGAAGTGTAAATTGTGGAAATCCACACATGTGAATTGACTAAGTATAACCACTATTGGTACTGATATTTATATTTTGATTTCTGGAATCTCTATAGTACCTTTATGCATCTGTTATATAAGATATGAGTGTTTGTTACATAGCTAATTACTCAAACTTGTAATTTTGATTATATGCGAGTGATATTTTTTTTGCTGGAATGTAGCTACACTAATAAATCTTTCATATATATATATATATACACACACACACACACACACACATATGTGTATATATATATA
>JAAGVU020000002.1:24220339-24234644 GCA_011763525.2 Mormyrus iriodes
GTGGAAAAAGCCAAAACAACCCAATGCGGTCACCCTTCAGAAAGGGCCCATAGCCTTACGCCCCCCCCCCCCCCCCCACCCCACACACACACACACACAGACTTGTAAAGTTTACCAAAACATTACTTTTTCCAGCACCCTGAATATTCCATTTTTTCACTACAGCTGGCTCTGTAAAAACGATGCACAATGGACAGAGGACAGAATGACAAGGATTCCCCAAGCCAATACATTCCTTTCTTGTAGTAACTAAGAGGAATCAAATGGACAATAAACAGGGATGTAGACTTTTTGGGGAGACCTAGGCAGAAAATGACTACCTGTGAAACATACTAGGAATTCCTAGCTGACCTAACCAAGGCATTACTTATGCCTTGCTATTACAAACGTATTACAAACTGTTCAGTCTGGCTACTTCATTACATTTCTGGTCAGTTTTGCAGAGGGATACTCACACATAGGGACAATGTTCGACAACAGCTCTAGAACATTTGTATAAAACACTTCATTTTTATACTCCCACTTTTTCCAATAAGTGCCTAATAACTTTTAATGGAGATTCCAAGCTGCCGTAGCAGCTCTCATAAAACGTCCATTGTTCATTTATACCAATAGTTCCTACTTTATTATTCCAGAAAGTTTCCCTTAATGATTAATTATACTCAAAATCTACAATCATTTGTATTAAATCAGTATTTATTAGTATTATTAATTACTGGAAAATTCATTACTTTACAAAACACAGTTTAAAAAACAGATTTTGTTTTTAAATGTGGAGGAAGAGGGTACAGAAAATGTAGATGAGATGCTTTTAAGTTTTGGCTCTTTGGGATGACGCTGTCGTGCTGTGACTTGTGCCATATGGTCTTCCAGTAAAGCTATCCTCAAATTAAATCAGCGTTCCTGTTTGTGTGGAGTGTAATAGCCCACACTTAAGCAGAAGCTTGGGAGCCTGCTACCAAGACAGTATTAAAAGAGATCTCCAAATTAAGAATTACAAATGTGTGCACTCCTAAAGTGTTTTTTATACAGGAATAGAGTAAAACATCTTTCAAAAAGCCTATTCTGAAATTCTGCCAACGTGTGAAAAACTATTCATCAACCATCATGAAATATAACTAATAGAAAATAGAAGTACTTTATTTTTCAGAATGCTCTGAAAGAATATAAATTTATATGTATGTTTTGAAACATCATTTGAAACAGAAGGACAACCAACAAAATATCCTACAAATGCATTGTTGATCATTATTTAATACGCACAGTTTTTTTTCTGCCATACAGTGAGACTCGGAGCAATTGCATGATGACCCTGTAGATTTGGTGAGCCATTAGCAGTATGAGAAATTATTGAGGTTTGGTGTTTAATTATCAAGAGCTGGAATATTCAATAGCTGTCTGCTATCTATATTTGAGTGTGATGAAAAGTTACACAGATGCATTTTGGGAGGCTTGTCATTGCTAATACAGCTGTGAGGTTCTCCTACCTAGTGTTGCTTCCTGACCTGCTAGATGGGACCTATAGATGGACTCCACTGCAAGTTGCGATCGATTTCTCTGTGATGTTGCACATCAATTTACGTTTCATTTCAATCTGGTGAAGACAAACTCGGTCTGCCTCCAGTACTCAGCTAGGGGGCTTTATGTTCTAGAGAAGAAAATATGAAGCCAGTTACTGCCCATTCCTTCAAGGACAGTATCCCTGCTCTGTCTTGGCAGGCTCATACAGCTAGTGAGTGATATCACTTTTATCTAGTGACATTTGAGAATACCAACAAATAAGAGAATATGAAATTTCAAAAGGTTAGGTAACAACCCGGTGAGTATAACTCCTTCAATGGGGTGGAAAACAGTGTTCTTTGGGTCTTCATGGAGCAGAGGTTGCAACATAAAGCCCACGGAGGGCTTGTGAGACTCCATGAAGGTGATTCAGTCAGGTGATACATGACAGACTTCAGTTATATGATGCCAATTTATTTTCCAGTGCAATGCAGCATCTTGCTGCTGAAAATAAATTGCTTCATTAAATGTTATAGGAGCTCCTTCATTAGATGGCTAGAATCACTAAAACCAATTACAGTCAACATTTCATTCCCAGCAACTATGTCCAAGTTACAGCCCCAGGAAATTACGCGAATATAAGTGGCAGTAAGTCATCATCTCTGCATGATTGTTTCCCATTTAGGACTGCCTTTGTAACATTAATACCATAATTATACAAATGGAATTCAGCATATTTATAATGAAATCATATTGATAATGAAAATCCCTATAGGAAATTCAAATGTATTATAAAATATACAAATAATGAATAATATGATCACTAATGAACAATAAACAAGGGAAAAAAAAAACATGGTGATTATGGACAATGAAACAATGAAATGAAACATATGCTTCTAGTAATAGTACTTATCAGTGCTTGAAGTGGGAAAAACAGGTGCTGGTGTTCACTTTGTTATTCAGTACCAGGTGCTTATACTCCCTTTGTTATTAAGTACCAGGTGCCGGTACTCCCCTTGTTATTCAATACCAACAGACACTGAGAGGTACCAGTCCACTGAAGAGAAAAACAAAGAGGTGGTGGTACTGTTTACCTGTTAGTACAGGCCCACTTCAACCACTAGTACTAACAGCAATGTAGTTTAAGGAGTAAAATACAGAATAAAATAAATGGTTATATGATGTAGAAGAGTGCCTGAGTGTGTGTCTGTGCATGTTTCTCTTCAGATACGCTAATGCTTGTTTTAAAGCATATATTTTTCTTTATTAATTGAAGACCCGCTGAGTACAACAGGAACATTTTCGTCTTGATTTATGTTCCAAAATATAGTACTCATTACATGTAATCATGCAGATTTTTATTGTCAAGAAAATGAATCTGATTTATAGTTTTATTTTTTTTCAGAGGAAGATGAGCTTAGTTCCACTAATGCAACATGCAGTGCTCAGTGGACCCTACAAACACAATGCTGTTTCCTTCCCACTCCCGCAAAGTGCAGTTTATTACATTTTCACCGCCTCACTTTGAAAGTCACAGTAGTGGAAATGCATCCAGAAAACATAAGACAACACTGCCATCCAGTGGACAATCTACTCTTCTATGTAATTTATGCTTCTGTTTCGTACTAAAGCAGTCGGTAGTAAGAACTGGCCTCATGAACACTATATATTAAAACGTGAAAAAAATAATTTGATGTTTTTGTGCATCAGTTGTTGATATCTTGTTCACATGATTGTCCACGTCTTGATGTTATATATGCACTGCATCCACTTGTATTAGTGTCACAATCTAAATGGTCACAATCAAAGGTGAAAAATCGATAGTCTTACAATGTTTCCATTATAATAACAATTGTCTGGTGGAAAAAAAATAGAAATACATTCAGAGTGTCCATATGACCATTCAAAGAGACAACCTTTCTGGAAATGTTTAAATACCAAAAAAAAAAACCTTCTAATGTACAGTTGCTGCAATGCTTCAAGTGTGACCAGGGTAATAATGTAGCAGCAGTGTTGCCACGCATTACACGATACAAGGGACCACATTTATGAACAGGAATTACATCAGTGAGTTTCAGTACAGAGAAATGCACTATACCTGGAACAGGACACTTTTAAACAAATCTTACATTTTCTGTGTTGTGTTGAGTTAAAGCAATATAAACAGGGCTGGAAAAGGTTTAACCAAAATAGTGTCAAAAAGAGGTAGCTGCAGTAGATTAATAAATGCCCCGGTACTGCCACCTAGGGGAAGAAACTGGTTATTTTATTATTTCAAAAAGTTCATCTGTTATTCATTGTTATTTAATGTAATTTAATTTCAGCACAATTTTGAATGGTGCAAAAAGGTCATACATGAACCAACACATGTACAGGGTACAACATAAATAATGTAAATAATGTCTGGTAACATTTGACTTTTCTAGCAAGATAAAATAATTAATACAATTAGCAAAATGTTGAATTAGGTAATAGCAAATTTACCCATGGAATCAATAAAGCATATCTATCTATTCATCTGTCTATTTGTATAATTGTGTTTAAAAATGAACATTACTGGGATGCAGTAGGTATTCAATACTAAGAGCGAGTGCTTTCAAAGTAATTTAAAATCAAATTTGAATTACTGATTAAACGTAGTTTCTGAGCTGCACTTAGGTTTTCTTGGCTGATGGGAGTGGTGAACATGACAATAAATATGGTAGGACAGCTAGATTCTAGGAAGAACAAAATTCCTTTTTCCTCTGTACCACAGTACTGGTTCATAAGGCAGCTCAGATGACATTCCAGATGTAACCTGTGTCTTTCCCTCTCTTTTCCTTTTGATGAACCCGATGAGATACAGATCCTCCCCTGGTTACGATGGGGTTACATTCCAATAAACCTATTTTAAGGCAAAAATGCATTTCAATACAGTACACCTAACCTAACAAACATCATAGCCTAGCCTAGCCTACCTTAAACATGCTTAGAACGCTTATATTAGCCTAGGGTTGGGCAAAATCATTAACACAAAACCTATTTTATAATGCAGTGATGACTATCTCATGTGTGCTTCAGTGAGCTAAGCCTCTGTACATGTAATCGGAAGGTGGCTGGTTCAAACCTGGCCTCAGCACCGCTGTGGGTCCTTGAGCAAGGCCCTTAACCCCCAGCTCTCTGGGTGCTGCTATGGATGGCTGCCCTTCGTGGCCAGCTTGCTCTCTTCTACAGAAAGCAAGTTGGAGGAGGTGTAAAGAGAATTTGCCCATGGGAATTGATTATGTAATTTATTGAATAATGTATTGAGAGTGAAAAACAGAATGGAATTGGAATACCCTTCGTGAAGTCGAAATATCATAAAATGGGCCATCGTAACCCGGGGAGCATCTGTATAACCATGTCATTCTATTTCCTCAGAGGACTTTCTGACCACAGTCTCCCAGGCCAGGTACTTTTCCCACCTTATATTTTGCTCATGTTTACCAGCAGGTGGTTGACCATGCGGCTCAAGCTCAGACAGGTTTTACTACATCAATGGCATTGTGTGACATTGACAGAATGCCTTTTGGGCTCTGTAATACCCTGTCACCTTTCAGAAATTGATGAATCCTGTTCTCCAGATCAAAAATTTGAGACACCTTTGATTTATCTGGATAATGTCACAGTCCGCCAATCTTGCACCTCCCTCAGACCACTCCCAGTCAATTCTGATCAAGTCTCACATGTCTTCAGTGCCTCCTCCTACTCTCTAGCTCGCCACCTTATGGACCCTGGTGTCTGCTGCACTGTTTAGAAATGTTCACTGTTCCACTACTGGATACCATCATCCTAGTAAAGATACAATTCACATGCCAACTTGAACCCAGACAATTTTGAGTAACAGGTTAGCAATAGCATGACTACAAAACACTTGTGCCTCTGCCAAAAAGATCCCCATTGCTAAAAAAAAATAAAATATTCAACCCATCTCCAACCACATACACCTCCTCTAAATCATATACCTCCACTTTTGTGCCACAGTCCATGACATATTAGTGGCATAGGAACATAAATCAGCTGCAATGCATTTCTTCCATATATCGCATTAATCAAAAGTATTATCTATTGCAGGCTGCCGCCGGTCCAGCATACACCCAATCCACAAGCTCTCTGAAATTGAGATGTCATATGTTCCTCCAAAAGTCCAATACCCACAACATATTGTTTAGTAGGGCTTGTCAATCCAGCACCTGACATGGTGACTTCAGTGACAATTAAACTGACACATTCAAAAATGAGTAAGACATATATATAGCCTTTTCAGTGCTTGTTGAACCGTATCCTCAAATCATCTCCTGATTTCATGGTTACACGACTGCCACTTTCTATGACCTTTCATGACCTCCCCATCACTGTAAACAATCCTTATGATGAAAGAATACACTTTCAAGGGGGCCTACACAGTACAACAGCTAAATGACATCCTGAAAAACACACATATTTCTTTCTGGTATGCAGGCTACATGCATTAAATGCAGTGGTTGTAGTAACACGTTATGGTAATACCACTACTTTTAGCGGTAACAAGTAATGTAACTACCTTTTCAAAGTATATAACGCAATTAAAAGTACTGAAATTTAAATGGGCTGGTTACCTGTTACTTCAGCCTTGCGTGAAATTATTAATGGACAAATGCAGCTAATTCGTCTAATAATCTGTTTATGATCTAATGTCATCCGACCTTACAGTGGCGCAAAGAATGGGTGATATTAGGTACAGTGATAAATAAAATTGGACAGTTGCATTGTCTCGTACTGTCACAGCAGCAACGCTAAAATAGTATAACTACCCAGACAGCACACATGCATTGGCGCGATGTCTCAGTGATGCTTGAAAATCCAATGGCAAAGCATCTCTATGTTCCAGACATTGCTATTGAATATTGATTTGACATTCCCCCAATGTCTGTGCGATGTATTTCAGCAGCAGCACGATGTTAATGAGATCACTATGCGACACTGTTGAGGACTGTTATTTTATCCTGATTAGGCTATATATCCCACAATAGGTTCATACTTTGTATAATTATATACTATATACTATATATTCTACTATACAGTCGATTTATTCTGTTTACCTCAAATGTAGGCATACTGTTTATAACCATACTCACAAAAACAGTTTAACCGATTAAATGTATGTGCTTATCATTATAAATATTGGCAACATGACAGAAACAGTAACGATAGGCTAAACAGTTATGCTGAAATGATTAAAGCAAAATTACTGGGGGCAAAAAAATGCGCTAACTGAAACGCACATTAGTTGATGTGAAAATGTAAATATCGATAATAGGCCTGAATGGAATGCGACATTCCAATCTTAAACCAACATCCAGGGGACATATGTGTACTGTCTGGGTATGTAGGCAATAATAAGAGAATTGAAGTAATGCAAAACTTTCCCTAGTAACTAATAATTTTTATATGCAGTAATTGGTACAGTAATTAAATTACTTTTGAATTAAGTAACTATAACTAATTAGTAATTTTCAGTAATGTGCACAACGCTGATTAAATGCAGTGCTCTCTCAAGACAAGACTGAGATAGTTATTCAGATATATTTAACGTCCTGCATGAAGTACAGCTATAGGTTACAGCCCTTTTAAACTTGGCTGAAAACGGGTATTCACAGCTTAATTTCAGGAAATGCATGCAGGCATGAAATACTGGATTACAGGGACCTGACCTACACACCATGGAAATGGCACTATGAATTGTAAAGCTAGGCAGCATACATAAAAAATATGGGAAAACTGCTGGGAAGGAGGAGTTCTGTCATTTTGAAATTATGTCAAAATATTGTCTCATTATCATTCGCATACTTATAAAAGTCACAATTGATGTCCTGTTTTAATGCTTGAAATGTTTTTATTCTCACAGATATTCCTATATCATATCATCTTGGTCTATCTACAGTGAAACTGCCATTGGTAGTTTACTTCTGCCACTGTCCAAATTTTTCACATATTCCTAATACTCTATCATGAACAATAAATGCCCTTATTACAAATACTGTCTCATTAGCACAACATAAACTAAAATTTATAAGCTAGTGAATTGCACCCACTCCAAGCTCTACAATGAATAACACTCCTTAAAAAACATGTCATCCAGTATAATGGCCACACTTTAGCAGACCAGAATGTAAATGAATCTGTAGAACTAGAGAAGTCAACTAAAGTACAAAGAAGCAACTTCCTTGGGTAGGTCAATATATATCTCCAGTCTAGAACCATCATAGATTTTACTTTAAGATATTTACTAGGAATCCAAAATAAGCAGAAAACACATATCTACCTATGGGTAAGTTTTTATATTAGCCCCCGTGTTGTTTTTGGGGTTGAAGTTACCCCAGTCCATTTTCAAAATGAGGTTTAATTCTATAGATTGTAGAATTTAGAACGGAAGAAGTAAAACACACAAGGGTTAGAATATGTTTCATATCTTCCACATTATCCTTGGATTTGTGTACCCTAAGAACATTTTAAGCGGCATGGACAGCCCCCACAGCCTACAAGGAGTTTTAGTACTTTAACGTTTGATCATTTTAATTGCCAATTTATTTCAAGTTTCAATTATTTTGCTGCTCTCATCACTAGAGGATTTAAAAGGCTCCCCAGTGCACGAACTGGTACTAGAGACCAAAAAGGCATTTCCCCATCTTCAGAACTGGCTCACTATATTATGAAGCCTATAGCATCCAAATCCCATGCTCCTGTGTGTAGGCAAAGTCTGTACATGTCTCAAAATAGCAAAACAAGATTACAGTGTTGAAAATAAATAATGATAAGTTTTTCCCAAGAGGAATGGAGGCACTGGTTGGAGAGGGCAACATTACCATTCAATGTCTTGACTTGAGAAGTATTTCCAAACTGCATGAACCCTTATTTGACATTTTTTTACACATAAATAATTTTAACATCACTTATTGGCTCATTTAAAATGTACAAAGGCTGACACTTTGTCAAGACAATTTCATATCTTTTCCCTCAATTGATAATCCAAGACCATCATTCAGGAATAATGAGACCAGTCAAGTAATCTTATTTCCTGGACCAGTAGAGTTAAGTTCCTTGGGAACAAGCATGGATTCCATCCAAGAATATTCACACTCATTACTGCTTTGAGGCCTATCTAAGCAGGCCTATTCCCAGCCTCCTAAGGCTTAACCTTCCACCTCTTCCGGGTTTGGTGGTCAGCTAGCAGATAGAAAAATCCATCGCTGCCAAAGATGCCTCGGAGAAACCTTGTGGTGAGGCCCCAGGGTCGCAAACACTTTAAGCCAGAGTTCCCTTTTGGCTTTCTTTACAAAGCGAGAAGTAGAATGGTTTCTCATTCCATCTTAAGAAGAAACTGTAATCAAGTTGCAATTTATATAATTAAATCATTATTATATTGTAATTTGAACAAAACAAATAATAATAGATAATAATGGACAAAGAACGAATCAGAACAATAATGCAACAACAAAACAGAACACTCAACTAATAAAAGAAAACAATTCCTAAAACACATTACATCACAAACATTACAAGCAAAATGTAAATAAAAAAAAACTGTATTTAAATAATAAATACTTGCGTTTTGAAAAACTCTAGTCCCAGGTTGAAAGTAATAAATAAACAGATAGATAAATAAATACATTTTTGAAAATTGTCCACAGTAATAGTATGGCCCTTGAGACCCTCTGACAAGTGCAACACTACACGTTTAGCAAGGCTTCTCTCCCTTGCTTCCCCTACAGGTTTCCTAGTATATACATAGATGTTCTGGTAATAACTGGACTTAGAGTCACAGGCTGCCCATAGCTTAATCCCACACCTGCCAAGTTTACGTGGCATGTATTGCCAAAACGGGCGGCATCCTGCAGGAACATATCAAGAGAATAGTTCTTCGTTGTAAACTAAAGCAATCAGTTACAAATTACAGACATTTTTGGTAACACTTTACAATATCATTAATACTGTTTAGTAGGTTAGTACTAAACATGAACAAACATAGTAAATACTTGAAATACAGGATCCATCACGATTCATTGATGATGAACATGAAATCAATATATATATATATATATATATGTACATTAATAGAAGTACTAGATTCATAGTGGTAACATTATTCATAAAAATATATATATTTTTAATGAATAGCTATAAACTGTTGTAACAGTTTATCTACTGCTTTCTTTGATTACTTCCAGATAATTTAGTCTATTTCCCTGTTTTGCAGAGTGGTGCAAAGCCTCTTTTGGGTCCATTTCAGAAGAGTTCCAAAGGTTTTTCTTTCAGGTGACAACAGTAAGGTTTAGGCAGCTGCCATTAACCCTGAGGCTCAACCAACAGGTATCAGTTGTTGCTCAAGACAGAAGAGCCATTTGCCAAATAGGTTTTAGATTTTATATCGATCACAAGGCTGGGATTAAATAGTATTTCAATGCACCGGTTGAGTATGTGCAATGGTAGAATAGGTACATGTTGTAATAAGTTGTAATATTAGGTGCAACTGATTGTGATTAATCACAGAAGACTGTAATAAATTGGTTAATTTTTTTTAATCACAGTCCTAAGTTAAACATTTGAAATAACAGGGTGAAATGTAAACAAAAATAACGGAAGAAAAGATCATTGTATGTCACTACTGTTTTACGTTAAGTTTCACATATATTGTATAATAATCCTAGGTTATAAATAAAGATAAACCTATGATAGGAATAGAGCGGCAGGCAAGGAGCGCAGGGAATTCAGACAAATACAGGTATCCCCCGTTTAACGTGCACATTACATTCTGTAGAACAGGCCGTTAAACGATTTGGATCGAATATCACCATAGTCACTTAGAAAGTTTAGGCTACTCTGCCCTGCCGTAGTACAGTAATTAAAGGCATCTTACACTAAGGAATTTAGATACTTCGCAGATAGTGCTGTATTTTAAACTAAGCAATATGAAAACATTTAGCACACAGCAATAGTACAATACAATAATTCTTATCTTTTTATCTTTTATAAAACACAAAACACTTACTGTGATATTAATCATGAAATCCCTACCGTGCATAGTAAACAAACACGTATCGTGTGTAGTAGCATGTCATTTTTAAGAAGTTTCGTATTCAAATGTTATTTTTTATATAGCCTAAAATAAAACATTCTTCATTTTGTATGATAGAGAACACTTTACCTTTTGTAACGTTTTAGCTTAAATTTCACATTTTAAACACTTTAAACTACAAAAAAAGAGTAATTATACATAAGTAAGCAATTAACATAAAGATCCATGACAATAAGTAATATATGGTACTAGAGTTCAGTAGAGTTCAGTAACATTATACGTCAGGCAGCGCTGCACAGTATAGTGTTTTTGTTGGGTGACAGCGCCACCTACCGCCCGCCTGCTCTCTACCTACCGCCTGCCCGCACGCTTTAAAAAAACAGTGGCCGCTACGTCCGGCATTAAAATTCAGATTTTATTTTTCATTGTAATTTTTAGGCCACGGCTGTTAATGCGAATAGCCTTTGATCGAATGGACGTTAAACGGGGGATACCTGACACCCAGAGGAGCTAGATTTGTTGACGGAATATGTAGAAATATGAAACAGTTGGGGGGAAGCACCTCTTTTACGTTTTGGATGGGTTGTTCAGGAGGCATCAGTCCCTTCAGGCCAGTCGCTCTCCAGGCTTTTTATTTTTCAGGCAACTTGCTCACCCATTGCTTTTCTCTCCTCTGACCTTTTCCCTGGTGTAGGCCTTAAGCTGTGCCGTGGTACACAACTCCACTCCCTGTTTGGGAAATTAGCTGCCATCAGCTGCATCCGATTGGCACTACCTGGGGCCTGCAATGAGGCATACTCTCAAGCAAGGCAGTTTACTTACATTTTTCCAGGAAAATAATATTGTCTAAATAAGTAATGCTTTAAGTCAATTTGAATGTGTTATCTAAGCAACTAAATAAACATGCAATAATAGTTTGTGTATCTGATTTAATTTTGTATTTAGGTCTAGGGCACATTAAAGAAATTGATGTCAGTTTTAGTGCTTGGCAGAAACAGAAGCTCCTTTCTCAGAAGGTCATCTTGTTGGTGATTTACCATAAAGTTAAAAAACAAAGGTGTTCCTTAGAGATATTAACAAACTGTTCACTCCACAGAAAACCAGAAAGCACAACAAAAAACAATGCAAGATGAGATTCATGACATTGCATACAATAATCTCATACACAACATCATTATAAACATGGTAATGTGTTGTCGTGAATGTGAATTGTTGAATAAAGGAGCATTTACTATTTGCTGCTTTGCAGCAGCATTCCCTGAAATATTTACAAAAATAAAGCATAAAAGCATACATTAGGAATAATTTTTTAAAATATAAATTTAGAATGCATGCAATGGCAGAGCCCATCCCAAGGGCAGGGGCGGATTAACTTCTCTGGGGGCCCTAGGCTGACGTGGGTAGGGGCCCCCCTAAGTGGGCCATGAGCTATTTTAGTGTCAACAGAGAAACGAGAGGGAATTAAAAATTATGGAACATCAATAATCTGCTAATCAAAGCATGCGCTGTGCCAGCAGAGTACTGTTGGTAAAATTCACCGACTGGGGGAGGGGGCATTGCACTGGCTAAAAATGCTAATAACAGACATGTTGCTGTAATATAAATCATCATATTACCTGATATCCATAAATTTAACTTCTGCAAATTCTATCTTCATGGCGTCCCTAGTTTTTGGGGACCCCCAAGCAGCTGCCTACACTTGCCTTATGGTAAGTCTGCCCCTGCCCAAGAGATGGACTGGGAGATACCAAAAACGCAATTTGTAAACCTTATAAATAAGGTTTATGTCCTACAATACATTTTATGTCCGATTATATGTGTGTTTCACAAAGGATCTAGTTAGGTCACAAGGACCACCCCAAAGCATTATCAGATGATATTATATATTATATTACTTTAGAAGACTAAACTGGATCCCAAGAGCAACATTTCTTCCAAGAAACTTCCATAGTGCAGTGATAACTTAACTGAAACATTGAGTCAGTTGATATGATTTGAATACATAAATATATAATTAGCAACTTATACTGTATATAAGTAGAAATGTATTACTGAACATCACTGCATGCAAATCAAATATTTTATTTTAATTCTAAACCTTGAGCTTTACATTCTCTAAATTTATGTTTCCATGGGAACAAGAAGAGAGCTACGGTAAAAATTAGTATTATTGTTGTTTCCATGGATACTGAACCAAGCTGGGAAGCTAAACACAAGTGTAATAATTTTCTTTGCTGTGGGTTGTCCCTAGTAGGCACCAACAATAAGGAACTATAAAACACTTTCAGACCTTATTAGAAAGCCATTTCAGCTTTGAAAAATAAAACTTCTCATTTTATTTATTTTTACATTGTTTGCTGATATCATAGTGCTTTATAACATTTATTGCCACTATACCTAAATAAGTAAGCTCATTTTTAGTATACTAAAACAATTTTGCTGCAAGTTGAAGTATACTAAATCTTATATTATAATATTTTCTAATTACTTTTTCATTTTAAATGAGTATTGTTGTAGACATGAAAAATCTATAATATTTTAGTTCTAACTTATATTTATTTAAAAATAAAAGACACTGGTGTTTACAACAGATGTTGCAGCTATTCTAGTATCCTCTTTAAAGGCTTTATTAATGATTCAAGTCTGCCCCCCCTTTGCTGAAAATGCAACTGAATATTTCATAGAATGGATTAAAGCAGGATTGTCACTAGAGATTTATCAAAGGGAGGTTAAGCCTTTACTCGACAGGTCAGAATTTAATGAAAATGAGTGAGAACACACTATTTAAACCAATTAGTGTACACCCCTGTTACCGCCCCCTGGATTAAAGCGAAGCAATACTCAACAATTCAAGATGTTTTCATGCATGAGGCCACCATTTCATAAAATCGTTTATGTTATTCGTGGTAAAACACTAACAATTCTTGTTTTTTTCAGTGTTGTTTTACAAAATGTAATGTGTTCTCCCATCTGAAAAAAATGAAACGCTGGTATCTTAAATCATTTGGTATGTATATGAATTTCTATAGAATATTTTAAAAGGGAGACTGATCACTGTTCAGGTCCAATGAAAGATCTTTTTGTCACATCCCAAAAACAAGGTGTTTCACCTGAATACAATAAAGGATTCTGCACAAATAGGCAAAAATGTATTCAGTATTATAAAATTGCATAAAAGCGGCTATATAATACATTTTTGAATCCCCCTGCATGCTTTTCTGTTTTGTTTGTTGTTGCAGTTGTACAAAATGCCTAGTACATCCAACACAAGGGAGCTGGATGTTTATGCTTTCAAGACCCTGTTTTTTGGTTCTACTTTTGATCCATAAAGTAGGTAATATCTTATGAAAAAATGTTTCCTGGGCCATATTGATCCTGGATTGGTTTGCTGAGGTATAACTCATTCAACTCATTCACAATGCCTTTAAAAGGGCCTTTTATTTTAGATTGTACAAACACATTTGAGTTACTTGACCTTGTCTCAAGGACAGGGGCAGACTAACTTCTCTGGGAGCTCTAGACTGACATGGGTATGGGGCCATTGCAGGTATTCTTAGAGCCGAAAGAGAAGCATGAGGGAATTATAAACAATGGAACATCAATAATATTCCAATCAAAATGGGGGTGCCAGAGGTAAAACCTACCGATCTGGGTGGGGGATGGAATGCTGTCAGTAAAATTTACTGATGTGGGGGGGGGGGGGGGTTTTCACGCACGGGGATTTATTGG
>JAAGVU020000002.1:24235953-24250466 GCA_011763525.2 Mormyrus iriodes
AATTTTTATTTATTATTTATTATATATATATATATATATATATATATATATATATATATATATATATATATATATGATGTCTCTGTGTGTTGCCAATCTCCATAAATTATGTCTCCATTTCTATATTTACTGTATGATAAATCATGGCTTTCCAGACTAAAATATGTCTACTGTGAAAAATTATTACCTGGCAACGAAATTACATTCAGTATGTGCACATGTTGTTGTTAACGGGCCAGCGCTGTGGCTCAGTGTGTCGCCCTATTACCTCACACCTCGAGCATTGTGAGGTTGAATTCTGTCTGAAATCTGTGTGTGTGTATGTGTGTGTGTGAGTTTCCTTCCATGGTCCACAGGCATACAGTAAGATTAACTAGTATCAACAAATTGGGTGTGGCCTGTAATAAACTGACATCCTTTGTGGCATGTCCCATAGCCTTATGCCCCGTATTGGAGGAATAGGAGGAACCACTCAGTTACTTGTCCAATCATTGGTCATCTCCAAGTTGGACTACTGCAATTCCTTACTGGCTGGACTTCCAGTAAAAGCAATTAAACCACTTCAACTGATTCAGAATGCAGCGGCACGACTTGTCAACAATGTCCCTAGGATCTCACATACCACACCTTTACTTTGGGACCTGCATTGGCTCCCTGTGGCCGCCCGCATTAGGTTCAAAACCTTAAAATTCACCTTCAAAGCCAAAAACGGAAGTGCACCCCCTTACCTATCAGCACTAATCAAGCATCTCATCACTTCTCGTCCTCTTAGAGCGACAAGCACCGCTCGACTCGAGCAACCGTTACTGAAAAGAAAATGTACATCGAGACTCTTTTCAATATTAGCTCTCCAGTGGTGGAATGAACTTCCTCTTGCCATCAGAATGGCAGAGTCCCTTCCTGTCTTCAAATGCTGCCTGAAGACCCACCTCTTCAAGGAACACCTTGGATGCTAACCATCTTATATATAAAAGTTATGTTTATATTACATTAAAAAAAAATTACTAACACATTCTCTTATCTCTGCACTAATGTTCTTTCTTCAGCAGGGTTTTTAGGGGTGTAACCTAGCTGGCAGCAACTTAGCCGGCTGACACTTGTTAACTAAGTCTGGCTTTTCAAGATTGTAGAATACTACTGAGCACTGTTGTACGTCGCTCTGGATAGGAGCGTCTGCTAAATGCTGTAAATGTAAATGTAAATGTATTGGATAGGTTCCAGGTGACCCTGACCAGAATCAGCAGTTAGAAGATATATATGGTATATGGCATATATGGTAAAGTATTCCTTTGTTTCATTTAATTACCTTTGTGGTTCCTTTGCAGGCTAGATCTGAACTAGTTTTTGCTGTCTTTTATCGATACTCCGGGTTAAAACGTCTGACAATACACTACTATTTCCTTAATGTCTTGCAGTTACTACAAATGGCCTCTAGATGTAGATATTTAACTTTAACGTTTCCCTTTCTCTTTATTGTGGCGCTGACTCAGTTCTGTGTTTATATTTAATGCAGTTCTATGCTATGCTCCGGCATTTGACTCATGTCTAATTTTGTCACAGTACTAAGCAAATTCAGTTAAAAGTACAATAGGCTGAAGAATCATAATTGGTACCATCATTCAGGCAGACACTCTTCTAATAATGTTGAAGCCCAGGGCTTTGCTTATGTCTAATTTACGGTATGCCCTTTACCATTTGTGACGCTGTTGTTTATAGAGGCAGAAAATGATTGGTATAGACGTAGGATGGGTACCTGTGGGTTTTTGGTTACCTGCATTGAAATGTGTTTTTTCCCTCTGTCAGATGTTGCACTGCTCGCAGTGAGACAAGTAAACTGAGAAATAACTAAATAGCATATACAGATAACTGTATAGAAAATTATATATATATATATATATATATATATATATATATATATATATATATAATTATAATTAACAAAACTATAAGAAGCCACAGTAAATCTGGTTTATGTTCTGAATTATGAAATTATGTGTATGTGTGTGTGGAGTTTGCATGTTCTCCCCATGTGACGTGAGTTCCCTGCTCAGTCTGCATGCAGTTTGACTAATTTGCATCTCTGCATTTCCTGTAGCGTGTGTGAGTGTGTGTGATCCAGATGCCCCCATTAAGAATAAGTGATTGGAAAAAGCTAGCACTACCAGGACCTAGAGTTGAATCCATGCCCCCAACATTCCATTTTCTGGTCTTTTGTCTGGCGTCCTTGTTAGTATAAAGCAGGGCTCCCCAATTCTGGTCCTGGAGGGAGAGTTTGTAGATTTCTCTGTTCTGATACATCTAGTGAACCTGGTAATTAGCTGATTAAGATGTTTGAGTAGGGAAATCTGTAAACTGAGTTGGATTCTGGCCCCTCTAGGACTAGAATTGGTGAACCCTGGAATGATAGTTAGTATCCCTGAATATCATGCAGTAGACTGAGGTTCAGTTCCCCAATGGTCAGAGATTGTATGCGTTTACTTTGGGCTGTGTGTGTGGCTTTGCTGGTTAAGACTATGTGCTCATGATCAGAAGGTCACAGTTCTTTGGATGGTAAAGTAATGCCACCAAGGTACCCTTGAACAAGGCCCTTAACCCTGATTGCTCCAGGAGAGTTGTATGCTGCCTGACCCTGCACTGTGACTCCAAATTTGCTGTATATGTGCCTATATGTCTCATAGAGCAAAGGGGAAAACATAATGTCCTCATGGGAATGAATAAAGTTATTCTATTCTGTGGTCTCCCTGTGTTGGACTGGGCTTCCTCCAAGTACTCTAGCTTCCTCCCACAGTCCAAAAAGATGCAGTTAGAGGAACTGGTCTTTGCAAATTGTCCATAGTGTGTGTGTGCCCTGTGCTGGATTAGCGTCCTGTCAGAGGTGAGCTCCTGTGCTGTGTGCTGAATGGGACAGGTTCCAGCGCCCCTTACAACCTTGACCAGAATAATTGGTTGGAAGATGGATAGATGATCTTCGTTATATTTTTAAATACTGACAGGATCACACAATGTGTTAGGTACTTCCACACAAGTAATCAGAATAATTCAAGATGTGTGTAAACATTCTTCATCTAATGGTATGTCCTGGCCCTGGTTTTAGATCCTACTGAGCAAATTAATTAGGCTCGATCGTGATTTAATTAAATGTGTCATACAATTCAAGTCGTGTGATAGAATACACCAGGGGCATTGCAAGACATTAAGATCTACTGGGGCACAGCCCCCTCCCCCACCCCCCATTACCCATATGATTTTTGAAAGCTGAACGTGAGATTTTATTAGGGCACAGCACATAAATACTGGGGCACATGCCCCAGTAAAAGGGGTCTAGTGACACCCATGGAATATACTACACAGGGACAGTCAATGAATTTTTAATCACATACATTAAAGAACAATTTCTATGAATGCTATGTCTATAAAAATCTATGAACACATTCATTAAATAATTATTAAATAATCATTATAATGCATTCATAGAGAATAACAAACATGACTTTAAATATTTATAAAAAGGCATAACACATTATAGCCTATTATGCATTATGAATGCTTTATAAAGCTCTCATTTATAATGCATTATTGATTCCTTGAAAATGCAGTACAAAGCATCCTTAATGCTTATACCGACCTATAATGTATGCTTATGAAGGCATCTATAGTGCATTATAGATGAGAGCTTCAGTGGAGCTTATGAAGTATTATAATAAACACTATAATGCCTTACGACTGTCAATAGAAGGTGCTATAATGCTTTATTCTTATACAGACCATTATAATGCATTATGAAGGTTGAAGGATCTAATGCATTATAGATGAGAGCTTCAAGTAAAGTGTTACCAAAAAAATACTGGATAATTCTTGTATCCTTCAAAACAGAATACAACTAATAATTTACTTAAACTAATTGTTCAGCAACTTTAAATAAGTCATCCCCAATCAGCTGCAAAATTAATCAATCATAAATCTGGCCATTAACTTAATCACTAAAATGAAAAATATATAGACACAGAAGGAAATAAAACAAATTTCACAACTTGATGCTATTTAGATAATGGCTAGAACATCTTTCCTTCATAAGAGATTCATGAGTGAGTCAGACTGTCACGATGGCAAGCAGGGAAGGAGTGAAAATCCATGTGCAGCCTTGCATGAGCAATAGTTTGAGTTTTGTTTAAGCAACAAAATACAACCAAATACACTCAAACCAAAACAATACAGACTGCGAAGGGTCAGAACAGAAGGTAAAGGGCAATAACAAGGAGGGTCCAGGGCTAACCTAACACACAGATCTAGTTTGGATAAAACAATTACAGAAAGCATTAACTAACCACTACAAAGAACAGACAGGCAGTGCTAGCACTAACAACAGGACACAAGCAGGTTCATATACAGTATATGGATCCTGAGGAGCAGACGAGGGACAGGTGTGAGTCATTAACAAATCAAACACTAGGAATGACATGTAACTTGGAACAGGTAAAGGTGATTAGGGACTAAACAGGATGATGAGCAAAGGCCTCTGCTGGCCAAACCAGAACACAGCAGTACTGAGAGAGACAGATCGTCACAGAGATGATAAGTTATAGTAGGATTGATTCATTTTTTCTGATATTTTTCAGTTGAGTCATAGGTAAATATTAAATATTAAAATGTGTATAGTTCATTTTCCTTGCAGGAACGCTCTTAAGGCCACGGTCTCCAAAGAGTTCGTCATGTGTGGATAGAGAAGCATGGGACGATGAAGCAACACCTCGTTGGACTTGAAGAACCCTGCGATGTACCTGTGGTAACGACCTTCTGTAATAGATGGGATGATATTTCCTTAGAGGAATAGACGATGCCTGTTGGTATGAATGACCTGCCATTAATGTGGGCTTACTGTTTTGTGTATGTGATATGAGACGGGTTCTTATATCCCGGGTTTGAGTTTGCGAAAGGCAACTGCAGAAGGTGGCGAGCAGAGCTTGCTCTGTGTTGCATCCCTCATCTTCCGTCCGTAAGAACTGCAACGCTCGCTGTAGGCAAGCTGAGAACCCATCCTGAAACAGCTTGTTTGTCCCACTGTCACCTGAACTCCGGAGAAAAAGGACTGTGCGTTCCAGTATTTCAGCTTTATCCATTCGACTGCATATTGTTTCCTATTAGAGATACACAAAGGAGTCATTCATATTTTATGCCCTATGTGTAAACTTTGAGACATCTGCAAGTAGTGAATATGGGAGGAGGATGATAAAGTCACCTGCTGCCACGGCTCCAGCAGAAGAAGCCCTTTTAGACTCTCCAGACTTCGGTTTATTCTCTCCCTCCGACGCCTCTCCACCTGAGGCTTAAGCAGCTGCAAAAACAGGATGAGAAATTGTGATATAGTGCCCAAGGCCTTGGTGTCCCAGTGGGTTACGTTTTAGCGTCACCCCTCTAGGGGTTTGGGTTCTAATCCATGCTTTGCTCATACGATTTTTTTATTGGCCAGGTACATCTGCATGTACTAGGAATTTGTCTTGGCAGTATCAGTGCATACATTCAAAGACAACACTGGTCATACACTATATTGCAAAAGTATTGGGACACCTCTCCAAATCATTGAATTTGGGTGTTACAATTACTTCCATGGCCATAGGTGTATAAAATCAAGCACCTAGGCATGCAGACTGCTTCTACAAACATTTGTGAAAGAATGGGTCACTCTCAGGAGCTCAGTGAATTCAAGCATGGTACCATGATAGGATGTCACCTGTGCAATAATCCATTCACAAAATTTCCTCACTACTAAATATTTCATGGTCAGCTGTTAGTGGTATTATAACAAAGTGGAAGCAATTTGGAACAACAGCAACTCAGCCATGAAGTGGCAGACCATATGAAATCACAGAGCAGGGTTTGCAGAACTCGTCAACTTTCTGCAGAGTCAATAGCTACAGAACTCCAAACTTCATGTGGCCTTCAGATTAGAACAAGAATAGTGCATAAAGAGCTTCATGGAATGGGTTTCTATGACCGAGCAACTGTATCCAAGCCTTACATCGTGCAAGTGTGCAGTGGGTTAAAGCACACCGCAATTGGATTCTAGAGCAGTGGAGATGTGATCTCTGGAGTAATGAATCATGCTTCTCTGTCTGGCAATCCAATGGACGAATCTGGATTCGGCGGTTGCCAGGAGAACAGTACTTGCCTGACTGCATTGTGCCAAGTGTAAAGTTTGGTGGAGGGGGGATTATGGTGTGGGGTTGTTTATCAGGGGTTGGGCTTAGCCCGTTAGTTCCAGTGAAAGGAACTCAAAGCCTCAGTATACAAAGCCATTTTAGACAATTTCATGCTCCCGACTTCGTGGGAAAAGTTTGAGGATAGTCCCTTCCTGTTCCAACATGACTGCGCACCAGTGCACAAAGCAAGGTCTACAAAGACATGGATGAGTGGGTTTAGTGTGGAGGAACTTGATTGGCCTTCACAGAGCCCTGACCTGTACCCGACAGAACAACTTTGGGATGAATTATAGCAGAGACTGCGAGCCAGGCCTTCTCATCCAACATCAGTTCCATGACCTCACAAAAGCTCTCCTGGAAGAATGATAAAAAATTCCTAGAAACACATTCCTAAAACTTTTGGAAAGCCTTCTCAGAAGAGTCGAAGCTGTTATAGCTGCAAATGGTGGGCTAACTCCATATTAAAGTCTATGTATTAAGAATGGGATGTCATTAAAGTTCATGTGTGTAAAGACAGGCGTCCCAATACTTTTGGCAATATAGTGTATGTGGGACCTCCTTCAGGACAGCTAGAAAAGAATCCCAGGAGGCCACCACATAAAACTGGTACTTTTGGCAATATAGTGTATATTTTAAAAATAAGAATACAAACTTTCTAAATATGTTAGTAATTTAGCAATAATGCAGTTTGGTAAGTTTGCTTTGTTTACTCAGGGTAGGCTACTCCAGTAACATCTCACAGTCCAAAGACATGCAGTTGAGCTAACTGGCATCTCTAAATTGGCCATGGTGTATGTGTTGTATGCTGCACTGGCATTGTGTAGGGTACTATCTTACACAGAACAGACTGACAGTCATTATATTGTCATTAATACGTACTCGTTAAAAAAATCAAACTTAAAAGGTGAAAATTGTTTTCGACTAATAGAACTTAAAGTAAATTTATTATTGCACCAGTGGTACTGCAAAAAACACGTTAAGAAATCGTGGCTTTCACAGTATAGTGATTAGTGATTATATTTTTTTGCATGCAAGTTCTTCGCGTGAAATTAATTCGTCCGTTCCAATAGTTCAGATTTTGTTATCCTTATATCAAGTTTATAAAAAACGTGTTCCAAAATATTACCTTTCTGTTTGGTTTTACGTCGTGGGCTGGTCTTACTCGACGTAGTTTCATCTTTACACCGACTTTCTTGGTCCCTTTAAAACAGACGGATCCCCAACTGATTTTATTCCTCGTTAGTTTGAAGTGTTTCTTCCCTTGGATGCAATGCAGATTTGCTTTCTCACTGTTGCGTTTAAATGGATTACAAACTCCCTGTATTATTCAAATACCACAGAAGAGGACCTAACTGTATGACCCCACCTCCATGTCTATTTTAATGCAAATTAATGCTGCACCCCACTTTTTCTGAATCGTTGCCTTCTTTACGATATGCTTTACTTCTATATGGTTATATTTGAAAGAAGATTTGCATTATTGAAAGAGCTTTTCGTGAATTTCTGCAAATAGATTATCAGTCTTAATAAATCACTTAATGGTATAAACAACTAGACATAATTGTAAGATAAGAATGTCAGTAAATTGATTGTATTCATCCGGAGTAATTTCGTAGTTGCTTGACAGCATATTGTTTTGTAACTTCTATGGAGGGTCGTAAAATATTTGGTCTTCGTCTAACGGAACTTGTTGGTGTATTAAATGTAATTCCTGGTTATATACGAGTATATTGCTATTACAGGAACTCAAACCGCCCAATCCGGCAAACGTTGTGTAATATAATTCTAAAATTATTTTAAATCGATAAAACTATGGTATACACAGATTCCGCACTGGAAAAAAAAGGTTTTGGTTAACTTTTCTATTATAATCATTTATTCTAAAACAGATGTACGTCAGTAATGCAGAAACATAAGTGTTGCCAGCTCTCCCGCATTTGGCGTGACACTCACGCTCACGGAAGAAATCTTACGTCAAATCTACATTTACATTTACAGCATTTAGCAGACGCACTTATCCAGAGCGACGTACAACAGTGCTCAGTAGTCCACGACTATTCTTCAACCTGTAAAGCTAGACTTAAATAACTGTCAGCTGACTAAGTTACTGCCAGCTCGGTTACGCACCTAAAAAACCCTGTTAAAGAAAAGTACATGAGTGCAGAGATAAAAAGAGTAGGTGTTAATGGGTAAGTAGTTTTTTTTATTATTAATAATATAAACATTAGTGTGAGGGCTGGTTAGCCTCCAAGGTGTTCCTTGAAGAGGTGGGTCTTCAGACAGCATTTTAAGACAGCAAGGGACTTAAATCTATATTATATCTATAATCTATATTACTCCATTATAAACCTAAAGCCACACCAAAAGCAATGGGATAGTTTGTAAGCCTTACAGACTATTTACAAGGTAATAAAACTGTCACATACATGTAAATGAGTGTGAAGACTAATTGTCTAGAATTAAATCTCATGCCAGCCAACTGACCAAAGTTGCCAACCCTGAAACATGCAGAGATGGTTTCTACCCGGATAAATGGAAATACTTATACAGTTAGTGATTGGTAGCCTAAGTCGTTAGATTATTAAGTATGTAGGCCTACTTCCACTCAGGTGTAACTAATTATTTTTATCATTAATGAACACTGAGCACTCTCTCAACTTACATGTCAACTGCCATGCTTATCTAATTAGCAAAGTATATACATAGTTACAGATTATGTAGTAGCGTGCATTAGGCCAACAATTGGAGCAGAACGAATTTAACCACGCGAACAAAACACACACAAAATGAGTAGATGTGGAAATCTCAGATCCAGACCAAGATTTTGTCCAAACCGACCAGTTGCATTCTCTGTGAATGTGACTCTTTATGCTCAGCTGGTTGGTTGAAACAAAATCTTGGTCTGGACTTGTACTTTCTGAACCTGAACTTTCCGCCTCTGAAAATGAGTATGTTGAGCTTCAGTGTTTATATGCATGATATATATTTTGCTTCCAGGTGAAAATAAATGTTTATGTTTTGCTTCTTCACTATAAATATGGAACAGGCCTGCACCTCGACCCCGTCTCAGATAATGCATTGGCATGATGTCTCCACGATGCTTGAAAATCCATCAGCAAACCATCTATATGAGGTCATTTGCTCACTGGCACAGCATTGCAGAGACAAATATTGATTCAACATTCCTCCAATTAGGTTATATAACCCACAATAGGGGTTATATTTGTATACTATAGGGTAGATTTGTTCTGATTACCCCGCGTGTAGTCATACTGTTTAAAACCATTTACAACTGAAACAATTTAACTGATTAAAAGCTATACGTTTATTATTTATATATTGGCGACATGACAGAAACAGTAACAACAGGCCAAACAGTTATGCTGAACTGATTAAAGCAAAATAATTGGAAAACAAATTCTCTCACCCAAACACACATTAGCGTATGTAATAATTTAAACATTGTTAATAAATGGAATGTGATCATTTAACGACATGCCGATCTTAAACCAGCGTCCCGACGACGCATGTTTGCTGTCTTGGTAATAATTAGTGCCGAAGCAGACTGTGTTGCGCTCAAGAAGCGTGTGCCTGTCTGTTGTCCAGGACTGGTTTGCTATTTATCATTACAATTTATCAAAAACGGTAGACCTACTATAAGGTACTACACGCACCAATGTGTATAATCATAGTAACGCCAATGAATCTGTTAGCTAATCTTTGAAGCCAGGGTAGTTGGTGTAGTCCTGTTTGTGGTGGTAATATTTACGCGGGTGTGTACTGAAAGAATATTGGCTTTATGCGGCCTTTTTTATTCACTTAAGGAAGCCGATCTTTTGTATGCTCGATATTCATGCTGGTTTAATTCTCGGCAGGCGGGCGATAAAGAGGTATGGTTAAACGAAAAGCATTGATTCCCATTGGGAACCTACAATACGGACGCCGCTGTGCACTGTCGACTTAACGCTGGAATATGAATTGGGGTTGTAACTGCAGGGGGTGCGCGCTTTCAGAGGGCGGTGACGCTCGTCCATTGATAATGCGCACAGCAAGTAGCGCGGGGTAAATGCTATTTCTCTGGTCAACATCTGGTCTCTTGTGCCTGTTGCCTGCCCCTATAATTATAGCAAATGTTTCGCTATAGCACATGACCCTCCCCTTGGTAATTTATATGGTAAATAAACTCTACGGGTGACTAAGATACATACAACTTGATGGAAGTAACAACTGTACAGATTGACGTAAATAAAAAACTAAAACCGTAGTATTAAAAACGTTTTACATTTGTTTACAGTTTTTTAGCAGACGCTTTTGTCTAAAGTGACGTACAAGTGAGACAAGTAGAACCTCACAAATATATGTGTTGTCGAGGAGTCGATGAGGCACAATTGCAAATAGGCTGAGCTTCCAATGAAGTGAACAAGGTTAAACAGTTTTTGAGAAAAGCTACATAATATCTTCCAACAAAGCATGAACCTAATAAGACTATTCAATAACCAGAAGCAGAACACTGAGGACATTCAGGGAACAGAGAGAGGCATTTTTTTATGAAAATGGGCTCTACAGTGGCATCTGTATTAACCTTGGCATTGTCTTTGCAGTAGTTTATTTTGATAGCTTATCTTCTTATGATTAGAAATCATCAGCAAAGCCTCAATGCATATGTGACACATTACAATTACTTGTGTATTCGTTGTTTAATTTTTTTTGTATTAAGATTTTTAGTGCTATTACTAGAGTTTAATGTATATGCAAGTACTACATATAGACTATAAGGGAATATTCATTGGGGTAATAGCTGCCAACAGCTGTCCCTTGTTATTGAGTACCAGTACATAGTAAGGGGTGCCAGTACTCTGAAGACAGGAACAAAGTGGTGTGCGTACTGCATACCAGTGAATACCGGCCCACTTCAAGAACTGCTCAGAATTTATATGAAACACCTTGGTTTCCAAAATGCCAAATATTTACTACACGTACAATAAGTTTTAAAATAATTTTCAACAAAAAAGATTTTTTTCTTTATTTAATTCATGAATATATCAGAATCAGAAAGGGGTTATTATGCCTGAGGAAATCATTTGTGATTATAGACTGCACAGTAAACAACCACACAAAATACAAAAAATAGACAATGCACAGTACCACATACATCAATTTCTGCATAAAAATAAGTATAACATATAGAGATGGTGATAAACAGGTGATTAATATGAGAATAAGGAGAGAAATATTGCATTAGAAAGATAAACAAATAGACAGACATTGATAAGCAATGATTGCACACAGGCCCTGGGTGACTGACAGGTTGTACAGTCTGATGGCCATCATAATGATTTCCTGAAGCGCTGACTGGAACATTTAATGTTGAGCAATCTATGGCTGAATCTGCCCTTCTGTCCAACCACAACACTGTGAAACAGGTGAGCAGCATTGTCCATAATTGACTGAAGTCTAGACAGCATCCTCCTTTCTGCCACAGTGTTGACAGTGTCCAGCTCCTGCCCTAGCACCAGCCCAACCTCCCTGATCAGCTTGTTGAGTCTGTTGGTATCCACCACCTTCACATTGGCATGCAACAGTGTAGAACAGTGTTTCCCAACTCAGTCCTCGAGGACCCACAAACGGTTCGCGTTTTTGCTTCCTCCCAGCTCCCTGCCAAACAGTCCACATTTTTGTCTCCTCCAGTTTAGAGGGAGCAAAAACATGGACTGGCTGCGGATCTCCAAGGACGGGATTGGGAATCACTAGTGTAGAAGAAGGCACTGATTACCACAGACTCACAGAACATCTGCAACACAGTTTTGCAGACACTGAAGGAGCTCAGCCTCTGCAGAAAAGACAACCTGTTCTGGCCTACAAATCTACAATTCATAGTAAAATATGTTGTTTTTACCATATTTGGTTTCTTTAAAAATAGAACAATCATCTTTAGCAGTATGTCCTAAAAACTTAAATCCATTTTCCTACAAAAGTTGCAAAAAATAATAAACTAAATATTTTAAACAAATAATCTTGCATATGACATGTATTTTGTTTTCTCGGTGACAGTAGGTGATTTAGTAAGTAGTAAGATTTAGTAAGTTCTCTATTTTACATCTTATGAGTTATTTTATATGTTATTATTGTGTATTATCCTTGTATATTTAGATTCAGTCTGTGTACTGGTTTTGAATGTTTCCAGGTACATCACAGCCTTGTCTTTTAGCGTTGTTAAATATGGGAGCTTTGTTATGACAGTTTTGCTTGCATATCCGTTTTTTCCACAAACTCAATCCACTTCAAAGGATTTCAGCATCACTAAGTTTTCGTTTTAGCAATGTATACCGAAGGAATTATTTCCCTCCTGGAGCAGTCTCTTTGTTTTTTCACATCCCCAGGTCTGCAGCTGCAAATGAGAGCTGCAGGCTGTCCCAGTATGCAGTGCTTGCTATAATGCCTTTGTTGCTTTGCCATGTTTTCTATTCCATTGTGTTCATATCCCCCCTCTCCAAAAAAAATGTGTTGTACTGCAGATCACAATTTGCTGTGACTTTGTGGAAGAGACAACCATTTTGTTCCTTAACTAACACTCCTGTAATCACAACCTGCAGATGTTAAATTAAAGATATTTCCATTTTATAGTCTTTAACAATGGCATTGCTTCTGTAGAGTATCATCATCTTGAAAAGCAATTATATTTCTTGCTCTAAGCTAGTTTTAGTCTCTAAGTTCTTTGTCCAGTTTCTGACACTGTATCTGTCATACAAGCTGCCACCTTGAGACCGCAGTCCACAGGAAATGTTTTGCCTGCTCTATGTACAGATAGCAGAGGAAGCAGTTAGAGATTCCTTTAAACTGGAGACAACTGACATGGACTTCAAGCTGCTGATCTATGTTGGTTATAATGGTGTACCACACACAGGTGTTTACCTACTCCAGCAGTACATTTTTCCTGGAAGAGATCTTTTGACATGGTGGCCGACTTTTCCATGATCAAGTTCAAGAACCTGCACATAGAAAAATTCTTTTCAAAGAGATTCTTTTAAAGAACCTTACAGAATAAGTTATTTTTAAGAACTTTTTAAAAACTTCTATTTAATTTATCCTGCATCCTAAAATAAAAATGAAATGATTATTTCTTTTACGTTTCTCTATATTCTTTTGTTGAGAAGAGCTGGAAGAAGATACATCTGAAGGGTAAAAGAATAATGAATATCTTATAATCAAATATATATAAACATTTATAATCAAATATAAGTAAACACTGCATGACCATTTCAACAGTTTTTTGAGTGGGAAGCTGCTTTCGTTTACTTTATCTTCTCATTATTCCCTCAATGGTAATATATAATTACTTGTCCTACACTCTTTACAAATCATTTACATAATATTTTAAAATAGGCACTTCTGTCACTGCTTCTGAAATACAACTAATATGACTCAATGTGATCGACGAATCAGATCTCAGCAGGTTAACAAAAAACAAATAGGCAGGAGGAGAGTTTCCTTCAATGCTAGGTTAGTTTATTTACACTTCCGACCATCTCTTGACCTTTTATCTTCCCTAAGCATGGTTCACCTTGTTTCCTTATTTCTTTAATTAACTGGATCTTGACCTTTTAATTTCTGCCTTTGGATCAAGGATGTTATCTAAAAATTAATCTTGTCTGTTTGTTGACCTTACTTTCTTCTCCTTTTTACAATACTGTTTACCAGACATAGGCAGCCTACTAAGCAGATTTTTTATTACTCATTCCTACATTATCATCCTTATATAGTTTTAATCTGCATAATCTCTTAATTTTTGGTGAATTAATCAAATCAGCTTTATAATCAACTTTACAATATATATGTATATGGTACACTGTAAATCCCAAAGTTGTTTGTAATAGAATAATGTAATTATTCATTACATAAATATCTTATGTGTGGTTGCACTACTCATGACATCAAAGTGAAATGCACTAGTTTTAATGTATCATTGATTGCAACAGTATTTGTGAGTTCATTCTACTGAAACATTTAAACTATAGTTGGCCACGCCCCTTATCGGGCAACGAAGTCAGGGAAAATGACCAGCAATCAAATGCTGATATCAAGGCTACGGAATACAGTAAGTTTAATCAATTAAAACCATCTTTAATGTACCGCATAGTGCATTAACGTTCGCAGCGAGACTGGCGCCCTGTTACACTTTACAAATTTAATGTGGACTTGGCTGGACTTCATTTTTGTGAGTGCTTGTGATTTCCACTACACGTTGTGTCCAATTTGTAATTTTAAAATAATGATTATTAGAAATATTTGTTGGAACGGATGTTAGTGTCTCTGATA
>JAAGVU020000002.1:24250566-24267611 GCA_011763525.2 Mormyrus iriodes
GTAACATTAGCCAAGTTGAAGTTAACTTGCTAGCCGCTTCACCTCCATCAACCCTGTCAGCTCAGAGAAAATAGCGTGGGTTAAGTTTGGCGGCGTATAAAGAAGTAGCTAATTTTAGATGCTCCTTTGACTTTAGTGACGAAAAATCTAATATTGTAAGTGTTTGTTTAAATAATTAATGAACTTAGTTCATGGCTAACTCTGGCCAGTAATAACTACTTGGACCAGAGGTCTTGAAATTCCTGGAGGACCGCAGCTCTGGAAGTTTGAGTTCTGCAATAATACGTCTGATTGGGTTGAAAAATTAGGTGATTTGATTAAGTATACAGTAAGTATACAGAGCTGTTATACCATCATAAATGGAGTTTTATTGACTGTCATTTGTATAGTATTATTACCAAAACCTTGCTTTTTCAGAATGCTGCTTTTCACTGTAAATTGAATATCATGGTTAACTTGATAGTGGGAGCAACAATTACTTACAAATGTTAAGTTGCACAGTTGTTTTTTAATGTAATAAATGTTCTTTATTGTTTCTTTTTATCTAAAAGGATGAAAATGATTGTGATTCTTGCAAAGATATTCCAGTAGGAATCCTCTTCCTTCAGCATGACCGTGTGGCCTTGAACTTCCAGCTGAACCCATCAAGAGCAAAGATAATCTTAGAAGGCCGTGTTGTCATGGATGAAATGAACATACCTCTTGCCATGTGCCTTTTGTTTGGTTTGATTTATGCACTACATCTGGAGTACCCAAAGTGCATGAGAAACACTTTTAACTTTATTGAACAGGTTATGCTGAACCTGGGTAAAAGGGAGCTCTCATTTTAACTTCAGTCTTAAAAGCCTACTTGCAATGTAACGTGGCCTGTCTTGAGATTTTTTTTTTTTTGTTTTTTTGTTTTTTTGAGTGATTTTACAAATGTAAGAGCTTGACAGGAGTATGCACTGTAGTACTTTTTTACTTTTGATACTCTTTAATGGGTGATGTTAAATTTTTAATTATGGTGTAGCAGAACATTTTCGTTTATGATAGCACATACTTTCCCTCATTTTGTATTCACTAAAGTAATACTTCATTAATTTTAAAGGTGCAACAAGCTGAATACCTTTTGCTCTTGAAATGTTAGCAGGTTGACTGCTTGCGTCCTGGTTTGAATAAAGGTTTTGAAATTTTTCTTATTCCGAAGTTATTCTTGATATAGTTTTTTACTAAATAAAGCTAAGTGTTAAAGAGAATATGTGGCAAGTTTGCCCAACATAAATATTTTGGGTTTTTTCAGTACTAAATTATGTTAAAGTAACTTAAGATAATGAGTTTAAACAACTGATCAAATATAATCAAACAACATTTTAAGTACATACAACTTGACTTCAAGTGCATTTCACTTAAAAATTGTTATTTTGCCGCTTAAGTTGATTTCACTTAAAAAAAATTTTTTTCATTGTTCATTACTTGAATATTTTAAAGCAATTGGTTGCCTCAAAATTTTTAAGTAGAATCAACTTATCTGAGATTACAGTGTATATATGTTATGCTCCAGACCCCCATGACCCTGCACAGGACAAGTGGGTATAGAAAATGGATGGTTGGATGGTTTGATAAGTTCACTCATAAATGACAAGTTTGTATCAGTATCTTGCCATCAAACGAATATTCTTGCCATAAAATAAATATTTTCTTCTGCATCAGGCAGTTCATATAATAAACAGGTTGTAGTTACTTTGATTAAACAGGATAACGTAACAAATAACTGTCACTTTTATTTCCCAAGGTTCACTCTGCTCTGCTTCTCTTTGAATTTGTTTTGGTTATTTCATAGTTCAGCTCATAACCTAGAGCCAAAATAGGCAGAATACCATCCATTGTGACCAACACAGTTTATCTTCCATCTAATTATATGATGATTCTAAATTTGTGCAATGGATATAATGCAACAAATGAAAACCCCATTGAATTTATGGTGACCTTCTGGGACGGCTACATTGCTTTCAAAACCATTCAGGGATATGTAACTGTAGGGCAGTGCTGAAATGGCATTACTAGCTTTTATGAATTCAGACTCAGCTCTACCTGCAGTTCTGTGACCGACCTGCCAGAGGAGCCTCACTAAATAGCTCCTCAGGGTAAACCCCCAGGGCATTTATCTATGATGGCTTTATCCATTACAGTTTCACTGATACAGTTCTGCATGACAAAGCCTCAGTTTGTTAGTCTTCTGCATCTATTAATATTTTAAGTTTGGTACTGAGGAAAAAAACATCTGGATGACTCAGTGGGTAGGCAGTATTTTTGCCTCCAGGGTTGTGGATTTGTGTGTTTGTTGCTGTAAGCTTCTTCTGGGCACTCCAGTTTCCTCATGCAGCGAAAGACATACAGTTATGTGTGTGCCCTGTGATGGACTGGCATGCCATTCAAGCTATAACATGGGTGATTGTAAGATCTTTGAAACAAAAGATTAGAAAGAAAAAATAAAGGACACCCCCATTAAAAATCCCTCATAATTCCAAAATGAAAGAGGCACCCACGATTATGATTGCCAATTGGGGGGGGTGGGGGTCCCATCATAACATTTGCCAAGAAGGAGGAGCTTCTCCAAAAAGTTTGCTGAACTGGGGGTACAAAAATGAAAATACTATTAGAAAATATTTTTAGGCCTTTAAGCACCTATGGGATATACCCTAGCCCTGTGCCCTGTGCTCCTGGACCCCATGACCCAGGATAAATGACTTGAACATAGATGGGGGCAAAAAACAAACTTACAAAATCTGTGGACTTCTTGCTGAGCACCCAGGAGATGGACATGCTGTGCATTGTGATGTTAATGAGTGGGGGTTGTTGGAGGCAGAAAATGTTGTTCAACAACTCCCAAAGTCATACTAAGGGGAGAAAAAAAAATTGAAAAATAGAGCATGTAAGCATAAAGTATTAAGACCAATATTATGGTCAATACTCCTGAAACCTAGAAATAGACTTGTTATAATTCATGTCTTTGAGTGCTATGAGAAATAGTTATCGTTCTATGGGCTGTCTTCTTTCTACTTTGAAGCTGCCACTCAAATGTCCACAATTTACAGCAGTGAGTTGTGCCAACACTATTAAAATATCACCATGGTTACAATTTTTTCACCTTCCTCCACTGCAATGAAAAACTGAGGAATTCCTGGAAGAGAGAGGACAGGGCCTATGAGGAAAATAAACATGGAAGGTAGGTTGATTGATTTATTCTGAACGAAGGAAAGTTCATCTTAATCTCCTAGTAAGATTCATGCCTTAGCAATTGAACTGCAGACAGAAAGCCTGTCTATCTGCAAACTGTTCAGCATTACGAAGTACCTGCCTGTTCTGCAACATTTCAGAAAACGATGAATAAAAGAAATCATTGATCCAGTTTCGTTGCTCAATGGGCCTCATTCATCAACCGTTCTTAAGAAGAAATTTCTTATTAAAACCCACTTACACAGTTTTCATAAAGATTCTTACATTCATCTGTGTTTTCTTATTTGGGACTTCTTCTTAGGTACAAACTGAATCTGCACACAATCAAGAGTAGACTTTGAGTGTTGACGAGTTTGATGAAAATTTTTACACTACTGATGCTATTAAATATGACAGGTCATTTGCTGTTTACTTCCTACAGCAGTACCTCCATTTCAAAACTAGTGAAGTTTTTCTTACATTTGGAGTCCAGTGCTCCACCATCTTTAGATTTTCATTTGGGCATTAGCGACTTCTCTCTCAGCTTTTCTGCTTAATTTCTGTTTGTGGTTTCAGTGAGTGCATATTGTAACGTCCAGCCCCACCCTACCGGTCTTTTCCCCTGATGTTTCCCACAGGCGGGGCTGCTTCTTAGCCGCGCCTGTTGATTGTCATAGTTACCTCGTGTTCTTGCCCCATGTTAATCGACCACAGGTGCCCCTCGTTCACTCCTCCCTGTTCCCCTGTATAAAAGCTCCCCAGTCCTGTGCTCCCTTGTCTGTTATTGTAGTGTTGTTGTCACAGTTTGGAGTTGCCTTTGTCTCTGTGTGCCCTGTTCCCAAGGAAAAATAAAGTCCCCACATGGGGTTCAGCATTCCCGTCTGCTGACGCTTCTTTCCACCCAGCATCATGCCTCGCCGTTCCGCCAGCAGGCGTGACAGATATGACCCTGCAGTCTCATGCCCTTTTATGGCGATTGGCAAGGTGTTTACCTATGCTAATTAGTAACAACTGGCGTGCGCTTTCAATTTATGAGGACAATGGGATTCATCATTTTAAGAACACATTTGTTTTGCGGTTTAAGAACCTTCTTAGGATCTTTCTTAAGAACAAATTTAAGAAAAAAATTAGGATGATATTGGTGGATAAGACCCAGTATTCTTCCGGACCAGCATGTCTGAAAGTTTAAAGTAGCTAATCAACCCCTACATAAACCTTAACATGGCCATAGAGCAAATCTCACAACTAGAGACAGCATACTATAGGTATGGTCCATGACAACAGCACAGCAAACAGATCTTTCAAACTCCTTCGTCATGCTTCACAGCTTAAGCCCTGTGACCCTGTATCGTAAACATGGGGGGGGGTAAGATAGGAAAAAAATAAACAGAAGAATATTAAAATCAGTTTGTTTCATTTCTGTGTCATGATAAAAAATACTAGTATGCTTCAATACATATGGTGAAACAGGTGTTTAATTGGCCAGTCACAATGAACGAATCAGCTTTGGTTCATATATTCTTTCAATTATGAATAGTAGGCTTATTTAAAGATCTAGAATATAACTCTAATGGTCTTCCCAACCAACAGCTGTTTGGGCAGCTAATAAACTACAAGAAAATAACTGCAGCATGAGAGAGTGATATTGCTCTAAAGGCCTGGCTGTGTAATTTATGATTGGAAGTGTTTTATGCATTTAAAATGTGTAAGGAATGTACTATTTTACCACCCATTACAATGAAAAATTACAATATGACTTCATGCCCAAGAGTCAGGGTGTGTCAAATACTTATCAGTGATTAAACTGAGCAATAAAGAGTGAAATGCCCGGATTAAGTTGCATCAATAGTGGCTAATACAAGGACAGTCACTGTCATTGCAGTAGTTGTTTCTATGGCAGAGTATGAGCACAGTATCACTCACAAGATGTGTAGGGTGGTTACAGAAGCTTATCTGGCTTATCAGACTGTTGTCCTCAGACAATAAGGTATGTTTCTGTTCCTCCTTGGGGAGAGACAGGGGACAGTAAACTTCATTGTTTGGTTGGGGGGGGGGGGTCATTTTTCGAAATTGATCATTTGTGGATAAGATTACAATGAAATTTTTCATGTTTTTTAATTTTTATATACACAGTCTGGAAATCATCTCATGCCCCCCATGTCTTGCGACCCTCCACTTTGGCAGCCCCTGCCCTAGATTATCCCAAAATATATAAAAGGCTAACTGTCCAAAGACTGCACTGGTAAATAGGAAATGTGTATTTTTCATAGTGAGACATCATAGGCACCCAAGAGTCTCCTAACCTCCAGCAGTCCAAAAAAAAATAAAAAGCACTGCTTCCTTGCCTGCCACAAAGGATTATTCAGTTAAAAACCTTACCCTGAAAATGAAAATGCAAAAAAACACCAATACTGAGATATACGCCCTCATACTGTTTGACTTATATTTTAGGACATCAAGAAAACAGTGTAAATGTATTTCTTACTAGCTTATGCAACAATGAGGGATATGACATAATATCCAGGGTTGTTCATCTCAATTCCTTTATTGTTTGAATCAAGCACTTCCTTCATTCAGTACTGAGACTGCTGGGTAAATGTGATTTGGACTTGGTGTGCATATTGTTCTGGACCGGTTTCGGAACTTGGCTCACGTTTTGACCTTGATTCTTGAATAACATTTCAGCACTTTGTCATTCCACAAATCACTAAACCTACATTCTCTGCACTTGGATCTTGGAACTCTTCCATGACAGTATGATTTCTGATTTAAATATTATTAATATTGTTTTGTTCCCTGAGGTACTATGTAATATGACAAAAGACTTGAGAAAATGAAAGATTCTATTTAATTAAAAATGTTTTGTGCTGCTCTGCAGGAATTCTTTGGATGATGATTTAGGAATTTGCTGTGCTGTTTTGGAGAAATCCTAGACAGTAGTGGAGATGAAGCTGAATGGTACTCGGACGGTCAATGATTATGAAATCCCATTCCCATTAAGTAAGATTAGAAAAAAGTAGTCACAGCACCTATGCTCAAGTCTGTGGTCAAAAAACAACGTATCACATATGGACAATGTACTGGGCAGTGTTATAATGAACTGAAAAGATTATGTACCATATTTGAGGGTTACAATTCTGCAAATCGCAAGCCATTAACAGCAATATGAAGACCAAAATGACAATTCATGTCATATGCAGAACATTTTGTCTCTACGTAAATCTCAAGATTTGTGTGAATTTTAAGTTTATCAAATATTTTCTGATGAACTTTGTTTGCTTTGGTTCTATGGGTGAATTACTAGGATGATACATAGCAAGTTACCATCTTAGCTTAAAATCAATAGAAAATTCTTCATAATGTTAAGATATAGACAAAATGCATAACCACATTAAACAAGACCCTAACAAAACAAGGAGCATACAGTTTTTGCAATGACATTATAATAACAAATGTAGTGGCCTCCTACTTAACTTAAATGCCTTGTATAATGTTTTTAAATGAAGAAATTATCTCTGCGACAACTGCTTATGATTTTCTCATGGTCTTGTGATTATTATGTATAAATGTCGAAAAATATATTGTCATGTATTAAAATGAACTATATTAAATTTAATTTTGTGTTTTCAGTAACCCCTTAGAGTTACATTCTCGGTTCCTTTGCTGTCCCAGTAAACTTCCTCTGCATTTGTGTGTTTGGACCGATTCATTACAAAATATCACAGCTGGCTTGTACAGTGGTACCTCGACTTACGAATGTCCCAACTTACGAGTTTTTCGAGGTACGAGCCGTCTCTCGGGCAATTTTTTGCTTTGAGTTACGAGCTAAAATTCGGGTCACGAGCCAGCTTCGGATACCCCACCGCTAGTTGGCGCAGTGAACGCCACAACATCCGCCCAGCATCCCGTGTCTCACTTGTTCACTTTAAGCGCTTAGCTCGCAGTGGAAGTGTCAGTGTTGGGCTCGCATTTGTGCTTGCAGTTATTCTGCAAAACTTTGTTTTTCCAACCATCTGTCCGAAGAAATGAGTGCGAAGGACAGTGCTGAGAAGAAGCGGATGACGTGCATTGAATTAAAGAAAGAAATTATCGAAAAACATGACCGCGGTGTGCGTGTAGTCGACTTGGCGAAGCAGTACGAGTGTAGCACTTCTACAATCTGTTATATATAAGCACATTTTTCTTATTTAAAAACATGTAACAAAAAATGCAGTGTGTTTTGGTTTTTTTTTTGATCGGATTAATGGCATTTCAATTCATTTCAAAGGGGAAAACTGATTTGACATAGGAGTAATACAAGTTACGAGCTCCATCGCGGAACGAATTAAACTCGTCAGTCGAGGCACCACTATATATTTGAGTTTGGCTTCCTGTACGATGTCTATGCATTTAGTCTTAGTAGTTCTCTTATTAAGCAGTTTCAGTTAAACCATCCACTGGTCAAATGACCAAATGCACTTTGACATAAGGTTCTCTCCTTGCACTCCTGAAAAAAAAAGACCAAAACTTAAAATTAAACTAAATTAAATCTAAAACTCAGAATCTAATTTATCTTGCTTATATGTAGACATATATGATTACTGTGTAATTTAGGGCTATTCTGATTAATTCTAGCCTTTTTTTACTGTACATTTGTTCATTTGCACAGATTCGCTTTGTCTCCTCCTTCGGTACTGTGTCTCTTCGGAGAATTCCTAGGGTACTGCTAGTTTGACTTTGTGTCGAATGAGCGATTGCTAGGGGAGTCCCGAATGAGGCACATTACCTGCATTGTGAGGGAGCGTCAGTTACAGCACTACAGCCGTGTGGTGCGTTTCCCTGAGGGTGATCCAGCTCGCAGGATCCTCATTGCTGAGGACCCGAGTGGCTGGGCCAGGTCAAGGGGACGCCCACGTAACACCTGGCTGCGGCAGATGGATGGCTATCTCCGGAGAGTGGGACAGGACCGTGTGGTTGCCTAGGGGATTGCCAGCTGGGATCCCAAGGCGTTTCGTCATGGGGTGGGTGCGGCAACACACTAAATCAGCGCATGCTCCCTGATCTGACCTGACCTGACCTGATAGTGTATTATAGATGAGAGCTTTATAAAGTATTCATAATGTATAATAAACGTGGATGTAATGTGCTGTCCCTTTTTATAAATACTATTACCCATGTTTATAATGCTTTATGAATGCATTGTAATGTATTATGAATATGTTCATAGATTCGTACAGACACGGCATTCATAGAGAGTATTACCAACCCAGTTTAGGCACACCGATTGACACCCTCTCAGTATGTCTGATTGATTCTGCACCGTGTTCGATCAATTCACTAGGAATTCACTGGCATAGTTCATTGTTTGACTCAAATCCAGGGCTACATGGCAGATTATCGCTTTAAAATATTAGACAGCTGTTCACCCCCAGTTTGATCGACTTTTTTTAATGCCCCGAGATTCCCAAAGGTCCAATGCTATGAGGCTAGCGCACTGTTGTGAACTAAACAGGGCCAGGAATTGCAGTCACATCACTGCCAAGAAACCACCAAGAAACAAAAATGAAATATAGTTGCTGAACATAAATATCATAAATAATCACAGTTCAATGCAGAGATTTATATAACGTGGCCACTGGAATACATGACTATACCAGACATGCAAAATAATACAAATAAGAATTAGGGTAACAAATTCCCAGCAGAAGATGCATACAATAGGATGGGAGAGATTTGATTTCAGATGCTAAAACGCACGTCAGCAACAAGCAGCAAATGTGATGCAGGCCAGAGCCAGAGAAGGAAAAGGTTACAGGTGCTCACATAAAACTGACAGAAGACAGTTAAAGCAAAGGCATTTGTTTATAAACTCTGCCAATCTTCACTCACAAACCAACGCCACAAATATAAAAGCTGAGCCAAAAGACTTCCCGTATCATATCTGAAGGTCAGTCTCAACAGATTATTGGCGGAATGATCAGCACCAACCCACAGACAGAAAACAGAAAATAGGTTTGACTGTTACTCGCAGAAAACTAACAGAAGTCACAGATATCCCCAAGGCATTTGTTTTTAAACTCTGCCCATCTTCACATTTCTTCCAACAGAGCTAATATGAAAGATCAGCCAAAAGAATTGGGATGTGGTATTTCAACAAGGTCAGTCTCACCTAATACCTGACCGCAGAAACGATCACCGATTCTCAGTCAGTGAAGGTGATGCAGGCCAGAGAGAAGGAAAAAAACGCTGGCAGTTATTTCTAGAAAATACACTTAAGGTGCCCAACTTTACAGTTTTTCCAACATAATGGAAAAGATGAACTGAAGAAGAGGGGCTGAGATATCTGTGTCCCTTTCACCTGACCTTTGACCACCAAGATGATCAGACTCTCAGCAAGCAATGCAGGCCAAAGAAAGAGGAGAATGAAAGGTTCTGCAGTTATTTGCCTGTAATGCACAGAGAACATGCTTAAAACCATGGCGTTTATTTATAAATTTCGCAGATCTTCACACTTGTTCCAACATAGTCATTAGATGAGCTAAATTATATGGACTGGGATATCTGTTTCACTCTCACCAATTCTTTCGCCTCCAAGATGACCAAAAACTCCCAGCCAGTGTGTGACCAAGGCCAAAAAAGAGTAGGAGACGAGGTTGGGCAGTTACTGAAACTAAAGTGACAAGCAACACGCTAACACGTGATTTTATTTTATTATTTTTTTTTAAGTTAAATTTCAAAGTTCTGAATGCAGGGGAATGTGGGAGGTTGGGAGGGGGCGACACCTGCCTTGGAAGATGCCAACCTGGACAACTGCCTATCTTGCCCTTGCCAGGATACGCTCCTGATCACTAACTCTCATCCAGCAAATGTGATACGAGCCAGATAAAGAAGAGGATAAAAGGTTAGGCTGTTATTCACACAAAACTGACAGAGAATATGCTTAAAGCCTTGGTGTTTATTTATAAACTTTCTCCAGAAACAGTAAGAACACAATGGGTTTTTGTCACATTAAGAAGGCCATAGGACAGAAGGGGTGGTGAGAATGCTTCTGCTGTTTAGAAGTCTGATTAAGCAAGAATAACAATAATTGGATCTGGGTTTAGACAGATGTAGATACTGCAGTATCTGTGGCCATTAAGTGTAGCTGTGAAATTAGTACTAGGCTCCATTTGTCACACATTGGTGAAACCTCTGGGAAATGTATCTTAACCTCTGAGTAATGCAACTATATCAACATCCCCAGTTCTTTCTCCCATTCTTTAAAATGATATGTTTACTTGTCCTATATGCTACAGTGAAGTATACACATAAGAAATTATATATCTTTTGCCAGTGCACAGTTCCTTGCAAGTGTCCACTTTATCTGGCCCAGAAATTTCGAAATTATGAAGGTGACTCCTAAGATAGTCCATTAGCTGGTGATATCTGCAGAAATCAGTCTTTGGTAGCTCATGAGTCTCCTGAAGCTGCTGAAATGTTGCAAATGCACCATTAATATAAATGTCTCTAATTTTACACAATCCACATCCACAGTAAAGGGTACAAAAGAGGCATTAGCAGATGTGGGAAGTGTAAAAGATGTGTCTGGCAATATTAATAGTGATTTGTGGTAACATGTAATGCAACAAAGCAGTCGCACTTAATCTTGCATGACCAGAGTTGCTTAAACAATATTTCTTACAATTTTTAATGAAATGATTCCACAAATGAAATGAAACACTGTATTTATTATATTCTAATAATACAAATGATACAAATGAAAACCTTTTTTTTAAACCCTGGCAAAGAAATATTTCTGAAATATACTATTTCCATCACATTCTGAAGAGACACATAAAACTGAACAGTACATTTTAGGCAGGGCTAACTTGGAGTCAGACAGGGGTGAGCCCTGTCAGGCACAGGGGTGGGGGGTGTCTGTACATTAGTTAATTAGTTATCACTTGAGTTTATGATCTTATAGATGCAGTATGTTCTTTTGTTGGTGTGTCGCTCACCACTGAGAAATACAAAGTAAATGAAGAAATGTGATCAAATTTTTTTTTTATTTGATATGCATGTTGTACATATTACATGGTTAAATGGTATTTGAATTTTTTGAAACATAACTTGTAAATGATACATTAAAATGCATCAAACTGGCTTATTACTACGAAATAATATTCTTGTTTATTCATTCATAATGTCCCTGCGAAAATGCATTATCAAGTGACTGCAAATATCAAGTGATTCAGCTGGTGAGCTGCTAATGAAGATTAACGTTATAGCTGATAAATACAGTATTTTTGGCATAAAACTGACCTTTCATGAAACCATTCACTTTGAAAAAGGTCAATGTTAAAGGAAGCAATGCTGTGCTCCAGCGATGTCCGATTTCGACATAAAGCGCTCCATCTATAGTTAAACCCTGATTTTTGGTTATATTAATACCTGTACTGCATCAATTATATTTGTAATCTCAATCTCTTTTTTTTTAATTTGCAGACCTAATGCTCTTTGCAGGAGTGCTAGTCTCATCGCAGCTGATACATGAGGATCCTATTGGATCATATGTGATTTATGATGTTTTTTTCCATCAGTGATTAGCTGATGGACACAGCTCAGCAGTGCTTGGGCACAAGTAATGCTTTTTTTTATGAAATAGGGACAAACTATCTACATTTTATATCCAATAGAAACAATTATGCTAAAGCTGTCATCCTGCAATTGAGGACCCATCCATCCATCCACACATCCATCTATCCATTTTCTGTAACCTGCTGTCCTATTGCACATTATGGGGGCTCTGGATCCAATCCCGGAATCTACAGAAACAAGGCAGGGAACAACCCAGGATGGGAACTCTCATATACCACTCACTCGTACCTATGGGCAATTTGGTAACTCCAGTAACAACGTTTTGGTCAACAATGGGCCAAATATAAAACAGTGGTCCCATAAGATAATGGAGCTGAAAAATTCCTATAGCCTTCTGAGGTCGTAGCGCAATGCGTTACTCATGTGTTAATGGTGATGCTGATGTAAACAAATCTACTGTGCTGCTAGTCATACAAAATACTGCACACACAATTAGGTACAGTACGTAATACTTGATAATAATAACTAACTACTGTGTTAATGGTTTTTGTATTTACTATACTGTACTTTTTCTTGTTATTGAGTTTATAAAATATACCCTAGGTGTGTAGTAGACTGTACCATCTAAGTTTGTATAATTACACTCTGTGATGTTCTCACAACAGCGGAATCACCTTACGACGCATTTTTCAGACTAGCATACCTGTTCTTAAGCGACACATGACCTTATTAATTCTGTAAGTGGAGCCAACCTGTACGTACATTATCTCAAATTGATATAGGCTGTATATTAATCATATCATTCCTGCTTTTATTGTATGTTAGTGTTATTTTAGGTTTTATGTGTTATTCGGTATGATTTGGTAGGTTATTTTTTAGGTTATATGTTCATCCCAATGGTGAAGTTGTGTGTGACCTTGATCACCAAGACAATCACAAACTATCAGCCAGGATATGCGACTGAGGAAAAAATGTTCTGCATTGACTCACAAAAAGCTGACAGGTAACACCCACTGCGACTAAGGCATTTCTTTATAAACCTTTACAATCTTCACTCTCAGCCCAACACAACTACTTTTAAAGATGAGCCAGAAGATTTTGGATGTGATATCTCGGGGTCAATCTCACCTGATCCTTGACCACAGAAATGATCGCAGACGCTTAGCCAGTGAATGTGATGCTGGCCAGAGACAGAGGAGGAAAAAAGGTTAGGTGGTTAGTCACACAAAACCAATATAGAATATGCTTTTAGCCATAGCATTTATATATAATTTATATATAAACTTTTCCAGTACTCTTCACACTTGTTTCAACACAGCCGATGGATAAGATGAGCCAAAAGATACGGGCTGAGTTATTTCAGTGTCACTCGCACCTATTCATTGCCCACCAAGACGATTACAGACTCCCGGGCAGCAGATACAGCTGAGGCTAGGAAAAGGGGAAGGAAAAAAGAGCTCTGCATTACTCAAAACTAAACCAGTAGCTAGCGTGCTTTACAGCTAAGGCATTTCTCAATAAACGGTGCCATTCTTCACTCTCAATACAACAGGGAAGAGAGATATCTCAGGCCCTGTTTACACTTGGTTTTAAAATGTGTCCTGGGTGATCAGAGCACAAGAGGACAGCTGAGACACATCACTATTTACACCTGTGTCTGTCATGTGTCTCCAAGGAGTCCAGCTGACCACTTGTGTTCAGATTTCATTACTGAATACTTCACTTCCACTTAGAGTGGCTAGAAGGTCAAATGGCCCCCTGCAGTTATTGTACTGTCCTTGTCAGGAACGCATCAGGACGCATTAGCATTTACACAACAAATGATTTGTGGTCAAATGCATCTCAGACTACCTCAGCGAGTTTTTTGAGTGATCAGATCTCAATGCATCTTGGTGGCCGTTTACACTTACTTAAACTTTACTGTACTTAGTCCTGTCCGCTTGTGTTCTGATCGCCCAAGAACACATTTTGAAACCAAGTGTAAATAGGGCCTCAATTTCATTCTTTCAGCCCTCAGTCCGTGAGTGTGATGCAGGCCACAGACAGAGGAAGAAAAATAGTTCTACATTTATTTCTAGAAAACAGACAGAGGATAGGTGTAAAGTCATGCTATTTATCTATGAGCCAATTTTTGCACAGGTTTCAACACAACCAATAGATAACATTAACTAAATGATTTCAGGTGTGATATTTCGAAGTTAGCCTCACCTGTCTGTGAGACGATCAGCCAGAGAACGCAACACAGGCTAGAGACAAGGTTGATGCTTAAGAAGGCTAGTTATAATTCTACAAACTGTGCTTGATAGATAAACTCTATAGTTTTAGTGCTATATAAGAAATTCTAATTACAGATTTTTTGGATTTATTCCTGGGTATTTAAAAAAACAATGCTGTTACCAGAATACAATGTAAGTCAATGGACAGGCAAAGCTGTTGTTAGGAAAAATGACTTTTCATTTAATCGAGTTGTTAAATTTTAAGAAGCAGATGTAAATATGGTTTTAGACACTTTTATGGATTATTGTACACTGTTATTTGTGGTACTTTGATTCGCTATAAAGACATCAAATAAATAACATTGTGCAAGTAATTTGTTGATAATATCCTTTTTCAGGGGTATTACATATACACTAAATGCATCTTAAAATAATGATGAATGGATGATCAGTGCAACTTAAGATAATACAAGAAACATTTACAGGAATGTGAAATTCACAAACATATGTGAAATAGCACAGACTAATGTAAACCCTGTCTGTGTCCATGGCAAAAAGTTTTGATTGAGAAAAAAAACTACGTAGGCCTGCATTGCGCCTGTAGCCTCTGGAATAGGCTCTGGACCCCCTGCAACCCTGAATAGGACAAGCAGTTTCAGAAAATGGATGGATGGATGGAAACTTTGTTGGCTGTATTTTTAAATACTATGTCTGTGGTAAAAATTTTTTTTATCAAAATTGTATGTCAGAATTCGCCATGGTGTTGACCCCTAGTGATTATTCATTAATCCCCTTAGAGCAGTGATTCCCAATCTGGTTCTCAGGGACCCACAAACAGTCCACATTTTTTCTTCCCTCCCTGGGAGAGAGCAAAAATTTGGACTATCTGGTAGGGAGGTTGGAGGGAGCAAAAACATGGACTGTGTTCTGGGTACCTGAAAACAGGGCTGAGAAACAAGTGTTCTACACTATTGCATGCCAATAGGAAAGAGACAGCAATGTGAAGGTGGTGGATACCAACAGACTCAACAAGCTGATCAGGGAGGTTGGGCTGGTGCTAGGGCAGGAGCTGGACACTGTCAACACTGTGGCAGAGAGGAGGATGCTGTCCAGACTTCAGTCAATTATGGACAATGCTGCTCACCTGTTTCACAGTGTTGTGGTTGGACAGAAGGGCAGATTCAGCCGTAGATTGCTCAACATTAAATGTTCCAGTCAGCGCCTCAGGAAATCATTATGATGGCCATCAGACTGTACAACCTGTCAGTCACCCAGGGCCTGTGTGCAATCATCGCTTATCAATGTCTGTCTATTTGTTTACCAGGTTGGGAAACACTACCTAATAGAAAGCGAGGCAGTTGCATGGACTGAGTATGGACTGGGATTAAAAAATGACCCCAGGTGTACATACCCATGATAAATTTTGCCAACTGTGGGGGGGGTGATGCTTTGTGTTTGTATGCCAGAAGGGCGGTTCAGGCCTTAACATGAGTTAAAAAAAAAAAGCTTATATGAATTCCAATTACATAGGATTAAGGAAAATATCCAATGTATAATAAAATGTTACTTTGGACTGGTTTATTGTGATATGAAATATATTTATTTGACATACCAGTGTGGTACTCTCACTGTTATACAAAAAGTAACATTGTCTGCTTTTCAGTGAAAATGTAAATTTTGTTTGACACTATTCTTTGTTGGCATATCATTGGGGAATGCATTTGAACTGTGTTTGCAGCCCTTGTCTTTGCATTGCACTGGATCATATCCAAATACCACCAACCTGGTTGCTGGGTGATGAAAAATATTGATTCTTGATTGTTCAGTCTACTCACGCCTTTCTGTGAGTTAATCAAAATGGAGAGACGTACATAAAATAACTTAATCAAGGAGAGCTGGCAACAGTATTGAAATAACTGAATGTTAATATAACAAAAATGATCAAATGTGACATCAAATAAACAGCAGAGGTAAACATTCAGGATGCAGGTATGGTTCTGGGTCCAAGAGAACTCCAATGTGCACCTCCGGCTGCATTCATTTCCAGCACCCCTTGTTTGTGCAATTAAATTATCATCAATCATCCCAGACAATATTTTTTTCTGATGCTTATTGTGAATGAAGTTTGTTGATTTTTACGTATCTATTATCTATTTTACTAAAAACCAGACACCAGCTTCTGGAAACACTTTGCTATCTCTTTGCTTATGGCCTAACTTTATATATTCTCTCAAAAACCATTCTTTTCCAGTCGTTAGTAATCTGTTGTCACACTCACATCCGATCAGCCCTGACCACACCCACCTTCACCTGATCCACCTCCATGCCTCCAATGATCGTCATCACCAGAGCTCTCAAAAGCTGCATCACATTTTCAGTTATTAGTTATCTGGTTTAAGCCCAGCACTGACCTAGTTCCTTGCTAAGCACTGAGTGCCCGCATCTTACCAAGTGGTTCCTATTGCTATTAAAGCCTTTCTGTGTTTCTTACTTCCTGGACTTACGATTCTTGCCTGTGCGATTGCCTTCTTACTGGCCCATTGCCTATACTTGCATTCTCCCCTTTTTAATTATGTCTTTGCATTATTCTGTACCTGCCTTAGTGGTTTTGACCCTGCCTGTCTCTGACATCGATTTGAGCTCCCGAATTAAACATCCAAACCACCTGTACTTAAATCCTCTCTGTCTGATCATTACATCTGTGTAAATTGGGCTACATATTTGATGAAAGAACGTTTTATAGTAGGCATTCCTTGATCTTGTGAGTTAACTAATATTGTACAAATATCACAGAAACCAAGCTATACAGGAGCAGGCTAGGGTAACCTGAGTTTTTTACACCACAGAAAATGAACTAAACACACCTTGGGCCCCCTGAACCCAAGGGTGTAAAACAGCCTCCAGAACAACTTTACGTCAAGCTGTCATATACACTCACCTAAAGGATTATTAGGAACACCATACTAATACGGTGTTTGACCCCCTTTCGCCTTCAGAGCTGCCTTAATTCTACGTGGCATTGATTCAACAAGGTGCTGAAAGCATTCTTTAGAAATGTTGGCCCATATTGATAGG
>JAAGVU020000002.1:24277168-24303417 GCA_011763525.2 Mormyrus iriodes
GTTCTCCCCAAACGAGCTTGATGGGCCGAATGGCCTCCTCTCGTTTGTACATTTCTTATGTTCTTATGTTCTTATATTGCTATTGTACTCATTCAGTCCTGGTAGTGTGGTCCCTGTTGATTTTTTTTATATTATTTTGAGATGTTTTCAAAGGTTTTGAGCTGGTTATTTCAGCATCATAACTGTTCTGGCAGTGGGGGGGCTTTTTGTGTCTATTAACTAATTGGGCACATGTTCATATCAATTGATTGTTTGAAACTAAATTAAATTAGTTTTCATCATATACAAATTATGGAAATGTGATACATGGTATTTGATTTTCTTGATTCCTTTATGTGTGGTTCTGCTTTTCCATCCGACCATCAATCTTCAAACTGCTAATGTAGAACAGTGGACTAGAAGTTTATTTCCGGCAGCACAGGGCATAAGGCAGCAAGACACCCTGGATAGGATGTCACTCCTTTGCAAGGGGCACCTACACATACACACGCACAAACACAGTACTAGGAATTGAGACGCATGGATTGATGGAAAATTAACTTTAAAATCAGCGTGTCAGGCACATATGGTTTATAATTGTTTCTTTCAGCAATTACTGTCACTCTACATAATTTCGGTATGATGTATATGCTTTTGCTGTTTTGCAGTGTGGCAGAATACCACACTAGACCAGCGGTTTTTGTGTTTAACCACACTACCAGTCAAATGTTTGGACATAGCAAGCCACCTACAAAGGAAAGTGAAAGTGTCAACTTCATATCACCTGGGCACCTAATCTAAACACACTATAAATGGTTTTGGAGGAATCTAAAGAGAGCTTGAAGGAAAAGTGGCCATTAAGCGCTCGGCATATATGTGGGACCTCCTTCAGGACAGCTGAAAAAGCATACCAGGAGGCTGCCCCATGAAACTGGCATAGAGGAGAAAGTTGGGTCATCCAGTCCCTGGAGCAATTGGGGCTAAGGGCCTTTCTTTAGGGCTGAATGGTGGGATCTCTCTGCCGACCACAGGATTTGAACCAGCATCTAATTATTACAAAATGTAGAGAATAGTACAAATAGTATAAACCTGTCTGTTGGTAGGCATGTCCAAACCTTTGATTGGTACTGTGTAAGGGGAGGGGTTTTCTTATGAAGTGAGCTCTTCGGCATATTGCAGCTTGTTAAGCTTTATGCAAAGACTACAATAATGATAATAAAGAAAAAAAGTTGGGGTTAAAAGCAAGATATTTAGCCATCATGTCTTTAGTCAAGAAATTATTTTTCCATCAAGTTACACGTAGGATTTGACTAGCAAGATCACGGCCAATATATTACTCTTGTCAGAGTGCCTTTGAGGTTTATGACTAGCAGGTATTTAACTCTCATTTAACTCTCACGCTCTGTTGCGTGTGTGTGTGTGTGTGTGTGTGTGTGTGTGTGTGGGTGGGTGGTAACGTGTTCTCCTTGTGTTTATGTGGGGTTCTTTCTGTATGGTGCAATGTGTGTCCATGTGCCCCTGAACACACTGAAGTGAACAGACATGTAATGGCGTTTCATCTGAATTCACATGGTCTGCCAGTGCAGACAAACTCGCCTTATTGCTTCCACAGCCACAATGAGATGTAGTTCTTATCATTGTTTTATGTAGCCGTGAGCGAGGACATGCTGTTCACTGATAAAATTTTCGCAATTAAAACTGGAGGTGTAATTAAAAGCAAGGCCTCAAAGACTGCAGTTTTCATCCTGAATCAACTTGAGATTATCCTTGTCAGTCACTCTGCATGTCACCATTTTTAGAGAAAAGCCAGTCTTTTGCTTTTTTCTTGTTATTGTGTCAGGCAGTTAATTTTGAAAAGCATTGTTTTCCCTTATGCAGAAATCATTGTTGAGATATAAAAAAATTCATCCATCCATCCATCCAGCCATCCCTCTGTATTCTAACCATTTATCCTACAGCATAGTATTTTTTTTAATTAATAAATGTCTGAGCCATTTCTTTACAAAGTATACACAAGCTTTAATTTGTGTATTTTGTTTTTTATAAACGAGAGTGCTTTTGTCATCTGCTTATCCACCTGTCCTTCTCTTCACAGCATTTGTGTCTGTTTTTGCTGCATCTTGTGTACTACTGTAATATTATTACTGTAATACTTTTTTAATAGTTTATCGAATAAATAGATGAGATTTATTTCTTGCTAGTGTTTATATCATCTGCTCTCCATTTTCAAGGCCAAATATTTGCTTCAGTTAGTATGAAACTTTTAAATCTATCTCCTTTGGTTGTTCATGTGCTTCTTTGACAGTCTGTTGCCCATTATTTGTCATCTTCGTTTTCGGTCACAGTACTCTGTTTATATGAGGGTTTTAGTCATAATTCAGAAGCTTCCTGTTACATCTGACTTACTTCCAGAGATATTAGATGGGGCCTCAGCAGATACGTTAAACATGGCAATAGGAAATTCTATAATAAGAGAGACAGTGAAACACTGCAACAGACTGGCATCTCATGATGGATGGATAGATATACTGTACCTTAAAGAACTTAGGTGACACAAAGCTGCAATCTTTGGATACAATATCTCCCCCAAATGAAGGGTTTTTGAGATACCAGTGGAGGGGTCATGAGGTTATTTCCATTTTATGTTAATAAAGATTTAATAACCTGAAAAAATTCCATTGTAACCATAACCGCTTATTGGGGGTTGCTAATCTCTAGCACTAATTTTGGTAGTTGTCTGCTGAAAAGTTTGGCAACCCATGACTTAGATTAGCTAGTAAACCCTTCACAAGACTTTAAAAAGATTAAACACAAGCTGTAGTATAGTGATATACCCCTTAAGGACCAGTATACTCCTTCCACAGCACCCAATGGAGTGATTTGTGTCTGTCTGTCTGTGGTTGCAGGTAGTCAGGGGTGATCGTCACACTCCAACAGCATGTCGAAGATCTCGAGAGCCGCAAAGACGGTGAAGAAGGTGGAGATGGGGAACGTGATCCGGATGATCGTACGGGCGGGGCAGGCAGCCCCTGGTCCCCCACTGGGCCCCGTGCTTGGACAGGTAGGTTTTTACCCTGCCAAAGCCTCACATTCCCTCCTCCAAACTGAGAAAATGACACGGGTGTACATTCCAGGCTCTGACTTGGTGATGAGATGAAGTGACCAAGCGAGGCAGTGGCGTGTGTCTGCCAGAGAGGGCACTGTGCACCTCACGGCATATTTCAGCTGCTCGTGTGTTGTAGCCGAGGATGTGTTCAGTTTTTCGGCCTTATATTTCGGCTGCCATCAGCTTCCGTCAGAGGGGAAAAGTGTAAATAAATCATATCTGGCAGCCCCCGTGCTCAGGTAGCCGTTCTTTAATTTTCCCCAGTGCTTCCACTGGATTCTCCTCCCTCTGGATAACCCCCCCTGACAGGGTAGGCGTGATGAGGGAAGGGGGCCGGCCGGCATCCTGGGGGCAAATTAAAACAAACGAGAAAAATAAAGTGGGGAAGCCAAAGCCAAAAGTGGGGAGCCGACAGCCCCAGTACAGGAGAATAATTACATCCAGCAGTGGAATTATCACAGCTGGCTGCAAGAACAGAGAGGGAGGGAGGGAGGGAGGGAGAAGAGAGGAAGACTGCTAGACCTGGCTTTTGTCACAAAGGAGCCGCGAGCTGTCACACGGCCGCACCAAATAGATGAGGGCACATGCGTCGAACCTGGCTCTCGGCTTACGGGCTCGTAATATGCCCGTCCCTGCCGCTGCTCTGATAGCTTTCCTGAAATCCACCCGTGGGGGAAACCTTGCGGGAGCCGTATAAGAAGGAAATGCACAGCAAGGTAGCAAGAAAACAGAGAGCCCCCCCCCCCCGCCCCCCCGCTTCATTATCCTCTGAATAAGAGGTGAGGAGAAGTCCCGGGGAGGGTTCCTCTTAGTGAATAGCTTTTGTTCATACCAGTTTAAAGGGATTTATTTCTGTACCTGAGAGATGTCCATCTTAAGTCGCTGCATTTTTTTTTGACTGATGGCTATCAGTTAGCACGAGTGTCAGCGGGCAGAGCTGAGGAGAGGAGGGGCAGAGTGCATTAGCGATGGCCTGATGGAGATTGAATAGGCTGCCTCCTGCCCTCTTAGTGTGGACACAGCCCTGCCAATGGCTAGCACAAGGTTTGACCTGGGGGGTGGGGGGAAGAGGCTACTAGGTAGAAAATGCATGAGCTCAACAGATGTCCTTTTTATTGTAATTACACCAATTCTGTGAATTTACTGTCGCCTAGTGGCTTCCGCTGAAGGGCACGGGGGGGGGGGGGGGCACTTGCACGCTGCTTAGGAGGATCTGAATGTGGATCACACAGCTCGGCTCAGGGAGAACACGTGATGGCACATCTCAAACCTACTGAAATGTTACTCTGTTCCTCTATATCTCTGTATTCCAGAGGCACAGGTAATATTTAGAAAACCATCAGTCTCTCTGAGCTTCTAGCCCCATTTTTTTCCCCTTTTTCCTCAGCTGTTTGGTCACAAATCATTAGTTACGCTCTGCGAAGGCCACGGCACAAAGGAGATATTGTTTAAATCCAGTCCGGCATCGGTGTTTTATGACGCCGGTGCGACTCGAGGCCGGGCAGCCTGGCAGACGTGGTCATCCTTCACCTCACAGTACGGTCCGGGTGCCCGTAGGGGACGAGTGGCCACCCCGTGCCCTTAATTGGGCATTACGCTGGGCCACTACACAATGACAGCCTCCAATGATCTCTTTTTCAGAGTAAACAAGTCAGCCCCAGGGACAAAATATGGGCTAATGTAGCAGTTTTCTGGAAGGGGGGTGTGTCTATAGCTCATGGGAAATAAAGGATGTCCCCAGAGACGTCTCCATGGGGTCCAGGTTTGTTCTGGGGAGTGAGACCATGTGGCCATGCGCCCGTGACAGCGAGTTGCACCGCAGTGAGGAGGCCGTGGCCGGCAGTGGTGGGACGTCACCTCGGTTTTCTGGTTGCTGAGGTGCTGCCTCCGGTCCCGGGTTCCTGCAGCCGGCTCCGGCGGCCCGTGACGCCCCCGCCGTCTGCCTGTGCCGCTCCCAGGCCGAGCTCAGTTTGACGGCCATTGCTAGGAGATTCTTGCCCAGGAAGACGGTGGAGACGCGCGGGTCGCGGTACCACAGCATGCCGGCGCCGCGCAGGAACAGTGTCAAGACGTTGACGGTGATGAAGCTCAGCCAGGGGTAGACAGCGCCCCTCCAAGAGCAGCGCTCCCCTGGGGCTGGGGTAGTGGCGGCGGTTGTGGCGGTGGCTCCCAGCTCAGTAAGTGAGACGCAGGGGAGCAGCAGCAGCAGCACGTAGCAGTAGAAGAAGAGCAGGCCCTCAAGCCAGAGTGGGGCCCGGGTCTCGCCGTGTGCCTCCCACAGGCCGGCCTGCAGGTCCAGCACATCGAGCAGGTCCACCACCACCCAGAGTAGCCGGCTGCGCACCTCCTGCTTCCTGCGAAGCGGCGTCATGTGCTCGGCGCCCGTCAGCACCAGGAAGAGCGACGGCAAGCACACGGAGAGAAGGAGCGTCAGCGTCTTGCGCGCCAGCGGGTCCGGAGGCCGACGCTCCTGCCGGTAGTTCTGGCAGACAAAGAAGAGCTTTAGCTGCAGTAGGGAGAGGAAGAGGAACCAGAGGGCATTGGCGAAAGCCCGGCGAGGCGATCTCGCCTCTGAGGCCACACCCGCCGAGATGAAGCGTAGCGCCACCAGGAAGCACAGGTCTCCCAGCAGCACGGCCACCGACGGCCACACCCCCGGGCCGGCCTTCCACTGAGCTCCCGTCATGCTCTGTTCCAGCAGATAGAGGTCCACCACCATCATCGTGCTCACCGTCACCAAGGTCGAGACGCACACCTGGGGTGGAGGTACCATGCCTGAAAAGACAGAGAGAGAGACTTCCCCAATAAAAGCCTCCAAAAGATTAAATGGTGAATTAAGTCACAGATTGACCAGGTGGTCTTTGAGACTGTAGTGAGAAATAGGTAAACGCAGAGTAAACCAGCGAGTTATGGCCACACGATAATGCCAGGTATGACTCAATACCACCACCCACGGTACTGCTGTGCCATCCGACCCGTCAGGATTTAACGGTAGTGTTAGCACGCAGACCCTGTTCATTTTCTATAAAAAGGTATAAAAGTGTCGATCAGCGGTTTTACGCGGCATCTGCCAAAGTAAAGTATTAATTCGATGTAAGGAGCTCAGTGTAGCTTTCCTTAAGGTTGTTGAAGTATGATGTGCATGCTTAACAGCACAGCAAGCGGTGCTTTTGTGTCTGCTTTCAGTCAGTTTATTATTCTCTATTATCGCTGTTTCCATGGTCTCGTAATGTGATTTTTTTTCTTCTTCTGACACTGAATAGAATCTGCCACAACCCTGTTTTTTATTTAGCTTATAGCTGGGATTGTTTCACAAGTTCCCTTTTGTGAATCTTTGAGACCAGATCTTGTACAATTAACAGTTTTAACAATCAGTAACTGCAACCAAGCAACATAGGAAAACCTCTTTTACCACGGAATGGTGGTTCAAGTTAATATCTCCAATTAAATATCTTTGTTTTTTTAACTTGCTTTGATGGTATGTCTTTGCGTGTGGGTGTTTGCCATTTGAAGTCAATGGAGAGAAAGATCACCTTTCTGCTGAAGGATATTTTATTCATTTCCACGTGCTATTTCAAGACAGTTTTTCAGCAGCAGACAGTTCAAAACCTCCCTATTGATCGTTAAGGAAAATGATTGCTTGCGCTGTGATAAAATTGAGGCCGCTCCCTCTTATCACATTGAAATTGAGAGCCTATTGTTTACTGCGAGTTTTGTCAAGTCGTGTCCCAGCTGCACTGTGGGAGTGTCAGCAGTCTGTAATCATCGCTCTATATAAGAATACAATTATAGGCACATTCTAATTGATAATCGAGAAAGGCATCAGTGTAATTTAAACTAGGCTTGGGAGTTTGTGAATTGGGCGACTGAAGGCTGAGACGCTGCTCTGTTTACGAGTGTGCGTTTGTGTGAATAAATCGCGTGGGGCGTGTTTGTGCTTTAAGGCAGCACAATGATGTACTAGGGCATGATGGAAATGTTTCTTACATGAGAGAGGAATGAGAAGAGAGGGAGAGATAAAATGGGAAGGATTAAGGGTGAGAGAGAGAGATGGATCTTAAATTTGAGAAAATATTGTACGGTCTCAGGTCATATATATGCAAGGAATGCATCTAGATGTGTGATGGTGGCCCTGTTTCAGGTGTGCACATGAGTATTCTAATGCCTTTTTATTTATAGCCTCACATTCACTCTAAACCGTCAGCTACTCACTGTTGTGGATTACCAGTGTGAAGATGAAATGTGCTATAAGATGTGAAGACCGGATGAGCCCCTGTTTAATCCGGCATTAGTGTCCTCACCAGCTGCAGTGCAGTAGAGGGGAATCACTTTTCTGCTTTTTAATTTGGCTGTTTACTCACGCCGCTGGTTTAGCCATGCGTCTTTCTCATTAGCCCCAAGGCTGGGTTTCGACTTCCAGCATGTTTAATTCAGATTGTTAAGTGGAATAAGCCCGGATGAAACGGGAGTTACCCTGAGCGCATTGACACTCCATGACTTACTGCCTGGGAAATTTTAAATGTTGAAGTCTAACGTATAGCAGCCGGATACCATTAATATGTCCACATGCTAAGAAAACGAACTTCTGAGAAAAGGAAAGTATTTTCCAATACTCACGGGTGAGCTATATAAATATAAACACATAAACAGCTGTCACCAGCACTGGAGGTAAGCAATAAAGATAAATAGTCCGTGACTGTGATTCCACTGTAAACACCCTTCCATCAACAAGTAAGCTTTTTTTTTCCTTTCCCTAATAAAGATGCAGCACAATGCAAACGGCAAGAAATATGAAAGGTTCAGATGTACAAATATTTTAATGCAGAAAATTGGTTCTCCTTCCTATCCCTGCTACAGTTGGAAAATCTGTTGTTCGTCTCGGCTCATACTGAGAATGGCATATTGACATATTGGTGTTTGCTGCTGATATACAGGTGCAGCGATTCGCTCCACGAATCTGAAGATAACACGCAAGTTAAAAATAGTTATTTTATATAAATGACTTAGCCTATAACTTATGGCTGTCGACGCACGTGTGCGTTTATAGGCACTTGGGTGACTTTTATTTGTTAGACGTTTTTTTTTACGTGCGATCGTTTTCATCACTATTGAGTAAATTATTACAAAGCACATTAGCTATTTTAATTGAATTTGCGGGAAGAGGGTCCCCGCCAACTTTTGATACAATTGTTAATTATTCCGTGCGTGAAAGTATAGTTACCATGCGTTATGTCTCCCACAGACTTGGTGGATCCCGTTCTCAGTCACAGTCCGTAAATACACATGGAGAAGCCAGTGTCCAGTCACTACTGATCATGTACAAATTCTTTCTGAAAGCACAGATCGTCCCTTGTATTCCTCTCACGGATGTACCATGCTTTATTTACAGCTATAGTTAAAAAAAATCACCGTCGTTGCCGTGAAATACAGTACGGGTTTTGTTAAAAAGAAAACCATATGTTTTTAATAGCGACGTGCTTGGATAGGAAGATTCCGTATTCCTTCATTTGGAGATAAAATCTTAAAACAATTCGACAAAATCAAGATTTTAGTTTCTCTCGTCCGCCTCGGTTGCATTTGTTATTAAACGCTGGTTTAAAAAAAAAGGCTGCCTAATTCCGGAGCACAGACTGCCCATTCCCGGGTTCATCCCCCGCTGTAGTAAAAGCCCGTTTTCTGTCTGGCCGGAGATGGAGCTTATCGGCCGGGCTGTGAGGTGCTTAGTTGGGGGCGGGGGGCGGAGGAGCGAAGCAGTGTTTGCCCCTGAATAATTAACAGGGGGGGATGCTCGTCGCGGAGACCCCCGCTAAAATCACGGGTCGCGACATAAGGCAAGAAAGCAGGCGAGGGTGGAGGAGAGGCGTTGCCGGCAAGAGTTTATGATTGCAGTGTTAATTTGCAGGCAGGGTACGTGCTCGCACGCTGGCCTCTTTCTTCTTTTCTTTCTCCTTAAATGACTCTTTCCCTCCCTCCATTCTCCCTCTCCCAGTTGCTGGTACCTCTAACTTTGAGGCGCAGTCCGCTGCGTTTGAATATTCAGAAGCTGTGACTGTTTTCACAGTTACAATGGTGATTACACTGGTGGCGAAAGGATGCTGTATGAGGATGCAGATCTCGGGGAAATGTTCGCTCTTAGGGGCAAAGCTTGAGATCTTAGGAATTATAATGTTTTATAATAGCATTATAATTAATAACAGCGCTCTGTCGCTGATTTCTATCAGTATGTGAATTAATTTGTGATCAGGGAAATATCTTTTAGACTTGATATTCACATATATATATATATATAACCTGTTCAAATTAAAGATTGCGTCGGTTTTATAGCGAGTGTCATTTTAAATTAAGTCATTTTATAACCTCTGCAGAATTAAATTGTGAATTAAGATTAGAATTGATGGCACTGTGCAGGGTGTAGATGTGGATTATGGGAAATGAGAAGTTTAGAGGGATATGCATTACTCTTTGCCACCATAGAGCAATGCAGTTAAATCCAGAATCCATGTCATATGTTTTGTTATCCATCATCCGACCTCAGGAAAAGGGGGGGGCGGGTAATATTCAGATAATCTGTTCTTTGCTTCACTGACTTGTAGAGGAATTTGACCTCCTCCGTTTTCATTGCTCTTGCTTTTGTCCTGGATGAAGGTCACTTAGCAGCAGGCTCTCTCACAGCGCCAGCAAAGTTTGAGGCCGAGGATGATTCTGAGACACGCAGGGATGCGGTCGTCATTTTGTACTCAGCCGCTTAACTGTGGGCAGCACCAGGGGTTTGGAGATGGACAAGGCAGTGAAAGACTGGCTGTTAAGCAAGCACCATGCCCAAGGGCCAATCACTGCCTGGTTCATAATAAAAATAAATGAATGAATGAATAAATAAATAAATGAAAAACAAATTTAAAAAAACCTGTCAGATGCATAGGAGGAGTAACGGGGAAATAGGGAGTTACACGGATTTGATTGTGGAAGATCTGTGGAAGATTCTATTATTGGCTAATCGTAACACAAGTTTGCTTTTAAATAAAACTATATTTTAATTTAGTTCACAGAATATAATCAACTGTTGAACATTTTCATGATTAAAATATGAGCATAATTATGCAGGACGATACAATGCTGGTCATCAAGCAAAGGTTGATTGTATCTGGTCTTGATAAGACCCCTCATAAGGGTCTCCATCTGACTCCTCTTCTTGCCCTGAACAAAGCAGTGGGAGTAGGAACATGGCCAGGATGGGAGTGAAGACTCTCTTAACCCTGGTTCTGAAGGGCACAGCCGCCCTGCGGGCAGTGTCGCCCTCCAGTAGGAAGTGAACATGACGTGATTGAAGATTCATTCTTCTGGCACTGGTAGCCCTCGTTGTGTGCTCTTTGCCAGTTGAAGCCCACTGGTGTTATCACACTGCAGTCAAAACGTAAAAGGCAACTAATAACCTCTATGACACCACGATGGGGACGAATGTGATAAAAAAGTCAACAAAGATGATTAAATTAAGAATGTAATGAAGGTAATTAATGAGAGTGTTTCACACTGGAGAGTTTAATTAACCTTATGTCCTTCCCCCCAGTGCCCCTGCCAACTGTAGCCTGCCAGGGCAATTAATCCCATGTCCTTGTGTGCTAGGGGCAATTAATCCTACATCCTGCCCCAAGGCTCGATGTCCCAGACACACATGCACATATATTAACAGTATTCTTGTTTGGCTAACGGGAAATATATTATCATTTTTTTGTCTTCATTGTCTTTTAATCCAGTCGAACTTTCTCTCTTACAATATGGATCCTTTTTCTTGTCCTTACGTCCATCACATGGCAGGAAATCCAGCTCGTTTACCCACTTCCTCTGTCTTTTTCTTCAGCTTAAATGTTTTTTAAAAAAAAACTCTTGTTAAAGGAGTTACTGAAGCCGAAAAGCCAATCCAAAGATATACTATATACTGTGAGGCAGACAGAAGATGGACGAAGCATGAAGAAGAGGTATAGAAGAGCAGGCCTATGGCTGAGATTTTTTTTCCCTGGGTTATATGCGGCGTATGTACTGTATTTAATTGCATGTTTGCCTTTGTCCCCCTCAGCTGGGCTATTTTCCTGCAACATTATAATCAGGCATGGAGGTCTTGCCTGTCACATATCTTCATAGTGAAATGTGGCGGGCAGCCTCATAAGTGGGCATTAAAGCTACGTGCCTTGCTGTAAACCCAGTGCAGACCTTCATGTAGCTCATTTTTCAGTCTGACTCTCGCTCTGCTCATCTCCCTTTTACTCCCAGTGGGTCTGTTCCTCTAGTCTGAGTAGCTCTTAACGTGTGTCTCTGTCTGTACGCGTCAGCTGGTATCTTCATCCTGTCTGTTTGACGCAGAAATTGACTCTGTCTGTTTTAATGGGTTTTTTTTTTTAGTCTTTTTTTTATGCCCATCTCACTGATTTGTGAATCCTGTGAGTTTACCTGGAAGATTTCTTCAAAGACGGATGTAATGTGAAATTTAAACTGTAGAATGTAAAGCATCTTTTAAAAAAATGTTCTTCTCTTGAAAGGATGGAGGGGAAAATCGCATCGATTTGAAGAATTTCTGTGGATGTTACAGTGGCATACAAAGGAGGAAATTCGCCTCAAGGATGCCCAATAGCATTAAAGGACAGAAATCTCTGCTGGTCAAATGAAAAAGCTTTGGTCATCCTTATTGTCTTTGTGCCACTGAACAAAGCCATTACCTTCTGCCATCGCAGAACTCTCAGTGATCGATGATCCATGGTAACCGTGGGACTGTGATAAAGCTGATTTAAATAAACTAACATTTTTTTAAATACATTAATTTTAAGAATTGTTCTTGGCTCAAAGATTTTATTACAATATTCAGTCTTATGTCATGACTAGTCCTCCTCAGAATATATCATGAGAATTAATACCCATGTGGGCAGTGCATCGCATTTGTAAAATTATTTCTGTTTGAATCCACGTTTCACATCTTTAAAATTGCACATTTTAAAATTAATTCTTTAATGAATTCCTTTTTTCCCCTCGGGTCAGATATGCGGGTTTTTAGTCAGCCGCTCGCCTCCCGAAAAACATCCTTTAATTTTAAATAATTGCGCTGTTGATTTGCCCGAGCCCCCTGCATGCAGCTTCAAGAAATATGTCCTTGACAGACATGACAGAAATTGTGTGCAGTACTGATTTCATCTCGCCTATCACTTTGCTTCCTCCCCGTGCTGTCTGCCTGCCAGAGAAACACGAAAACTTGTTTATATCTGTGTCCACGGGCCCCAGGCACGCTCCGGTGGCGTTCATGCAGGATTTCTGCCACACTCTCCCATACTAACACACACTAGGCGCAGCTTTCAGGCTTTTAGGTTGGAACGGAATGCTTCTGAGTATTAGTGCATGTCTGCAGCTACAGTGCTGAGGAATTCTGAGCTTTCATGATGTACTGTAAATGACACACTCTCTTTGTGTCTTCCCTGTGTGCCCATGACTGTTGACAGAGAGGAATCCCCATTGGTCAGTTCTGTAAGGACTTCAATGAGAAAACGAAAGACATCAAGGATGGCATCCCTCTCCCTACCATTGTCAATGTCAAGGTCTGCTCTTATTCTTCCGTAACTTCTTTCTGTGCTCCATTGTCACAACTGAATCGTACTATTTTATATAATATTTATAATATATCCATAATTAATAATATTCTTTATTTAATATTTATCATAGTTTTTACAAAAATATGTTCTTTTTTTTCAATCTATTACTTTATGTTTGGTCTCCCCCGTGACCCAGTTTAGGATAAATGGTTGGAAGGTGGAGGAATGCATGGGTGTCTGGTTCTCCTTTTATGATGCACGACATTCTGTAGGTTGTAATTCTCATGAAAAGTCATGTGTGTCTCGTTTGAAGACTGTGACATCATTAATCATAGCAATTTCAGGATTAAAAGGATAATCACAGAATATAGATGCAGAACACTAGAATCTGAAATCACTCCAATAATCATTTTGAAATGTGCATTTAGATATTTACTTTCACATAGATGAAGATGGCTTGTCGGATTTTTTTAGATTTTTTTGTATTTTCCGTATACCATTCCCATAAGCTGTTTGCACTTTTCACGCTAACTTTCACAATAACTTTTTAGGCAAAGTGTATCTATTTTGGTGTTACCTTGAATAAAGTGTAATGCATTTCCCCCTGGACTGAACATTGAGCGGATGTGGCTCGCATGAAAGGTAACCCTTTTGACCTTTGGATACAGATTTTTTTTTCTCAGTGTGGTGCACCTTGAAAACAAATATTTTTAAAGAAAGGTACAAATATTTTCATTTTTTGTAATGGCTGTGTTTTTACCTTGACGGGGGGGTGGAATCTCCAACTCAGTGGTTATTTTTGTTGAAAATTTCAGGTAGTTTCAACCAAGCAGTAAAAGCTGACATCACTCTATCCGTCTAGTGTTCAAACGTCTAACATGTGGGTACACATACAGTGCCAGTCAAACGTTTGGACATGCCAAGCCGCCTACAAAGGAGAGTGATAGTATTAAATCACATGACCTGGCCACCTGACCTGGAGTCTAACCAGAGAGTGAAGGAAAAGTGGCCACTGAGCACTCAGCATATATGTGGGACCTCAGGACATCTGGAGAAGCATCCCAGGAGGCACCTCATGAAACTGGCATAGAGGAGACAGTAGGGTCAGCCAGTCCCTGGAGCAATTGGAGTTTAGGGCTTTGTTCAAAGGCCCTATGATGGGATCACTCTGCCAACCATGGGATTTGAACCGGCAACCTTTGGAGTCCCAACCCACAGAGTTGCCCCCCCCCAATTATTATTATTATTGTATATACTTTTTGTGTCAGTACATAATCCATATATGTTATATTATAGTTTTGATCTATTTTTAATTATTCTAAAATGAAATGAATAGCAGAAGTGGGGCCTCGAGTCACTGACTTACAACTCAACTTATACTCAAGTCACAAATTTGAGGACTTGTGACTCGACTCAGCAAGATTAATGGAAAGACTTGGACTCAACATGGACTTGAGGGCAAATGACTTGAGACTTGGACCCTATGACTCAAGAAGACTTGAGGTTATCGTACCCCCATCTCGATACCGTAACATTAATTTTATAATTTCACTGTATATTAATTCTCTGCTGTGTGCATTTTTATTTGACTGAATGCAAGGTCTCCTGAGATAGTTTGTTGGAATGATGCATCACTCCCTGCATATACAAGGACGTAAAAACTGTGTGAGGACAACCGTGACAAAGATTCTCTTTTCACCTTATCTCTGCCTATGAAGGACTTATCCTACAACGTACTGTGGCGGATTTTTGCTGCAGCAAGTTTTAATCAGTAAAGGTAAAAAATAAATAAATAACTGACATAGGTAGGGATTCATGTTCCATGACTTGGACTTGAGTCACAAATTTGATAACTTGAAACTCAACAGCAAAAAAGATGGAAAGACATGCACTTGACTTGGATTTGAGGCACATGACTTGAAACTTGCCTCGGAATTGCCAAAGAGTGACTTGTTCCCATCCCTGGACAACAGTACAAACAAACCATTCTATGGGTAGGTGTGTCCAGTCTTCTTACTGGTACTGTATATTTTTAGGAGCACACTTTTATTCTGTGTTCATGTAATTTAAAGTCCTGTTTTCTATGTTCAAGTATTGGGCAGGCCCTGTGACTTTTTTTTAATTCATATTTGAGTAGTAATTTGGTCAAGCATTCTATTTTCATGTAACATTTTTTTCAGGATCAGTAGTATGATAAATGTGTTGAAGTTCTGAATTTAAATTAAAATATTTACATATCTTCTTTGTTCATAAACATAGGGCATAAGATCGGATGCATCTAGCAGGGATTGCAAATCCATTGTACAACACATACACTCACTCACTCACTATGTGCAGTTAAGAATCACCAGCATACCTGAACTGTATGGCTTCAGACTGTGGGAGGAATCCACAGTCAGAGCTATTTAGTAGTCAAGATGGTAAGCAGCCAATGATAAATTATCTGTGAAACTTGGATTTTCTCTGTATTCTTATATCAAGTGATTTTCATTTTTTTTGGCAGACCGTTCTGGCTGTATGGATAGTGATGCCATTAAAATGTAGAACCAGCCAATCAGAACCATTGTCTTTAGGGTACGGTACACAGGCAAACATCCTAAAGAACAATACATTGGAAATCGAGTAATAAACTAAACAAAATACTTGTTCATGATGATTTTGACCAAAGTTACACATGGTTAAGGAACTAGTTATTTATTTTTATCAGTAAAATAGTTTGCAGAGTAACCTTAAATGAATTCTGGTCCAACTTATTATTTATACCCATTTTTAAGACTTAGAGAATCACAACAGTATCTCGGTGCTGTGATAAAGCACGTCCTTATCAATAATTAATTTACTAGGGAAGGTACTGTTGTGTGCTGTAATGTCAAACTTTAAAATGTCAGAGAGCATAATGTGTAACCATGCATAATTCATTGAGCCTTCTGATAAGAAATTAGAAATTTGATGGTTTAAAATGGTCCTTGATGAAAGCCATTATTATTTGAACAGATATAAATGCTGTCTTTTTCAATGATTAGTGCAATACATTTTCTACTTTTATATAATCATTGTGCCTGACAATAAAAATGTTGTACCTGTACACAGAATTCGAACTGAACATTTTCAGATTGCATTTTAAGATTTGCTCTAGATACATTCTGTACTGCTTAATTACTCCCTTTTTTGTGAAACATTCCTAGCAGCATGCTGTACAAAGTTTCCTCAGGAATGAGGCTTATCTATTTTTGGAGTTAATTGGATATTTCTTCCTTCAGTGTGTAACATTGTATTTTATATTCTATCCACTAGAGGGCATAGGATGACTCAAAGTTGAGATCAAAGTTGCCTTCATTCATTATAAAGAGTCTTTTATTTCAAATCGGCTTTCCCAAATGAATTTTTCATCTCGCCCAGATTTTGAATGTTAAAGAAGTGAGGGCATTAACTGTATAAGAATTATGCATGCCAATGTAAGTGTAATGTGATGAAGGGAGATAACAGTTTAAAATTGTTAAGATTTTATTTGTCATAAACTATCAGTTATGTATGTCTATGTTCCAGATAAGATGAAGTTTTAAGTAAGGATTAAGATTTGCACTGATGGAGCTGCCTAGTACAGTTATGTAAGAATAGGCATGAACTTATTAAAATCACAACAATCAAAACAAGTACAGGCAGCTCTCCATTTGCAGTAGGTGTAAACGACTTAAGTTAAGTTAAGTTCCTGGCTTATGCAAAAAAAAAACATCCAAGATACAGAGTTTACTGAAACACGAACGCAAAAAGGCAACATACACCTGTAAGCAGGGCTGCCTCAATACATAGGTTTACCTGGGGCCACCTTTAAAAAGAGGCCTCAAATGGACCCCCCCAAACCAGTTGACAACGTTTACCATTGCCAAAATAGTGTTAACATGCCTCTACCATATTAACATTTATTAGTATGTATTAGTAGTATGCTTTTGGATAATGGGATTTTTGCTATAAGATGTCCTGAATGGTGTGGAAAGGTAATCCAACTTATGTACATTTTAACGTAAACATTTTATGTACGATTTTGTGGAATGGATTGTTTTCGTTGGTCGAGAGCAGCCTGTACAGTGTTTTCTATAGTCGGCTGTGAAGCAGAGATGTATGCTGGAGCAAAAGTCTGAAGCAGAACTTGTGAGTAACCCTTCCCTGAAGGTACAGTGTGGGACCTAATTCTCATTGCTCAGGTAGCAGTGGCCCACGCTGAAGAGCCAGATTCATTGAAAATAATTTAGTTAATTTTTCTATATCTGCATAAATTTTGATTGGTTAAATTTGGCAGCCTTTGCTAAGGAAAGTGGTACTTTACATTGCGCATTACAGTGTTATGAATATGTGTGCGCAGTTTGGATCAATAAGCTTTCGATATAAATCATAAGACGAAGATCACTGTATGGAGCATAATACCGCAAGGCAAGAAAAAATATATTTAACCATTGGTTCAGTTGCTGTTTATGTGAAAAGAGTCTGTGTAATGATTATGCATCAGAGATAAAAATTTTGAATGAGCACAACAATGAAAGTGGCTTGACAAAGAATTTGAAATTACAGCTAGTTTATTTGGATACTGTAGAGTAGTATCCACAGTGTTGCCCTGTCTTCTCTCAATAACGATGTCAATGTCAGTAGTTAATTGCCATCAGCTTAAGAGCGCTGGCAGCTTTAGGACTGTGCTTATTCCAATTTTTGAAGCATAAAATGAAAAGACTTTGACAATTTGTGAAACTCAAAATCAGGTGGAATAATGCCAGTCTGGGCTTTTCAGCTATTACACACACACGCGCGCACGCACACACACACACAGTACATCTTTCTCCCTCAGTAATTGGTCTCATAAAACAAGCCTACCATACCAGTCATTTTCAGTTTTCATCAGTTAGTTTAAAACCTTGTTTAAAATTGATTGTTGAAGGCTATTTAACTGATTGGTGCAGACTGCCTGGGCAAATATTTAAACTGATTCTGTTTTCCATTGCTGCACTGGGCCTGTCATCTTATTTCCAAATTTTCTGTAATGGTGCATCTCTCTTCCAATTTTATTTATCCTTTGTGCATTCGCATCCCAGTGCATCTGCTGATAATAAGCCAAGTATTACAGAGGGTGAACATTTCCTTAAAATACATGCCATACATTTCCCATTGTTAGAAGTGTAAGTCTTGAATCATTCATCAAATAAAAGTAATCCATACTGTCTGGCTAAAGAGGAATGATAAGCCGGGATGCAACGGGTGGCAGAGGAAATGTTTGGTACAGATGATGTAAAGTATAGATGGGGCTCCAGACAATAATTCCTTTATTAAATTTAAACAAAGGGGGCTCTAGCCAAGCGTGTGCAAGCACACTAACAAACCCAGACAATGCAAGGCTGCCACACTTCCTGCTCTGCTAAAGTCATGCAGACTCACAGTGTCAGGCCTAATCTCAGGTAGCAGAAAAGGAGAAATTTTATTGGCCGATATAAACAAAATTCATTCCCTGCAGGGTACAGAAACCACCCCCCCACCCCCCCCGACTCTCGCCATCTGGCATACGCCTGCTCATACGAGCCCTGGGTTGCTGTCACCACTCTAAGGTGCTATGCCCATTTGCCGAAAACAAAACCAGACATTATTGGCTCACATACCCATGCGACACCCGTTTTGAAACATATATCGTACTGTGTATCAAAGAACGCATTATAGCGATTTATCTGGATCGTATGTTTGTTCAAAGAAATGTAATTATAATATATGCAATTGAACAGCAGAATAATAAAAAGCAACAATTTCTTCTGTCTCCCAAAAAGCTGTTAATATTGCTAATATCTTGTTGTATGGTTTGAAGAAGACTGCTTCAGTTCCCAAACCTCTCCTCAGGGGCACTACCACCATTCCATGTATTTGTTACACTTCACCACCAGCTCACATAAATAATTGACCTAATTAAATAACTTGAGGTGTTGATTAGCCAAACGGAATATGCTAGTGGATGAGACAACAAACCCATGGGGATGTTGGAGGGTTACTGCAAATATTGCGGTGCCTTTAGGAGAACTAGCACCCTTTCACAGGTATAGTATCATAGCTTTACACGAACATAAAGATTATTTAAATAGTTTTCTTTGGCAGCCTAAGACTTTTGTGCAGTACTGTACATCATAACAGACAGGCCCGCTGTGTCCCACTGAGAGAGTTTCCTGAGTTCCACCTTCCTTGTCCCATGTTACTCACTCTGTCGGTAATAAGATCCTGACACTCAAACCCAATGACTGTTGTTGCTGTTGTTTATTAAGGCCTCCTGTGCTCTGGCTGTAGATAAACCAAGTGCAGTGTTTCTCATCTTTGGCCGATGCCATTGCCCGCCCTTCAGTCCATCACGCCAGCAGCTTTCCTGTATCCACTGGCCACTTCTCTTTGGGGGATTTCTTAATAATAATAATAATAATAATAATACATACTTTACTGATAATAATTGATACTTTATTGATCCCCGTGGGGAAATTCTCTTTATGCCTCCTCCAACTTGCCCTCTGTAAGTGAGAGCAAACTGGCTGCGAAGGGCAGCCACCTGTTGCGGCACCCAGGGAGCTGGGGGTAAAGGGCTTTACCCAAGGGCCCGCAAACATGCCGAGGATGGGCTTGAACTCGCGATCTTCTAATCATGGGCCATGAGGGCCAGCCCACTGAGCCACACACTGGTCCCACGCAATATATAGTACCTCCCCCCCGATTTCGGGTTTCAGTTACCCACCGTTGGCCTGAAGAAGAAAAAAAAATGCCACAGACCTAGCTGACAGTTTGCAGTCTTTGTCTTCACATGCAACATAAGGCTATAATAAAATAAATCAATGTTGTGTGTGTTTCACAGAGCCGTGAGGTTCTTGGTGGGACTGCATTTGGAACAATTCTGGTTAAAGTTGGGCAGGGCAATTTATTGCTAATACATTATATCGTAATTATTAACATTCCTATCGTCATCAGATTGAATATTGTGAGTATCATGATACAGCCTAAACACTTGTTTTCTTGCATAATTGACAGTTACAATGAACTCTTTTTACACAAATTCCATCAGGGTATGAGTCTGCTGTTGTTGTATTATATCATCGTACCTGTCACATGCTCCATAATAATTAGTAAAACAATTTGATCATCAGAAAAACTTGAAACCTCCTGTTATATTTTACTGTTTTCTACATATGGATTTTAGAATATTGTGATTAATATCGATATTGTGAAAATCTCTGAAAATATCATGATATGATTTTTAGGGCTGGCAGCATGGTGGTGCAGTGGTTAGCACTGTTGCCTCACACCTCTGGGACCAGGGTTCAAGTCTCTGCCTGGGTTCCATGTGTGTGGAGTTTGCATGTTCTCCCTGTGTCGTCATGGGGTCTCCTCCGGGTACTCCGGTTTCCCCCCACAGTCCAAAAACATGCCGAGGCTGATTGGAGTTGCGAAATTGCCCGTAGGTATGCATGTGTGTGTGAATGGTGAGTGTGCCCAGCAATGGGTTGGCGCCCCGTCCTGGGTGGTTCCCTTGCTTGCGCCCACAGCCTCCAGGATGGGCTCCAGACTCCCCACGACCCTGAATGGGATAAGTGGATACAGAAACTGGATGGATGGATGGATTTTTAGGGCATATCGCCTAGTTCCAGGCTGCAGGATATTATTGACCTCCTTCCTGGATTTATTGCAGCATCAGTTTTGACTGGTTCTCCCAGGGTCCCTGTTATATTTGTTGGAATTTATTTGTCATTTATAAATCCTTCGCCTCAGTTTCATGTCATTGTGTGCTTACAATCCTCATAATTAAACGTGCCAGTAATGTGTTGGATCGTGATTGTATCTTTGTTCTGCTTAGCCTGACAGGACGTACGACATAAAGATTGGTCAGCCTACGGTATCCTATTTCCTGAAAGCAGCTGCCGGGATTGAGAAGGGTGCCAGAAAAACAGGTAAAATGAACGGGGGGCATCCAACTTCTCACGATAAGTTAAGGCCAGCTTAGTGTTATGCGACGTAACATTCACTATTTGTACGAGCACGTCCTGATTTTCCGAAGTTCGACGCATGTCTGGGTCAACAAGGGAGGTGCTTGCATTTCACTCCTTTAGCCAATGACAGTATTCATTGTATGACATTAGCACATTGATTAAAACCAGTGTGTTTTCTGTTCAGTGGCAAGGTGCACAGATTTGTAAAATACCCATTTTATTTTATATGCCTTTCATTAAGGGGCATTTCATACACACAAAACATAGCAACATGCCAACCTGCAAAGGCTGAGCCTCAGCTCAATGGCTGGAAAACTTGAGTCTGAAAATAAGAGAAAATGGACCAAAGTGGTGATGCCATACAGTGACGACAGTGATTGGCTAAACAAGTGAAACGCAAGCCCCTCCTTTATTGATCCAGGGACACGTTGAACTCTAGAAAATCAGGATTTCCAGCTGTATGTAGCAGCAACAGAATCATATAAGAATGACTGGAGTCTTAGCATATGGTTCAGATTCACGATTCATGTTTTATTTGTCATATACTCAGTCATACGCTGTACTACTTTTTAGTGAAATGCTTTTCTCCCTGCTTTCTGGATTGTGCATGAAGGAAATAAGCAATACAAAGAAAAACAAAACCGCATAAATGAGAATAAATAAATATGATATAGCAATAAAATGACAAAGAAATATTGAACTGCAAAATAGACGATAAAAATTGATGGCAATATATCAACAGCTGTAAAAGATGTGCAGGTCCAGTGTGGCATAATCATAAGTCACGAGTTCTAAGGATTTCTGTGTGAGAAAAACAAATAATACTGGACTTAAAGCTAAAAGCACAATCGGGTCGGAGTAGGTAGGATGGCGTACAGACCTAGCCACTCCATCTATGAGTGGGTTAAATGTGAAATCTTTGCAAAGCTTTCGCAGCTGCTTTGAATAAATGGCTCAGGCAATTAGATAAGTAACTGTTTGTATAGTTTATTGGCTTGTGTGCTGTTCTTGGAGAAATGCGCATGTCATATGCTTTAATTCTTGGAATTCGCTCAGACTAACGGCGGATGCCAGATAAATGAATAAATGTCCCTTCCCCAAAGGTCTCATATGTTTAAGTGCAGAATCTTTAATTTTTTTTAAATAAAAGTATGAGTTGTTCCAGAAATGCCTTTGTGAAAAGGTTATGTTTTTTTGATTAATGATATGCTTTTGACTGGTTGCTATGCTATGCAGAAGCTTTTGTAATTAAATTTTGAGATGGTTTTTGTAAAGGTATAATTATAAAAAGAGTTTTTCTTTCTCTCTCAATGTCCCTTTTTCCTGGGGCTTATCCCTGCCCTGTTCTGTTTTTCCTCCTTCATTATTACTTTCGTTATCTTAATGCTGACGCCACCATCGCTTCCCCTGTGTCCCCCCACTTCTGCTGTCACCCCATCCACGCTTCTGTCCTTTCACCCTTTTTCTTTACCCCGTCTTTATCCCCTCAGGACATGAGATAGCGGGCATGGTGTCTGTACGGACAGTGTATGAGATTGCCCGAGTCAAAGCCAAGGACGACTGTTTCGTGCTACAGGATGCCTCCATGGAAACTGTGGTGAAGTGCATCATAGGCTCTGCCCGCTCTCTGGGCATTAAAGTCGTCAATGAGTAAGAAGCCCCATTGCTCATCTGTGCACAGCACCAGCATATTGCAGGAAACACACCAGAAGCCTTATGGAAAAGTGTAACATATTTTTTCCATTCAGTAGTACTGATGTACACACACCACTAAAAATATTAGGCACCCATTAGGGTTGCGAAATTCTGGGAGTTTTCCAAGTTGGAAACTTTCCATAGGAATTAACGGGAATATATGGGAATCAATGGGAATTGAATGGAAATTGCATTCAATGCAATTCAATTGCTAAATTGCAGGTTAGCCTATAACAGGGAATTTAAATGTAGTTGAAAACAAAACATCTTGCAGCATAATCTTGGTTAATAAACCAGATTTAATGCAAATTCATTTGCACTTCTCCCCTGCACTGTGCACTCCTCCATCACACGCACAGATAATTTCTAGAATCCTGCACACTATAGCGGGACTATTGAAGCCACATTGCTGCATCTTAACCCAGGACTACATGCAGTCAAGTAGGTTTTGATGATATTAATGGGTTAAATATATTTTATCTATGGTATTAAAGTTTAACTTGCAAATGCTAACCCGAAATGTGTTATTATAGTAGCTAGCTAGCCGGTAAATCCAATATGCTAAATGTAAGCTGGCCAACACCATTTCATTGACAGTTTAATCTTTGGGACCCGATTGCCGCACAGTGTGTGTTGATTAAATGTAAAAACAATAACTCACAAACCGTTTGACACACAGAAATCATACACATACCGTCAGAATTGCAAGACGCCAAACTTGACAGCACTAATCGTGATATCACTATGTAACCAAGTGCTTATGAATAATTTTGTGCGTAAAAACACTCCAAAATAAGCATCTGCATCAAATCTCACTGCTTATAAGTCTTATTCTATGTTGTATTATTCATACAGTTCGCTTTCTTTGCCGTATCTGACAGCTCGCGCGGAATTCCGCAGGTCGCTGAAACGGTCCGACTCAGCACATTTATTATGGACAAAGCACCTGTCATAGCCTATAAATAACACCAAAACACATCATTCTATTCATTAGGAAGTCATTTACTTGATATTTTTGCAATATTGATTCACAAAACTGCATATGCCCGTTTGATGTCGAGCTGAATATTTCCAAAATTCCCCAGCTTAACTTCCCACGGAAATTTACTGAAAATTTTCCGCCTCTTTGCACCCCTTGTACCCATATGTGCGCACATTTCTGATAGTATTGTCTGCTGTTTACTCAATAGTGATGAAATATAAGCACTGCTTCACTATCAGAAATGACACGCACTCCCTTCCTGTCCCCCCGTGAGGGAACTCTGCCCACGCTGAGCTACAGGAACCCACACGCCCATCAAATCACTGCTCAAGCTCACATCCCAAGCAGTGTACTCACTAATTTATCTTCACACAGAACTCCACACAATAGCCAGCAGAATGAACTCATTCTGTTTAAATTTTAACAGACACTCAGAAAAAGCCAGTAACTCATAAAGGCAAAAGAACATTAACAGTAATCAAGCTGAATTGTGTTGTGCATCATCTAAGTCAAGCAGTATTTGTTAAAGCAGTTAACTGCTGCTTCCTGTTATTAAGGAGCTCTAAAGGCCTGCATGTTCAGTGTATAATATAAGACAGTAAAGGTCTCCCTTTATTCCACTGCTGGGAGGCCATTAAATTGCTGAGTGGCTGACTAGTTATTGCAGTTCCAATGTTTTGCTGCCTGTAATTGAAATCCATTTCCCAAACAGATATGTTTACGATAAACAGCTTAGCCTGTGCATATGCATAGCCCCTTTCTGACACAAAAGTGAATTTAAAAAAAATGACCTCATTAAAGCTGTCTGTTCCCTTAATACACACTGGATGTAATATGTTGAGTTACTGTTTTACTTCACTTTACTTGCATTCTTTGTTGGACCTCAGTAGAATTCTGAAATCTTGACCAACCACACCCCCTACCCTAACCTAATAGATCTCTATTGACAAATTTCAGCAGGGTATTAATTACATATGCACACTTGGACAGGTGCTGGGTACCATACCTAAATTTCCTTCTGGATAAATAAAGTATCTCTATCTATTCTTTGTCCCTGCTAAACCCCAAGCTGTGCAAACTTCACAGTCCATACCAAGACTTGCATAATTACAAGTCCACAAAATTCGCTGGTGAAATGACCGGTCTCTACCGTGGTGATCACGTTCCATCTGTGTGTCCTGACTCCCATCATTTGCTCCTCTTGCCCTTTCTCAGCCTGTCGTCCGAGGAGTACGGGGAGTTTCTGAAGATGAGGGAGGAGAAGTTACGGCAGGAGCAAGAGCTCGCAGCAGCGGAAGCCGCACAAGCCAAGAAGAAGTGATGTCCCGTGACGGGATGAGTCTTTCTGTGGCGATTCACTCAACAGGCGCACACTTATATGTTTGAGTGTTTCTGACCAAATAATATATTTTTCATTTGGTTTCATTTTGTTTATTAGATTCTTGGTTTTGTTTATTTCTAATAATAGTCTTTGTTAGACTGGATAGACATGACCAGAACAAAAGTACAGCTATTAAAACAGTACTTGAGAATACCTGCAGAATGTGTTCTTCTTCTTATTTTCTTGGAAAGTGTCCAGTAAATGACATTGAAGTTTTGCTAATACATTTGCATTGGTATGTTCTGCTCAACTTAAGAAAGAAAAACACATCTGTGACATCTGCAGTATAAAACTTTCCCTTCTCTCTTAATCCTGCCTCTTGTCCGACTTTACTGCTTGATGACCGTTTATTTGTGTTTTTTTCTCTTGATGCTGTTAGCATACAGTCTCAAAACTTATCTTAAACTTCTGAATTGATACAGGTGTCATGCCCTTGGCCGCAAAGAAAAGTGTACATTTTTTAGGGTTAACCCTCATTAAAGTATAAAAATTACATAAAGATACATCAGAGGGTCTAAATGTTCTTTGTCTGCAGTTTGTTGTGCAGTGAGCCGCCTTTTTCCGCTACTCTATTCTATCTCAGCCAGTGCCTCATTCCATCTGCATTTCATGGTCACCCTGAACAACTGCTGCATCCTAAATAGCTGCCAAATATTTCAGCGTCATCCTCCGTGAAAACCTCAGCTGTCAGCAAATGAAAAAATAGACCAAATCCTCACACATTCCTCTTGTTTTACGCTAAAGATCCACAGCATTGTTGGTCCATTGCATATACATATTCTCTTTCTAACTCATTAATAGCTCAGCTGCTCAAACCATGTTGATCTCAGCACAGCCTCATGCTACTGGCTACAGCTTGTAACCAATAAAAAATTCACGACCTTGATGTATTTTAGCTTCAAGATACTAGCAGATGCTATTCCTCATAATGATTATAGTGTCTCCAACAACAGTCTCCTCGGTTTTCAACATCATCTTCTGTATGTGTAAAAGAGGTTCCTTCTGCTTTCCAAAGTATAGAATCCTTTCCATAAAAATAAATTTACTGCTCTCATCTTCGGACTGCACTGCAACGTTCTTAAATGAAATACTGTTTGCCAATCTGTGCATTGAACTGCACGTTAGTTTTCATTTTTGACTGCTAGTAGGCGGCCGCTTTTTCACCAACCATTGTTGTGGAACTTTTTTATAATGTAACACATGTAGCGTAATACAGGCTGTCCCCTGGGTTAAGAACATCCGATTTACAGGCAAGTTGTACTTAGGAACAGACGACCATAAAGCCTATTATATTAAAAGTCTGAGTTAAATTGTTTGTAACAACGAATGCACGCACTGCTATGTAACACGTATAAAAACATTATGTGGCGTCAGCGGTTTGCTGGCGTGAAATACAGCACAGTTGCCTTTGTAGTTAATTTTATTATTACTGTATTGCTGTTAGGGGCGGCGCGGTGGTGCAGTGGTTAGCACCTCTGGGATCGGGGTTCACGTCTCCGCCCGGGTTCCATGTGTGTGGAGTTTGCATGTTCTCCCCGTGTCGTCG
>JAAGVU020000002.1:24303517-24322662 GCA_011763525.2 Mormyrus iriodes
GTTTCCGGGATAGGCTCCGGACCCCCCGCAACCCATATGGAATAAGCGGTTATAGAAAATGGATGGATGGATGGATGTATTGCTGCTGCTGTTGTTGTTCTTCTTATTATTATTATTTTATTATTATTATTACTATTATTACGTACTGTATTATTATTGTTCTAACTTACCTACAAATTCAACTTAAAGAGTCACTTAGGGAACGCATCTTGTTCGTAACCTGAGGACTGCCCATAGTAATCACTGAAATTTTTCCTCCTGTGTAGTTCTTGCATGTGGCCATAGTGTGGCGCCAATAAGTAAAATTTAATTGAACATGCAGTAACAGTGTAGTTTCGCAGTTTGGCCATTATGTGGCAGCACTTTACCATGAATTCAGGTACCAAAATCAGTGCAACAATTACTACAAGAGAGCTGTACAACTTTGATGTGTTTGCTTCCTAATTATACAAGCAATTCCAGTGTTATGGATGTGACATTTAGATTTATGTTGGCAAATAAAATGCCTCTGAGCTTGGGGAAGCTCAGCAGCAATGAGTCAATTTGCATATCTTTTCATGTAACCTCTTTGGATGAATATAGACAAATCCTACAAATTCATATATTAATTTGTATGTTAGAAATACATTGCATTTTATCAGTGTCATGGATCTTTGCATGGAATTACCTATACAGATAATTATTTGTATACGTTAAGTAATTACAGTAAGTCTGGTATGTACTTTTTAATGTGAAGATCAGTTTAATCATACAAATTGGCCAGTGAGACAGGTAGATAGAGTCAGAGATATGAAAATGAGAATGAGGCCAGTAAGATTGGTGGAGAGAGTTAGGTCTGTGAAAATGAGAAAGAGACCAGTGAGACTGAGGTGGAGAGAGGAGTAGAGTCAGAGCTGTAAAAATGAGAATGAGGCCAGTGAGGCAGATAGAGAGAGTCAGAGCTATGAGAATGAGGCCAGTGAGATAGAGAGAGAGAGTTGGGAAAATGAGATGTAGGCCAGTGATACAGGTGGAGAGAGTCAGAGCTGTAAAAACGAGAATGAGACCAATGAAACAGGTGGAGACAGTCAGAGCTATGAGAATGAGGCCAGTGAGACAGGTAGAGAGAGTCAGAACTGTGAAAATGAGAATGAGACCAGTAAGACAGAGGTGGGAAAAGCATAAATGACTGTGTCAGCGTTCAAAGGGGGGGATGAATGGGTGTAGATAGAGAAGAAGGAAGGAAGCAGAAGATGTGATGCAGCTGGAAAACAACAAAGGGGAGACCCAGCTAGAAGGTGACTGATCCAGAATTTCTACTGATTATTCTTATTTTTTTGCAGTCTAGTCCATCGTTGCATCATTCCCATCCTGAGAGGTCCAAAACCACACAAATTGTATGAGGATAAAAAGGAGGAATCTGCTAGAGAGGTCTAACAATTAATTTATGTGTTTCTTTAATTATATATTAAATTAATTAATTACGAACTGGAAATATTGAAAGAAGAGAATGTGGGTGATGTTCTTGCGAGGCACGCTTTAGTGAATGAGAGTAGGGTCTTGCTGAATGAGAGGGAGCTGTTTTATTGAATGGCTGGTAGTGAATAGGACAAGCTGGATTGCTGTGGGATTCATCTGCACGGCAACACACTGCCCCGTTTCTGCCAGCCTATCTGAGTGACGGAAGCTAGCAGGGGAGTGGCGAGGAACTGCGAATTACGCCAGAAGCCGGAAAGCCCATATATGGACTTTGGGCAGACTTGCCACGTGCTGTTTAAATGCGGGCTGCCAGGGGAAGGGGTGGGGGTTAGATTTTGCACGGATGCCATTTGGCGTGTTTGTAGGCGCCTGCTGTGCTCGGTAAGCGGGATAGCCGATTGTGTCCGTGTGAGTGCCTCTGTGTCACAGGCGTGTGCGTCAGTGTGAGTCAGACGGTGTCGCCGCCGCACGGCGCGTTGCGCGTGTGCGTCAATGCTATCGCGGCGCGCTAGGAGCAGGACATCTGGGCTGCGAGGGAAAGGCAGCGGATGCTGGCAGGCAGGAGGAAGGACAGTGGGAAGAGGGGAAGGCTAACAGTGCGGAGAAGAGACTCCAGAAACAGGAAGCAAGGACACAAACATAAAGCTGTCTCAAGTGCAGTTTAATACAAATGCATTTGACCACCAAATACACTTATCAGCAACACAAAAGAACACTGGTCCACAATTGCCATTTTCATGGATATACTTAAGGTATATATAATCTGCTTCATATAATAAAAATTCTCTGATATTTACATGTATATGTACAGAAATGTACACATTTTTTACAGCCGCTTCGCTCCACGATATGTGAATCGCTGTACAGCATATACACTATAGCCATAGAAATGCATGTGTATTGAACAACGTTCATTTTTCAGTCATCACGCATACATTATTATTCTGAAAGTTTTTTTTCTTAAACTTAGCACTTAAATAGCTAGAACGTAGGAATGAATCCTTTACTTTACCGTAGACAACTCTACGTTAGCGAGTCGACACCATGGGAATAGAATCATTCTCAACCCGTGTCGCATAGTAACTGAATAGAAATAGTACCCCATCCCTATTTTCCAGTTAATTTTTTTTAAAACAAAAAGCTTCAAGTAACTTTTGATTTTTCCCCTCAAAAAAGAAGAATCAACCATTCATACAAACAGCTGTCAACCAGGACACGACACCAACCAGAGGGGAACACCCACAATGCAATGGTGGCGTCCGCTCGCAGACTCGGTATCACCTGGCTGAGTATTCACGAAGGACTCTATCGCTAAGACGTGAGCAGGGTTAGGCAGGTAAGTCGTGCTGGTCCGAGAAGCTAGGGATGTTGCCAGCATTGCAAATATTGATGCAGCAAAAAACCCGTCTCAAACCAGCTGGGTACCCGAACGGCCGTTGACTTGGCCTTTGAGACATGGTGTACAGTCTCAAACGTACACCGCCTTAGCATCGCTCTGCCTGTATCTCGGGGCAGCGGTCACCATAGGCAGCGTCATCGTTATAACACACAGAATTAAAATACAAAAGGGGGGGAGGACTCCGCTGTTCTCCACTTGGCGTATTGTTAACATATTTCTGGGGGAAAATATGGGGTACAACACCCCTGTTTTTTTTGCAGTAGATACTGGTACTTTGTCGTTCATTATTTTTACAGCACATTGACACACGAGTCATAAATGAATCTAATGCTATGTCATACGCTGCAGCCACAAACTCAGAGCACAGAGGGTTTCGAAACTGTCTTTGATTGTGCTTTTAGGAGTACAGGTCGAATAAGGTATTTGTGCTTTCTGCCATGGGCATTGAGCAATCCCCGCAACAGATGAACAACCAGGCTGTTGATCTGAGCTGCCCAGTGTAGGTTTTAGATTCATTACAATGTGATTAGGTACCTTCTGCCATTTGTGTTTGTTGCTGGATGACAAGCATTATTTAGAAACAGGCTTTTTTTTTATCAAGAGCATGGAAAAACTTTTTCTTTAAAGTTCACAATAGAAGTTCCTCACTACGAGTGAATACAAATATGTCTGCTAACTGAATTGTGCTTACAATTCAAGTCGACTTCAAGTCTCTGCCTTATCAGAGCCAAAGCTTTTGTTACAGGGAAGTGGCTTCTCACAAACTGGAACACAAACCAGTCCAAGCTCAGGTCCACTCAGTCATATGGTTGAACCATCGTTCAGATATAAATATACTCATAAATAAATTAACAAAAGTAGAAGACAATCTTGGTTCGCATCAGACACGTAAATAAATGTCCTTTTGCTTGTATATACATTATGTATATATTCATACAGTTAAATGTTGTTGACTTTTCGGCAAAAGCAGTAGCTCCACGAAATATGACAATGTGCCATACTTTATGAAGTAAGTCACAGACTTATTTAGAACTGAGGATCACTTCCGCTTCCATCTGAAAGATAAAAAGAGAGAGAAAAAGAGAGAGAGGTCAGTACTGTATAGATTAACCTTATAGATTTCTAATACATGTATGCATTTTCTACATGGAAAGTGACTGGCAGATGATTGGCTTGACCCTCACCTTTTTGGAAGTTCTGTGGCGGTGGGCAACATTGGAGTTGATACAACTCAGGTTGTTGCCCCAGTCCAGGGGCGATCGAGGCACCTGCCCCAAACATGGGTTCCAGGGCGGCCAGCTCCTCCAGGAGGGACTGGGCGCAAGGCAGACCGGGGGCCATGGGGGCAACAGGCGTGCCAGGGGCGGAGGTTGGGCTAGCGGTTATGCGTGAGGGTGGTGATTCTGGGATGGGCGAGGAGGAGAAATGTGCCGATGACACAATTTCTATCTCCATCGTGTCCCCCTCCGTTGGTTGCCCGTCTCCTACCGCCCCCGAATCGGCAGGGCCCATCACCCCACTCCCGGCCTGGCAGTTACAGCGTGCCGATTGGACACTACAGATGTGGCTCATGCCCACAACAGAGCCCCCTTCAATGTGGGGGGGTGGGAGCCAGCATACTGGGGTAGGGGGTGAAGGTAGGGGACAGGAGGGGGCAAGGGAGGAAGGGCAGGGGGAGGGCGAACAACAGGAGAGGTCCTGGATCAGGGTATCTAAAACACTCTCTTCAAACAGAGAGATGTCGTCTGGAAACAGGGGGAGGTCTACACCTTTCCAAGACTTGACAGGGTGGAATTCACTTTGGGGTGATGCGGATTCCAGGACAGGGGGGGGATATGGGTCAGCAGGGGAGGCCGATGGGGAGGAGGGGGCAAGTTTTGAAAATGTAGGGTCCGAGTAGAATCCTTCAGCTATGGAGCTAATCTGCTGGGCGAGGAGAGATATCTCCGTTCTCTCTTTCTCCCTCTCTTTTTCCATGGAGAAAAAAGAAAGGCAGGACTGCTTTCCCGGAGATGCCTCCGGGGTGAGGAGACCGTCTGGGGGGTAATGGAAAGGCCCTAGCGGCACGTCCACGTAGAGGGGCCCACGGACTTCTGGCAGAGTCATGATGGTGCAGTCGCCATCTCCGGGGCTGTCTGGGGTTGGGGGCAGCTTCTCGTAAAGAGAGCTGCTGCAAGGCTCTGCTGTGAAGAGCAACTCAGAAGAGGGAGGAGGGAGTGAGAGGGACTGGAGGGGGGACTGCATATTGGGAGTGGAGGGACTGCTACAGGTAGTTATGGGGTCAGAAGGAGACAGGGGCTGGGCTGTTGAGATTGGGGGAGTGGCTGCTGAACCCAGTGGTGACGGGCTGGTGGGACTGGTGAGATCAAAGCTGAGAAGCTGATCACCAAAGTGGAAGCTGCCCCCTGCCAGCTGGGGGGTGTAAGGCGGTGTGCAGACAAACTCCTTCCCCTCCTGGGATTGGGGTATGGGCAGAGGAGGAAGAGGCAGAGGGAGGGCAGGTAACGGGGGCTCAAGGGGGAAGGATGGAGGCAGGAATATGTTCTGGGTAAGAAAGTCTAAGTCGGACACCGTGGCAACAGTCACTGGAGTCGGAGAGGATGTAGAGGTGGGGCTGGAGGCGGGGCCAGCAGGGGGGTGCTGAAAGAAGCTGTCATCTTCCAGAGAGGAGATGCTTGAACGTGGGCCAGCCTCCAATTGCATGGACTCGGCAGCACCACTTGTTGGCTCTTCAGAGGAATGCGCGGTGCATACAGCGACACTGAAGTCAAATGACTGGACAGACAGGCCGCTGCTGCCCGGCGTGAAGACCTGATCTGGGCTGGACAGCGTGTCCGGAGACTGCAGGCTCAGGCTGTCTTGGTAGGAAGTGCTGGAACTCAGCACCAGGCTGAGCTGGGTCTGCTCCGAGCATATCTGCTGCCTCACAGCCCATGCCTCAGCTTCACTGTGAGAAAGACAACAAGAGCAGTATTAACAGTGAGGTCGGCACAGCCTCTTATGATCTAGGCATGGATAATCTCATGATAAATCTAACAAAGGCAGAGCAATGGTCAAAGGAAGTACCTGATGACATAGTTGTGCGAGTTGATGACGTTTTCTCCAGCCTCGAGCTGTAGCACCATGTAAAGCCACACCCACGATTGGTCAGCGGCCTCCACGCGGACCACTGCCTCCACCCGCCCCTCACTTCCTTCACTCACTGCAGAAAAGGATGACAGGGAGAGAGAGAGAGAGAGAGTGTCAGCACATGGGAACCAGTGGGGTGCCGAACAGCCAATGAGTCACAGGTATGCGGTACTGAACCCCCGCCTTCTGGGGTGATATTCTGCTGCTGTGTGGGTGTTGTGTGATGGCATTCTTTGGTGTGAGATGGTGCCACCTGGTGACCGAGGCACTCACGCAGGTGGCAGTGCTGGGCAGAGGCGTGGGAGAGGTCCTCCGGATGCAGGAGGCTGTACCAGGAACGAGAGCGCAGTGTTGCCACATCGAAACCCAAGTAAACCATCACACTGCGTGAGAGAGCAAGAGGGCATCAGTTAAATAACATACCATCATTCCACACATCATTCCATCTCTCCTAATCATGTAGTCTCGTACCTGTCCTGTGCATCCTGCAGTCTCATGTCCCGGCTGTGCTGGGAGTAGAAGCAGGCCAAAAAAAAGCTGTGGTCAGCTGAGGGGCTCAACTTGGGCTCCCTGGTGAGCACAGAGCGGGGTGGGTGGGGCTCTAGCGGAGAGCAGAAGCACACCCACACCGGATTGGTGGTCCAATAGGAGCCAGGCGAGGAGGTGGGGCTAGGGAATGACAGACAGCGTGCGCGGACCAGCGCAAGCTTATTTCCGGCACTCTGCCTGCGGACGGATTTCGATGTGTTGAAGTGGCAGCGAAACAGGCGGTCTGCAGTGGGGAGAAAAAGGAAAGAATGTGTTCTGTTTGTGAAACAGACAGAATTCTAGTCTGTATGAACTGGACTTCTAGTGCATCGCGACAGTACAGTATTACCCCAACATCAATAAGCAAAAGAGCACACTGATCTTACCTGTGTCTGGTGTAGTTGTAGAAGACAAATTGCTCCTCATGATCACATGGTCAGCAGGGTCAATGATGTCATACACGCTGTCACCCTGGGCAACCAGGTCCACCTGGAAAATGAGATCATATACATTTACACTTGGCTGTTTCAAATGCTGCCAATGACTGTGCCTGCAAGGCAGCAGCATGTCTAATTCTGTCTGTTAGCATCTCTTGTATCCCCAGTGTAGGTGAGTCATGCATCACGCTTCCCTCTAACACTGCGTTATCCCCGGCACGTATTCCAGTTATGCTAATTATAACCCATCCATAATGAGCATGCAAGCAGTGACATCAGACATAGCGCAACACTCTTCCGTTTACAGCCATTCAGCACCACTGCCTTTAGACCACGCGGCCCCTGTCGGCATCTGATTAGTGCAGATGACAGAGAAGCATCCTAACTAGGTGCACACACTCACGTGGAGAGTGACAAATTTGTCTGCCTCTGAAATGACAGCAGACTCACTGGCAGATATTCTTCAATAAATAACTGCAACAATGTTTGACTAAAGGGCTAGCTTTCATTCATGCATTTTCAGGGCTCTCTCGTGCAATTAAGATTACAGCTATCCACAGGCAATCCGGGGAAGCATAAAACATAATTCAGGAATTTTCCCGGATAAGACACTTGGTAGTTATAAGCACTCATAATTACTCCCAAGTCACTGTTTACAGTCACTGTTTCTCATTAACAATAAGTTTTGGGGACTCCCTTATCTCAGGAGGAAAAAAGCACTGAGAAAATCCACATAAACGCCATGTAGTAATGTAGGTCGACATAGCTGAAGCTCTAATTGAACCCATAACGCATGGTAATAATTCTAAACATACTAAGCCATAAAGCAGCAGCTTAATCTCCTACCTCACAAAACCCAGCCAGACAAACATTTAAAAACATCGATCCACCTTACTGGACTCACCATGGAGTGTCCAAGATGCTCGGCGACACTGTCTGACAGGTAAAGCAGCTTTCCCTCTCCAGTTAACATAAGTATGAAGCCTGGTATCGAATGCACCATCTCCAACAGCTCATGGAAGGACAGAAATCTTGCGTCCTCTTCATTTCCAGCTGTAACGGCTTCTGAAAGAAGGAAGAAAGTGTGCACACCGAATAATTAACACATTAGTTTGTAAATACCATATTTTAATATATTCATTGCACTCGTCCTGTTCCTCACACTCCGGTGTGATTGATTTCCACGTCATACTCGCTGCGATTGTACGATTTATGTCATAAAAATCAAGTGTTTTTCTGTGCTCGCCGATATAGTTTTCCTGGGATCGCACAAGTATGCCAGCACCTCGGACAGCGCCAAGCAGGATGTGGCACTACGGACAGCAACACGCACAGATCATACCTCAAAATTACAATGCTTTTTTTATTCGATCGAGCATTTCATTAATTTAGAGACAAAACTTGTTTCACTCATATAGCGTAATTCTTGTAGCCTACATTTAGCGCGTGTTGCAGATCCTTTAAACTGAATCGGCACCCTCACCTGTTGATCGGTTCAACCTGCGCGGCACCGTATATACAGACAGCTCACAGTGATGCACTGTTCAGCACTTAAAGATTAGAACAGCGCCGTATTTGCTATAGGGTTACAGATACGGCAAAGCATGCATCTCAGTTTAATGTTTATGACTTCTTTTACCTTGCGAGAAGAAGACCGACTTTCTGGTGTACATGCAGGCAAGCGACATGATGTGTAGATAAGAGAGTCTGGCTTTGTCCGCATCGGATATCGGCAGAAGCTCCTTCAGGTTCCGAATCTCGGCATTGATCTGGTCCCTTCGAGCCTTGGACGCTCCTTTCGTGGACCTATACATTGCACTCGGAGTAGCCAGAGATTAGTTGCGTCTAAGTTGCCTTGACCGCAATGGTGATATTTTGGAGTACGCTCAGTCTCTCTTGCTTTCTTTTGACGTATATCTGCCAGATAGGCAGGAATTATTACTGACGTTAATATTAATATCAATTTGTTGTTTTTTGTGTTTCAGTTTTATGTTTGCTAGATTCCTGAATTTGGTCTCTCTCTATTTTTTCTTTAAATCTTCTCCGACCCGATGTGGAGCTATTCGATTCCGCCACCGCGCCCGACTCGGTCGGCCAGGCGCCGCAGATGGTGTATCTCTCCCCCGGATCGGAATGTGAGTCAGTCGGCGACAAATCGCCGTCTCTCGTCCAGATGTCGGGAGCCCGTGTATCTGGTGGAGTGGCTCTGCGCGCCAGTAAGTTATATAGGCTGGGTCTCCGCCGGCATAGGGGGGCTCCCGATACGCTAGCACCAACGTAAGAGAGGAAGGGGGGGCAAGTGGGGGATTGATATGTCACACATCAACGTTAGTAATGTTGCATCTCTCTCTCTCCCTCTCTCTCTCTCTGCACCCCCTCCTCTCTTGATCCCCCTCTCTCTGTGACTCTTCCGACGTCAGCCGTCCTCTCTCCCAGGTGATGACGTCGGCTTAATATCGGGAGCTCCGGCGACGCAAAAAGCCAGATTTGGACAAAACTGAGAGAGGGGCGGAGATACACGCAGACGGAGTCACCGGGCCCCCAAGTGTAATCAGAGGAAGGAGGGGTGTGCTCATCATCACCGGGCTGAAGCTGAAATACATACGAAAGAGATACCTATCTCTTGCTTATCATTGCTAACCTATTTCATTGGTATGATTTTCCCTTTTGTTGGGTCCCTTTTTATACATTTTGCTGGGATATAATATATATATAATGGGATATATATCCAAGCCTGGAAATACAATATGACACAGTCATAAAGTGTTTAATTGGTGACTGATATATTGATAATTAATAACTGAAAGGCCCATATGCTAACTCCAATTACCGGTATGCTGTGCTCCATGCACTTTGGGCTACCGTGTAATTGTGTTTTCACAAAGGATGAAAATTTCTTTCTCGTGTAAAATTATTTACAAAAATCGCTTAATTGGACGGATGGATAAATGAATACTTGTTCTAGGTAGAAGGAACTACCTGGATTTTCTTATTTCCTCCTTTCATTTTTCTCGTTTCCTACAATGCCAACATCTCCAGATACATACATGCAGGTCTAAGCAAATCTTAGCGACAACCTATACGATTCCTAATCGCGAGCAGGCTGGGTCCAACATATAGTGGCATCAAAGTAATGACGGGTGGGGGTGTTTAATCCTTAATCAAGAAATGTTTAAGTGAACTGCATCTTTTACATAACCCACAATTTCCTTATAAGGCAAAGCAGACAGAATTTGACAGAACACGGCGGTGATATTTTAACCATGTCGGCGTCGTCTTTCCTGCGACTTGCTTACCGTTGTCAGTGTTTCAGCCATTATTTTACATCTAACAGACAAAATGTGGGCTTTAAAGGATCAACCACGAAACCTTGATGTTAAACATATACCATCTAGATGCTGATGGTATTGTGTGTTTTCATGCAACGCCCATTTATTCGTCTCTTATTAAGGCAGAGATATTAAGCTCCAGCGCTGCTGGCAGCTTGTCTGAGCAATTGGATGCGCGGAGGGAACGATAAGACCGGAGTTTGAGTTAACTCTCAAACATGCTCACGCTGACTATCAAATAATCAAACAGACCTCGATTCATGACCCAGGACGCATTAGGACGCTGACTCGTTTGTATTTCATTCTTATCTCGGTATAGCACTGTGGTGTAAAACACAGCAGAACAGTCTGATTCGCATGTTCAAATAGTGTAAACTGTGCAGAAGTATCCCTAGACAAAGGGTCCTGTCAAATGAATTCGAATTATGAGCGGCGGGACGAAGAACACGTACTCGGAATAGATGCTATTTTTAGCAGTGTTATATGCAGTTATGTTGTGAGTAACAGATTTACGCTCCCTATTCTGGAAATAATATTTATCATCCTGTTAGCTAGTCAACGTATTTTCTTCTGGATCGCTAGATATTGCATCTGCTGTCGTAATTAATGGAAGTGCCTACGAAATTATTAGTCTGTAATAACTGCGGATCCTTCTATTGAATTCAAGCACGGCTTCTTCAATATATGCAGTGCGTTAGTATAGAGTAGCATTGTTTGTAACACACGTCTTAAACAAGATAATGATGGTGTTCTGTAGTGACATTTTGTGCTGCTTTTCCGAACATAAGTTTAACAAAAGCGCAATTCCACACCGAAGTCTAGTCTTGTTTCTAGAAAGCATTTCTTGTTTCCGAGACCACATTTTTATTGTCAGGAAAAAATTGTGCACATTTTGCTTGCATTTACATTCAAAATGAGAACAACCCTGACGTTTTTGTCAAGTAACCACAGTATGTTATACCAACGTAATGGGAAACTGATATTTGATGTTTATGTGATTCATGTTAAAGAGTATTTACCTAGTTAACATGATGGATTTAGTGCCATTTTTATGTTAATCGGTGTATCTTGAACAGTCAATCTATCCAATAGAAGCACACTTATTCAATTTGGAACTACCCATAATCTATCCCAGCAAGCATGGATCATATAGCACAATACATTGCAATCCAATCAATTGGAGATGGGATGTGTGGCAACCTGGATGTATTACATGACAGTAGAACTTGTCCAGAGTTTATGTTCATAATTTGTAAATAATTAACAGGACAGGGGAAAATTATTTTCATTTACAGTGCTCACCTATAAAATCTGTAATTGACGTATCTGCCTTATATCTTATTCATCCACCCACCTACCATTACTGGTTGTACTGCTTCCAGTATGAGGTTGTGACCAGCCTGGAACCTCTCCCAGAGACCACAAAGCAGGGTGCTATCAGGATGGAATACCTGGCTGTTGCTGGACACATACTCACACACAAAAACACAGACTAGCAGCAACTTACAGACACCAGTTTACTCAACCAACTGCCTTACATGTGTAAATATTTTTAAGTGAAAGCACATGATTCTAAGTAATATCAATCAGAATATCAAGTGCAATGAGGAACTCATTACACTTTATTATTATACAAATTACCCCACATATTCAAACAAGTTAGGAATAATTAAATAACTGGACTATAGGAGAAATGATGCTAAATACATAAGCATTCAAAGCCTTTCATTTTAGTTAAATACAGTTCATTAAATTATATTAATGAGCCACACAATGAGTTGAATGGCCTGTCATTGTATACTACCAGTGCTTATTATACTCCTTGAACAGAAAATGATTTTGTCAATAAGGGTGTTCAAAAAACATGGCCGCTTTTTGCCTCTTAGTTCCATATTTAGAATCTGTAGATTTTTCCAGCTACCAACGGTATGTTTGTGTTCTGGCAATTAAACTGTGAAGTATTATCTCTGGAATCTTTGTTTTACCCACCAGGTTAAAAGTGCATGTCTTACACATTATATTCCTTTTTTACGGCTTGTTAAATTTTATTTGCAACAATTGCTGTTATTATCACTTAGCTTTGTGTCACAGGTACGTTCATTGTTTCTAAAAGCTGCTTGTTTCTGGCCAATGCTGTTCCTCTGTCCTACAGGAATTTGAGTCAGGATGTTACTTGTACCAGTTGTGCTGGCTCTTAAATAATGTGTTCCGAGTCTCGGGATGGCAATATTAACAGCAACCATGGAAAATGAAGTTATTTGATATGTGTAGATCTTTAAAAGCTGTTTTTTTCACATAGCAACTGTCCCAAGACACTGACCAGGATAAATGGTTAGAAGATTGATAAATGGATGGATGGATGGACTTAACAGGACATAGCATATATGGATGTGGACTTTCAGAGCATAAGAAAAACAACAGTTGATGTACTACAGGCCTCATCCTCTGCATATTATAGGTGTAGTGGAATGAAATATGTTCACTGTAGCTTTGGATAAATATAATATTACAATATAGTAAAAGAAGAACAGTGGCTTCAAGTTGGATTCTATTTCTATTGTGATTAATGATAATCATCCCTCTGGGCAAATAAGCCGAGCAACAGCTGTTGCAGGAGTTTTCAAACTGGCATTTTAGTTTCCATAAAAAACAAATCTCATGTCCATTTTCTGGACATGGCAAAGCACATAGCAGCAATGCTGATTTAACAGTAAGCCTGAGTCATTTCAAATGATTACTCTCAGTAATAAAGTAACACTGTATCTCTGTCTGGCTGTGCCTCAGGATCCTTAAACATTTTGCTATATTTCAAAGACGTCATTATTGGAGGTTTAAGTTCGAGAGACATTAAGTTTTAATCGTAACTTTGAAAACAAAGAAAGCTTTACGTTATGCCACAATTTGGTTTATGTTGTATTTGATGAGGAAATGTAGTTATGAACTGAGAGTGTTTGTGTCTGAAAAACAGTTATTTGAACATTACTTTACTTAAATACATTTATAAAGGGAAATTATAAAACTAAGAAGGCACTGAGAGAGAGTGTGTGTAAAAATGGTACGAGAGGAAGAGACTGATAGCGACTAAAAGAGTTGCAAAACACTTTTTCTTATTTCAGCAAAACAAAACGTCTGCCTCTCCTCCCCTATTAGTTCAAGGATGCTTGTCCTTTTTTCCCAAGTCTCGTTTTCTTTTTTCTGTTTATTTTTACACTGAAAGAATCAAGGTCTTCTCTCTGCTTCTTGAAAGAAAGGCTCTAATCTGTTGCCTAGCAACACCTCCCACTACTGCGCCAGAAAATGAGAGAAGAGCAGGAGAGAGGGAGTGTGGAAGAGGGAAATGGAGGAGAAATGCAGAGGTATAGAGATGTAAAGGTACAAAAGGAAGAGAAGAAAGAGACAGGGGAGAGTTAGGCAAAGAAATTGACATGGGAAAATAGAAAAATACAAGTTCCAAGAGGAAATTTCTTAAATATGGACAGGTTAAGTAGCTAAAAGGAAGGGATTTGGATTGACTACATTTGCTGGAATTCATCTGAATAATATTATTTACTTCTGTGAGAAGGCAAATGTACATGTTTAGGTGAGTCAGTGAGTGAGTAAGTATGTGTGTGCATTTGTTTATACATGTGTGTAATGCAGCAGTGTGCATTCGAGTTCTCAGTGTGCAACGAGGGTCATAGAGAGAGCCAGTGTTTCGAGAGAGCTGAACAAACGCCTACGCATGAACACCCACCCACCCAACCCAACCTTCTCTTCTTCTCCCCTCCCTCTCTCCCTCCCTTCTTCTGTCAGTGAGGTTTCCAAAGCTTGTAGCCTTGTACTTTCTTTTTTTTTGTTTTCTTTTATGCGGTGTATTTTTAGAACTTCAGGGTGGTGTTTGGAGTAACAGTTGTTAAGTGTCTGGTAGCCCTCATGTTTTTTCATTATATGTTCTGCTTTTATCTTACATATCCATGCAAATGCACATCATACTGCTATTAAACAGAGGTAGAATTTAATTTACAATGTTTAGCTGAAAAAAAGGTAAAATGCTGGACAACATTATCTGCATCACTTCAGTGACATTGCTTGTGCATTAATCATCAGGATGTACTTGTGATGTTTCATTTAGTGCTAAAAATAGTAAGCTTTTGAGGCCACTTTTCCATATTGTGATGAAGAAGAAGTGGGTAAGAGAATGCATAAACTGACTTATATGTGAAAGTGGGCAATGTTGCAGACATATTTGTTGCTGACATTATCCAAGAATGCACTTAACATGAGTATAGAATTTATTTTTAAAAATTATTTGGAAGCAAGCATATAGTACTGCATGTACCAAAAAACCAGAACATTTTCTCTCTCTCCTTCCTCGCTCTTCTCCTCACCTCAAATTCTCTTTTTCTGTTATCCTCTCAGTAACTTGGTGCTGATGCAGGGTTGCCATGGTGATATGATGTAGTTGTGTGACATCATTTGAAAAGTCTTAGCAGTTTTTTTTCCTGGTTCAGTCTTACTCTTTCCTTCTTATAGTCTTTTGTGTTTGTGTGTAAGTGTGTTTCTTGGCCAGAGGCACAGTACCATGAAAAATGCCCATTTCAAAAACACAGAAACATATATTTAGAAAACTTATTAGCCAATTTTTATTTTATTAATTTCTGTCAGTTACACCAGCTTGCAATAGAAACCCATAAAGCATTATATTACATGCATGCCTAGCAAATACATATTTAATTTTCCCCCTCTTCCTTTCCCCCACCATTAAGCAAACATGCTATTCACATACGCAAACTTTTTCTTTAATATAAGACATTTGAAAACCATACCTCATTAAGTTGCAGAAATGATGGATAGAATTATACTCATTCGCAATTAAATAAACATTTATCAAAAATCTATGAATGGATGCATGCATTAATTGATAGATGTATTATGATTATGGTAATTTTATAGGCGCACTGTTGTAATGATCATACAAGGATCGATGTTTTTCTGTGTGAACATGTATGCTTCTATACATTTTTGAATCATATACATGCCTTTCACAAATTTTGTCTGTTTCAGAGGAACTGTTAGATAATAAAAGTGAGATGGACAATGAATCAATGAAAAAGACCAAGAACTAACAGAGGCTTATTAGAATGTTGTGTAAGTGGCAGAGGGGGAGAAAGAGTGGGCAGAGGAAGATGAAGAGCGGTAACGAGTATGAGACTCAGTGAGGGAGGAACAGGACTAGAGTGCCCTTATTTTAGCTCCAGGCTGGAGGTGATATTATTGTCTTTGGTGCTCTCATTCTCACCCTCTGTTTTTTACAAAATATTGCTCCCTTTCTTCAGTTGATTTTATTTGCTTTTCTCTGTTGCTCCCTTTTTTATGATCTCCAAATTGCACTCATTATTTGACTAAGAGCCTTGTACCACTGGCAACAGTGCTATAGCAGAATGGAGGTCCTCTGCAATCACTCAGAAAGTGGTCAGCTGCTATGGTGATTACAGCAAGGTGGAGACAGACTGGAGATAGTTCTATGGGAGCCTTACAGCGAGAGCAGGAAAATGGAGAGGTACATAAAGAAAATGCGACAAAAATCATTTAACAATTTGAAATTAGACCCAACAGAAATTCCAAGGCCACCAAATTCATTATTTTGACTAGTTGAGTATACTACACTTTGGCCAGCTAGGAATGTCTGTATGGAGTGTTCTTTGGACCTCCAACAAGTTACTGACAGGTTAAAAGCTGAGTGACAGAGAACTAATCCATCCATCAATTTTCCTCATCCGCTTCCTCACTACATAATCCACTACATGTCCATGAAGCACTTCTGAATGTCCTGTCTTTAGATTCCTGGAAGAAAGCCACATGAACATGGGGAGATTGTGGAAACTCCACACAGAAGTAGTGGCTGCCATCTAATCCACAGTGAAGCTACAGTGCTATTTAGTGAGCCACTGATCTATCCACAGGGCAGGTAATATTAGTAAATTGACTTACTGTATATCAGAGGGATGTTCAGTAATTTTAAGCCTAGCTATGTTTTTATGTTGTTAAGAATAAGGCATTATGAATTAATGCCTATGATAATGTGGGTTGTTATTTTATTGTTACTATTTCTTTGATTTTTTTTAAGCAGCTTGGACTTAGAAGCTATAGCTTTCAGGCATAGTTCTTAGCTATGGTGAGCCAGCTAATTCTTATAGGCTAGTTGGTTTACCCAATTATAAGTGAGTAACTGTGTACTATTCAGAATTCGGAGCTCAGGACCTATAGTGGGTGCTGTAAAATGTCCTTTTACAGGTGAGTTTTCTCAGTGTATATGGCAAAGATATTTGGTCACATGACCAAGAGGTTGCGTTTTATATTATTTCAATTTGATGCATTACCAAAGTAGAAGCATTATTTGCTTTGAAAATATGAAAAGCCACTCAATAACAGAGAATTAAGAAGTATTTACTTTTACAGCATTTTTACTTATTCAAAGATGTTATGAATGTTCTGGATTTAACTGCTTGTATAAAGCCAAAAATTGGTGTTAAGGGCTTTAATACTCCATTATCTCTCTTTTGAGATATACATCAGAACTGGCTCAAGGGCCCAACAGCCATGTGATTATTAGGCAGAAGATAGGATCTAAACTGGTAACTTCCTAGCCACAGGCCTAGTCCAAAGAACCACAAACCACCCCCAGACTTCTACATACCACTGTGAGCAGGGTTCAAATCTGCACAGGGAAACCCCATTTGAATTCAAGTCCAATGCCTTAACCACTTGGCCATCACAGCTACACCAAAATCTGTCATCCTACTCAAAAACCACAGTGCACAAGGCACGGAAACACCCCTGACAGGTTGAGTATATAGAATAAGCATTATTTTATCTATATAAAGGGTAGACAGAATAGCGCTAATATTTTACAATAAATTAATACTAAGAACCTAATTTGCAGCTTCAATCCTTGTTGGAATGCTGTTGTATAAGCCCTAAACTGTGGGATATTAGACCATTCTTCAACAAGAAAAGCCTCTCGTACTTTGAGGGATGCAAAATGTGGAAATATACTTCACATCCTGTGCTCCACAGCTTCCCATAAAAGTAAGTGAGAAGGCTGTGGAAGACATTTGACTTACTTTTAGTGTTCATGAAACCACTGCTGAATTTCTTTAGCAGTAGACATGGGGGCATTATCATCTTGAAATGTGGGAACATCATAAGAAGCAATTGTTTGTGCCATTGGATTCAACTGTTTCTGTCAAATACCCTCATATTCCTTGGCTATTATACGACCATACAGACCTGTCATCAGACCAAATGACTCCCATGCAACGGCTGCCCATACTGACACACGTTAGGGCTGAATGAATTCTTTGTCTTTCTCCAAACGTAAACCCATCCATATGTGTGTTTGCATCACTAAGAGATCCAGGTTTTGTGCTCCTTACACCAGGTTGTGGACTTGCATGCATCAGCCTTACATTCAAGTAGTTTCTCAATCGCAGCCCGAATGGCAGAAACTCCAGTTTTGTGAAGCTTGCAGCATACAGGTCTTTTTCAGCCTGGGTTACAGAAGCACTGATTCAGCCTGCTTTTTGCGATTGTACTTGTGATATTTAGTAACTTTCCCATTAAGTATCCATCTGTCCCCTTCACTGAGCTTTCACTTATGACTAGGGTGACCACTCGTCTGAATTTCGTCTGGACAGTCTGGTTTTCCAGCCCTCTGTCTGGACTGCTGTTTGGTGTCCTCTTTTTCGCCCCTTTGCCCACCTTATCCCTCCCTGCTACCCGCCTCCCCTTCAACAACTTGTACAAATCCCTCCCAACCCCGGTCACACAAAAAACATGAAACACCCACACACGCATAATACTGATACCAAGAACGACCATGCTCACAAGAAATTATTTTATGCCATGTTCAAGATAACGCGACATTTCTCAGCTTCTGTAGTATGTAGCTCAACAACAACTCATGAGTATCCTCCTTTTTGAGCCTTGTTCTTCCTCTTTGAACACACGTCCTCCTTCATTGAGTCACCCTACTAATGACCCATCCTCCGCTTTACTGATGTGGCACGTCTGTTTTTAACACATGCTCTCAAGATTTTTGAGATTACTTTACTAAAATGTTAAATAATTTAGCAGTTTTTGATCAATGCACCTGTAATTCAGACACTTTAGCCTCTTTGGAATTCTGTTAGCTGCCTTGTATTACTTTTAAAAATTCACATATCCATCCATTTTCTATATCTGCTTATCCCATTCAGGGACCACAGCCCAGGATGGGGCACCAACCCATCACAGGGCACACTCACAAACATACATTGAGGGAAATAATTATTTGACCCCCTGTTGAATTCCTAAGTTGACCCATTTATAAACAAATGAGAGGTCTATAATTTCACTGGTAGGCATATTTTAATATCAAAAGACAGATTTTCAAGAAAGCAAACAAGAAAAAATCATTATGAAACAGGTACAAATCAATTTGTCATTTGTTTAGGGAAATACATGTGCACTAACACAACACAAGTAATACTTAATTAAGTATTAAGAGATCCCAAACAAGCGTTCACATTTAATGCCATTACTTTGTTAAATAGTATTCTTGGGTCACTAACCAGTCTACGTCTTCAACCTTATTACCATGGGAAAGACCAAAGAGTTGTCTAAGGACATCAGACACAAGATTGTTGACCTTCACAAAGGTGGAATATGCTAGAGGACCATCAGCAAGCAGCTTGGTAAGAAAGTAACAACTGTTGGTGCAATTATTCGCCAATGGAAGAAAGACAGGATAACTGGCAATCACCTTCGATCTGGGGCCCCAAGGAAGATCTCGTCTTATGCGGCATCAATGATCTCAAGAACAGTGAGGGCTAACCCCAGAACTAC